>CM031235.1:242605810-242960810 GCA_018340775.1 Taxus wallichiana var. yunnanensis | reverse complement strand
TTGTACTCACCCATGCATCCTATTTTTATCCTTTATTTAATAATAGATAAAGGAATAAAAATAGAGCATGCAATTACAAATAGGCATTATTAGCCTTAATTACAATACAATCAAACTAAAGTTGACTATTCTATTTTTAAGAAAGAAGGGTGAATAATTTGCTAAAAATAAGATTGCTTGCTAGGAAATTCTCTCTCCATGGGCATGCAACTCTATCTTCTTCTCTATTTTGTCCTCTTGTGAGCATGCAACAAATCAATTCTCTACCTGTGAGTAAATAATTCAACATTCGTGATATTTGCAAAATAAAATATCCCATATGGGGACCACCTCCAATCTTAGGCTTTGATGTTGACATTCCCTTTGGCCATGGCATAGGCATCATAATACATTTGACCACCCCTTTGATTTATTTGGGCATAGACTAAGCAATAATCATAGTTTTAATAATTAAGCTCCTTTGAATAACACATGGCGTATTATATAGTCTGCCACCCCTTCAACCTTCACCACTTTGTAATTTTCTTGTCGAGGCTTTTGCACTTGAATAGACATGATGATTATAGGTCTAATTTTGTTGTATTGACCTTGGCATATATTGATCATTATTTGATTATTGATGCACATGTTATAGTATTTTCAGTGTTTGAAAAATCATGCATAACATAATGTTTTTTATCACTATCTTATCGGCACTGATATGTTTCTAGACCTTAAATAGGTCAATGACAATGATTTTCTTTTAATGGGACAAGGTCCCCTTCGCCATGATGACTCACCCCTTCAATAGTTAGTTGGTGGCATATTAATCAACATTGGTTAAGGTTTCTTTGAAGCTTGACACGTATCTATCTTTCTTTGACCATGGTAAAGTTGGAGGTCCGTTGGTGACCATTGATTTTTGTAATTTGTAATCTAAACCATCGAACTTAACCCATCGGGTGAATCGAGGAGATAAGATGCATACTGAACCCTAACTTTGATCATTTTTTGCTCCTGCAGGGAATGGACGAAGCCCAGTGAATTATTCTTGGCCATTATTGATGTTCTTTAAGCTCTCTCAAAGTACCTTTGGTTCTTGGAACTCGATTGGATTTATATCTTTGTTGGTCGGCTCTGGTTGCATTCTTGTTCCTTGCATTCATTGAAAAGTTTCGAACAACCCGATGATGGTTCACAGAGAGTTCATTCCTTCAAGAGGAAAAACCTTCAACACCTATTGGAAGGTGGCCATACATTCTCGACTGGTTCTGTGATCTTGGCTCATGTCTGTGGAGTCATTTTCCTTTTGATTTCGGGTAAGTGATCGGAATACCTAGATCCACTAATACCCATTAATGGACTTGTCATTTTCGACTTGGGCATGTGTTTGTCTCCGATTCATAGTTTGAACCTTTGTATTGTTTGCTTTGTTAAATGGTGATAAACGAAAACATGAAAGTATTAACCTTGCTCGCCTCTATTCTATTGTTTGATGGTATTGTACATGTTGATATCCGAAAACTCTTGGTGGTTTTTTTTTCATAGCCATTTTACTGGCTTCTTGAGCTCACATTTTGGACATTTAACACAATTTGGATCTCTGTTGGCAGCTATGGAAGTTTACTTTGAGCTTTGCTTTTTTGTTGTCATCTTTCTTCTTCTGAGAAAACTCTATGGCTGAGTAGACTTTTATATTTCTATGAAGATAACATGGGGGTTTTGACTGTAAAAACTAAGCCACCATGAATGTATGTTTGAGCTTCATACTTATCCTTTCATGCTTGTAAAAAATGATCTCTGTAAGTTTCTATGACTGTTTGACTGGGTGAAACAACCTCAGATCCATTAGAACACTTGAACTTGGCTTCACTGCTTTTGGAAAACCTTGATCTTCCTTCTCTTTGATGAATCATTTATTGATGGATGACCTGGAAAGGTTAACTTCTTTATTCACTGTTCTTGGTGTAGCTTCTTTACAACTGCACCTTGTGTTTATTGCTAAGCACTGTATGATTCAATTGTACTTGATCTTCACCTATAGCTACATTTGTATTTTTGAATCTAAGGTTGATTCCGTGAATCAAACTCTGGCCTCTCCGACGCCAAGGCCAATGGCCTCTCGCTGATGCCATCATCAATGTGACCTTGACGCAATGTCAATAGACTTTGTTGACGCGCTCAACAGAGGCCACGTGGCGTGCGTCAACAGAGGCCATTGACGCTTTATTTGGCCTATAAATACCCTCCCACTAGTCATTTTCTTGTTTACACTTTCCGGCTCTCAATTTTTTTTCAGAATCCATCATTGTCAAAGACACAAGCACAACTACAATGGCAACTTCAAATGCTTCCCAACCGCAAGCTCAGAAAAAATCAAGAAGAGAATCCAGTCCAATCCATGGGCAAGATCATCTACAAGAATCCTTAGGCCCCCACATCCATACTGTTTTAAAGATGTCTTCCGAATATAAAGATTTGATGGATGCATGTGAGTTTACTGGGCTCATTGACATGCCCCATTTCGAAACAGATCCAAATATTTTGAATTACCTTCTCTCGTCCTACAATATAGAGGATGGCCTTTTTTATGTGACTCTGAATGACGGCTGAATGTTTCAATTCAGTATCAAGCAAATGACATCCATCGGTTTACGGGCCTTCCGTTCAAAAATTTACCAATTGTTACAACGAAGGCAACACTCCTAGAAGAAGACAAGAAATATCTTGAATCAAAATTCGGTTTCCATGTTGATTGTAAGTATAATTCGTTTTCATTCATCATTTTTATTCTATTTTTTATTGTGATACAATTTGGTGTTATAAATTTATATTAATTCCCATTATTTGGCATTTGCAGCTCATGTCAATAAATCCAGTGTGGTGTGGATACGCAAGCAATTGCACACCACTTTCTTGCTGCAGTGATTTCATTTTTTCAATCCAAAATAGTTTTGCAGGGTCACCAAACAGATATACCAAACTGGGCCATTGCATACATAGTTGCCACTATCTCAAAACAAAAATTTGATTGGTGCACCTATCTATAAAAAAATAAGAACTGACATAACAAATTCAAAGCTTTCAGAAAAACCTGTCATTTATTCCACAAACTATCTCCTCGGCCTTTATTACGAGGCACTTTTAAATTTAAAAGACAAACAAATTCCTACTGATTGACGAGGAGTTGATGAAGTTGTCAATTCCATTTGAAGAACAACAGGTATAAACTATTTAGTTTGTATTTCAATTTTCGACATTACACTGCATAGTTATTAACAATTTACGGTTTGCAGAGAAGATTTATTGAAGCCCTTCCCCGAAAAAAGGCGTTATCAAGAGGAAGAGGCCAACAACACGCTGAGGCTTCGGGAGACTCCCAATCTGAAATGGAAGCTCACTCCTCTCCGAACCCTCAACAGTTTGAACTCGTTAAACGCCAGAGAAGTAATACCTTCTCATATATTATTTACAAATTCCAAATTTGTATTTTTATTTTCCAATTTAAATTTTAACCAATTGAATTGACATAACATTTAATGTTGATGACATTGCAGGGACTTTGGACCATACTCGTGTTTCGAAAACTCAACCTTCTTCCCCAACTCACTCCATACAGTCGCATGCATTCGTATCTTCTCAACAACCACCAAATACTACTCCTACATGGCCACCCTTAGCACCACGAAAAACTACCCCTCGACAACAAGGTACAACTTTTCAATACTACGTTTAATTTCGTAGTTTTTGCCTTTTTGGATTGTTTTCTAGTTTTTCATGTTTTTTCTTGAACTTTTCAAAGACATCATAGCAAATTCTTCCGCTCAAACAAGGCACCGACCCCCTCAACCAATAATTTTTAAAATGCCAACCAGAGGAATAATGAAAAAGAACATTGGTAAACGCATGCCAATTACTCCGGCCCCTAACGGACACTAAACATTGCCTCCTCCTTTCAATTCCAATACTCTCACTTGGTGGCTTGCCCAGTGCAAATGGGCATATCGGTTTTGAATAATATAAATTTAGATGAAGATTATTTGGGCATTGATAACAATGACCCAACTGGTTTTTTCAATACCCGTGAGATGATTCAAGGCCAACAGTATACTTCAATTTCAACATGCTTTACAATATTGAATTACATTTCAATTTAAATTTATTTATCTGAATCTTGATTAATTTTATCACAAACAGGATCAAGCCACCCAAAGGCAAAAACAAGTAGCAGTTGATCTAGCCAAAAGCCCCCATACTTCTCCAGCAAGATCATCTTCATCGATACAGATAGTGAACAGTTGCTACCTTTTCCTTTGGAGAACTTAATTGGTTATGATTGTCAATCCCATGTCAGTGAGTTTATTCTACCTCATATCAATCAACTCATAGAATGGGAGAGAAGGGCTAAAGTTCTTATCAATGAGATTATTAGTCATTTTGAAAATTATTGGCAAAGAGATAGTTTATATGTTGCAGTCCAGAATCAACCTGCGAAGATGGATTCCTTACTTACCCAAGTAAGAAGTGGGACTGTCACGTATAACAACTATAAAGATGAACATTTTGGATAAGACATTAAACAAATTGGAAAATATTAGTGCTGAGGCCTATATTTTAAAAATGGTCTAAGGACAAGGATCTGGTAGCAATTGCAAATGCCGAGAGAGATAGAGCGGTTGTAAGTACTATCACTTTCAAACAATCATTCTTGTTAATTTGAAATTTTCATTTTTTAGTAATATGTTGAATTGACATTACTCTTTTTGTGTAGTTGAAATATGAAAATTTGAAGAGTCAAGCAAAGGTATTCCAAGTTCACTTGGAAACAACGAAGAACAATTTATCCAGCAAAAAGAATTTGAAGGAAAATATTGTTTTGGTTAACAAACAAAACAATACACTAAAGCGGATAATTAAAGAGCACGGCTTCAACCCTGAAATATTATTCAAAGCTAAGGCAGCAGCTGATCCAAATTTGTTGTCCATGGAGATGCGACAAATCAAGAAGAAAGAATTTTAAAAAATCTGACAAAGTGTTGTGGAAGATCTTATAAGTTCTGGGGTTATTTCTCATTGTTGGGGAAAGGGGTACAACCACAGGGGAAGAAACCATTGGGGAAAGGAGCACAGAGTTGAAATGGATACAGAAAAAGAGGGTTGAAACTTTTATTATTGAGTGTGGAAACTTTAAATATTGAGTCTATATTTGAAAATTTGTAACATTGAATGTTGTGGTCATGGTATTTGAATTTAATTATATGGATTTGATAGCCTTTTAAAATTTGAAATACTATATAATCTTTAATTTTGATTGCATATGGATTTGATAGAATTTTTAGATTGTATATGGAGTTTATGCTTTTTGGTTTACTCTTAATGGTGATTGCATTAGATAGGGATGAATCATGATGACGTATGTTTCTTGTTTACTTGGATTATCATGAATTGTATGTGGACGTAGATGATGAATGATATAGATGGATATAGATGATGATGAATGATGATAATGGATAATTGTTTTAAAACATGGAATGATGATAGATGATGATGAATGATGATAATGATATGATATATATGGATGATGATCAATTTAATGTGGACGTAGATTTAGCTTCAAGCACGATAATTCTTCTTCTCTAGACATTTAAACTTGTTTTAAGATAATTCTTCTTCTCTATACTTGTAATGATATGATCATGATGTCATTAGAATGGATATAGATGATAAATAAATGGAATGTGTTAAAATGGATATAGATGACATTAGAATGGATATAGATGAAATTAGAACGGATATACTTGTAATGATATGATTATGAATTGTTTTAAAAAATGGAATTGTTTTAATAAATTTAAATTAGATAAATAATTGTTTTAATAATAATTGTAGTGTCAGGACTCAGGATTATGATAATGATATGGTGATGATATGATATATATGGATGATGATGAATTTTATGTGGACGTATATTATAAATTGTATAATGTATCGTGGATTATGAATTGTATAGTATAGAAATATCTTCCTCTGTAAAATTCAATTGTGTCATTTTATCCCACAGTTAAAAAAATATATCAAAGCATTTTGCAAATATAAAAAATAAATTAAACATAATTGTAAGAAATCAAGAAAGATGATATGATAGGGTTTAACTTACCTCTAGTGTATTAGATTGTTGTGAAATAATCACCGTAATGTGCTAGATCTTTGTTTTAAGAAAACTCAACATGAGAAATGGATTAGTAGATAGATGGGTGAGTTGCCTGACATTGTCAGTCCCGAGAAGTGCCAACTTCCTCGGATGGATGTCAACCCACGTTTTCAAAAAAAAAAAAGATTGTATTTAAATAAATGTAAATATATAGACCTGTAACATCTTTAATGATAACAAGTGTCAAGAGCTGAAAAAATGTAAAGTAACAAACAATAAGATTAAGGTGAAGAAGATACCTATTTAAAGTTGAAATCATCACTGGTAATGTGCTAGATCTTTGTTTTAAAAAAACTCAACATGAGAAATGGATTAGTAGATAGATGGGTGAGTTGCCTGACATTGTCAGTCCCGAGAAGTAACAACTTCCTGATGGATGTCAACCCACGTTTTCAAAAAAATAAAAAGATTGTATTTAAATAAATGTAAATATATAGACCTGTAACATCTTTAATGATAACAAGAGCTGAAAAAATGTAAAGTAACAAACAATAAGATTAAGGTGAAGAAGATACCTATTTAAAGTTGAAATCATCACTACCACTGGTAATGTGCTAGATCTGTGTTTTAAGAAAACTCAACACGAGAAATGGATTAGTAGATAGATGGGTGAGTTGCCTGACATTGTCAGTCCCGAGAAGTACCAGCTTCCTCGGATGGATGTCAACCCACGTTTTCAAAAAAAAAAAAGATTGTAGTTAAATAAATTTAAATATATAGACCTGTAACATCTTTAATGATAACAAGAGCTGAAAAAAATGTAAAGTGACAAACAATAAGATTAAGATGAAGAAGATACCTATTTAAAGTTGAAACAATCCATTATCAATAGCTTCTTCAAACTCGATGTTCTCTTCTGTAGAATGTGATGATGCGCCAATTCCACTCTCAATGTTGGGAACAATTGTACTTGTAGCTTGTATTATTCACACCTCTTCTTTCACAAAGGGAATTCCAATGCGTAATTTCTCTGTCGAACGGAAAGGTTTCATGGAGTATCGAGAAACATAACACCTCATGCAACTTTCCAGATTTTTATCCAACCTGTTTCTCAATTTTGATTTTATAAATGATAATGCACTGAAAACCCTTTCGTCCTCCACAGACCCCAAAATCATTGTTTGGCATAACTCATATAATCTGAAATATTCACTGATATCTTCTTGTAAGATAGAACTTTGATAGATTCCTCGCCACAACCTCAGTAATAGCACCACTTTCTTTAAGGTTCGCCTAAAATTTTATATTGGTTCCTCATTGTTGTTGCAAAAATTTGTTGATTGAAACTTTAATAAATCAACATTTAAGATACCTTTGATTTCCATATACCTCTTGAGCTCAAGTCTTTGTGAATTGTTCCATTATTGTACCCATGGATTTATGGAAATGCTTTCTTACAAAGTCTACACGGCCACCTTCAAAGATTCCAAAATTAGGATTCATCACACCCATGGCTTCAAGAATTTTATCTTTGCAGAAACATTCCCTAATTTCTGATGACAAGGATTCTGAAATTTTTTAAGCTTTATTCTTGTTTCAACTATAATAGACTCAAAGAGATTACGTGTCATGGGAACATCTTCTCGTTCTGATCCTGTAATATCTTGACGTTTTTGCAAAATGTGTAGTGGTATTTCCCTCCCATTAACAGTGATGCAGAGGTGATCGTGGATATTAAATCTCAAAAGGTGCTGGGATTTTTAAGATCTAATAAAGCTTTCCAATTCTCAAAATAGGTGCATCAAAACTATCTTGGGAATAGTACAATATATCAAGACTTTGACATACCATTTTTCTCATCCGTATAAAATCCACAATATAGATTAATCTTCCCTGTGCATGCTTCATCAGTGTATTGATCTCCTTTAACATTGGAAGAATACCAACCAATGTAAGCAATGTCTCCAAATCAGTTAAACATAACAACAAGTCCTCGCCCTATCAACTTCATGACGATATTTGTGCATGAAACCAACCAACGAAGGATACTCCTCACGAACTCTGCATGCAGTTCATACAAAGAGATCCATCTAGTCTCAACATCCTTTAGAATTTTTTTGCCATCTGTAATTCCAATTGCAAATTTCTGGAACTCAAGAAATCGCTTTGGGCTGCTTGACATATAGGCATGAAGTTCTCTTATAAGGTCTTCTAATTTAGCAACATTTTTGTGGTTGCTTACCATTTTATACGCTAAATTCATTCTGTGAGCCATATAGTGAATTGGTAGCATATATGGGGCCATTGTTGTTTGTAATCTAACACACAACCCTGTTCGGTGACCCTGCATGACAGATGCACCATTTACTCTAATGCATACCAACTTCATAGCAATTTCATAATCAATCATTCCAACAATATCTTTCAAATGAGAAACAACTATTTTATGTAGGTTTTCGGCATTGTAGTTTTCAACCATTTTCATAACACCCAATAGATGAGGTGTCCTTATATGATTTTCTAAAGTATAGACGTGGATACATACCCATGCAGTGTTGTCGACTACTGTCACTTCATCAATTGAAAGAGAGATAAACTTTGCTTTTTTTACATTCTCTTTCAAATCTTCCTTCTCTATCATCGAAAGGCATTTTGCCATTTCCCATCCACTACTTTCAGACCAATGAGACTAAGGTACGTTCAACATTCCATTAAATTGATACAAAACTTTGAAATCGAGGAAATCTGAAATCGGTCTTCCTTTTTTTAGTATGTGAAATAGAGTAGAGAATTGTATGAATTTTGCATGTAGATTTGTTTGTTTCATCTTACCAATATGCGATGTGATCATTCCTCCCTTTTCCAAGAGATGTCTATGTTTTTTCTGCTCTGCCTCATATTCCGTTGCATATCTAACATGCATGCATTCTTTTTCAGTTTTCCACTTGTGTTTTGATTTTCTGGCCATCCGCCCTCTAGTATGACAAATATTGTTTTCCACAATGTTTTTCTATAGTGTCCAGCTTCATTTGCATTTTTTGTTGCTTTCCCAATTTCCACGTACATATTGTACATGTACATTTAGATGGGATCTCTTCAGAATTAGATGATTGTATAGGTTCGATAAACGGAAATTTAGCTGCCCAATCAAACTTGTATGTCCTACCAATGGTCCACATATTCTTGTTCGTTTTCAATGTTTTACTTTTTTGAGTAGAATTTTGAGCAATATCACAATCACCTGGTTTCCTCTTTCTTGGACCGAATTTGAATTTGATTTCTGTGTTCCATTTTTCTGAGTATTTGTATGTGTGATATCTTGATGCACTTCTGGTTGCACCCCAATAGGAACAATATCTTCAAGATCTGGCATATTATCGTAGGTGTCATTTGTTTGACTTTGATACTATGCAGAATGCATGTCCACCTCAATAATACCTTCCACACAGTCAGTATTATGATTCTTTGTGGTGGCATCTATATGGTTGGTATTTTCAATATCTATATCCGCAGAGTTTCCAAAATACTTGAAGAGTGATTTTTGAGATTTCTTAGTTACTTTTAGGGTCTTCGCATTCTTAGAACTAGCACCTTCCATTATTCTAAAGAGAGTCCTCGTCACAAAAAAAGAACCAAGTAATGCATCGCCATATTGTGCAATCAACAAGGCGCTCGCAAAAGGCGTCAACTAACACTGTCACACATCACGAAGGCTTCCACTGTCTGAGGTCACTGTCGGGTGTCAACTCTGCCCTTGTCACGTCAACTACCTATGCCATGTCGCGTGCGTCAACTCTCTCTGTCACACATCAAACCTATTCCTTTTTCGCACATTTGTAATATCTCCTTGTCGCACATCTGCAATAACTCTTTGTCATGCGGGTCAATTATATCCCTTCGTCGCACGTCAACAACTAACCCTAACAGGCTAACAACAATCTTTAGTGCTTAAGAGTATGCAAGTTCAAACTTCACGGTATTGGTAATTTGGTAAGCTACTTGAGGTATACTACCCGACGAATCACCTAGGTTTTTATAGGAGATGTTTTCAAATGAAGGCGAAGCCGACCCCCAAAAAATATATTGTATATTTTAGGTGAATAGGACACCGACCCGCTCCAAAAAAATCACCTTTTCAAATTTTCCTAAAATGAAATTTTCGCCATATTACGAATATTCGCCACTAAAATTATACTGTTTGTAGCTGTAAATCCTATAATCAATTTGATCTCTCAAGCTATTACTTATTAGAATACTGCAATCTTGTTTGTATCTCATCACCGTATAATAATAATTATTTCTTCTAATTTGAATTTCAATTTGATTTTATCCTTTCCCTTCAAATTTTATCCTTTCCCGTAGCAACTAGCTTTGAATTTTATCCTTTCTTGTAGCAACTAGCTTTGAATTTTATCCTTTCCCGTCATTCTGAAAAATTTAAAATGTTGATTTTTTATGGCAAATCCCTAGCAATTTTTTTCTAAAATTCTCTCTTCCATCCATTTCCAGCATAGTAGTTGTATCTTCTGATTCAGAATATAGAATTATGACACTTCATGTTTGAAGTTGGATTGGTAAATAAAATGAGACATCATAGTTGTTTTATCTTGATCATAGCATGCTTTACTGCTTCTCTGTATCACTTATTTGATTCAAATAACTCTTTTAAAACATTTAGTAGCTAAAAGCAATATGATGAAAAGTTATAAATGTCCATTTTACATGGCGAAACCCTGTCAAAATTTTCCCAGAATTCTCTTTTCATTTTTTTCAGTTGCAATTTAATCTCATTTCAGTTGACTTTAGCCTCTAAAATATGATTCTTCTGCTTCACCTGATAATACACTTTTGAATGCATGAATTTCTGAAGTTGGAAGTATAAGGAGTTAAATTAAACCCTGAGCTCAATATTGATGATCGTTTGCTTCTCCCTTTTTAGGTACCATGATGCAGTTGCAGTGGACATTGAAAAACAATTCAGAAAGAGAAGAACACTCCTCGAGGAAATGATGGGTTTCTTTTACCTCTTTACATTTTCAGCTTCATAAATATATGCATTGTTTTTCCTTTCAGTTATTTCTCATGGCTTGTGTGAGAAAAATATGTACTATTATTCCTCATGAATAAATGAAAATATTTTCATGTTATGAGATGTATGTCCTTCCTTTTTGTACTTTTTTTCATTTTTATGGATAATGAATGAACTTATACAACTCAAAACACTTAAATAATTCACTTAATCATAGAAATAAATAAACAATCAAGTGTACCTTATTGTCGCTCATTGAAAATGCAAACTACTTGTAAGACTGTAAATTGTCCTTCAAAACTGCCACCTGTCTGCAGCTTCAGAACATCATGTCTGATACATGTTGCCCTTCCTACCTTCCTTAGGGCCTGCAATGGTTTTTTATAGCTATTACATAGTTCTGACGAGGGTTTCAAATGGAATGGCTGCATCTATGAGGCATGGCGTTCTTAAACTGTACTCAAGTTGTAGTTTTGATTCCAAATGACTTCCAAGTCTGTTTAGAACCAAAAATTAAAAACTGTATCTTAATTTGAGGTGGCTATCCCAAACATAACCAAACTCGTAACTGACCAATTTAAGAAACTTTAAAAGTTTCGAGTTGACCTTTAGCATGGGGTGTAAAAAATGTTAACATAATTATTTGGCACATTCAAAAGAGACTAAGGCCTAAGTTGCAATGAGACACCTCTTTCCCTTAATAGTATTAGGAATTTCTATATTTTAATAAATCAAGCAAATAATAATTTGCAACTTAAGTACTTCCCATCCAAAATACAAGAACAAGTATAAATAGTCTATCTTATCCAATATATGCACTTCAAATAACTCAATGAAATGTAACATCTTTTGATACAATTTTTTTCAACATTCCAAAAAGAATTTTACAACAATATTTCCAACAACATATTATAATGTAAGAGGAACACCATTTGTGGAAAATAAATCAACTTTAATGGAGAGATATATTTTCTTTTTAACTTCTTTTCTTCTTCAACAAACTAACTTACTTTTAAACACAAGAATTCCCAAACAAAGGCTTCCAATTAGCCTACAAAGAGATAGGAAAATGGGGGTGCCCTTGTGCCTCCCAAGGGTTTGGATACCCACCTCTAAATCCCTCCAACACACATTCAATCTCAAGTCTCTTATGCCTCCCTCACTCTTATGGCTCCCACAATACATAACATAATAGTATAAAAATAGATGGGGCATCCAAAACCCACTCCCTCCTAATCCCAACAAAAAAATCTCTTATGCCTCCCTACATTTTTTTCATCCCCATATCCAAATCTCAACACAACCTAAGGTCAACATCCTACCCAAATACCTCAACAAGAACACCATTTCGATAAACACATTGCATGCAAGAATTTAGGAAGCAAGATAAAAGAATAAGATCCTACCTTGCCATGGTAAGCTCCTCTTTGAAAACTAGATCCAAAATATTCAACACAAGCAAATTCCAAGCAATCTTCTAACTCCCACAAGAAAGCACCCAAGAGAAAGAGCTCCAAAATTAAGTGAGTAACCCCAAATTCCCTCAAAAATTTGAATAAATAGAAAGAAGGAGGAGGAGGATGATGTGGCTCTAAGTAGGATGCCACCTCATTTCCTCTCCACTCCACATCACCCAAGTCAACCCCATACTCCAAAGCACAATTAATAGGTGGGTGAAGAAATGGCATTTTACTAACACACACAATCCAAGCCGACACCCCTTAAGGACTCAAAGTAATTACATGTAAGAAGGTGCAATAAAGACTTACAATTTGTCTTCCCAACATTCATAATGGGGCCTAATTTTGACCCCAAACCCATAGGTAGGGTTGGTATAGAAATTTAAGAGGTGTGGGACAACTTGTCCCACAAGCCTCCAAAATTTTCCCTTAAGAACAAATCCGAATTTCTAAGGGAAGGTGGAGTGTTTCACACTCAAAGTTACTTACACATCACTTAAAACACATAAAGCACGAGCCATCAAGTCTAATAAATGCATTTTTGACCCTTTTATAATTTAATCTAGTAAAATAATTAATTTACTAATCTAGACATAAATCAATTAATTAATAAAAGGAGAATACCTCAATAAAAATCACATCCCGAAATTAAATAAAGAGACTAAACAAAATACAACACATAACCCCTTGGTCACAATTTCCCCTAACAATAAACAAGACATACACCACAAAACACTAGTTGTCATGGTGACGAAATATCGAATGTCTGAAATATATAAATAACTATGTCGATAACATATTAACATTAATATAAAATGTCTCTAATAATCCACATGCATCATATATGAATCGAAATCAACAACAAGTCCATGATCTCTAACATCCAACATCATGCCAAATCAAAAGCTACGATAATATCCATAAGTATAGTTGATGCAGATCATAATCAATAAAAAAAAAAGTGTCAAAGGGAAGTGGGCACTATATCCCCTCCCCTTAGACTCGAATTCCTCCGGAAGTCACTTGAACAGTGTCGAAATGGAACTCGTAGTAATGTAGCATCCTCCCATGTAGCCGCAGTCTCATCATACCTATCCCACTGCACTCAAACCTGGTCAATCTCTCTGCCTCAAAGGCCTAGGGTCCTGTGCTCTAAAATGCGGATGGGCTCCACCATCACCGCCCCTGATCCTGCACATGTAATGAGGTCCAATCCATCACATGAGAAGGATCTGCAATATATCTCCTAAGTATTGAAACATGAAACACATCATGGATGCAAGACAAGCTAGGTGGCAACACTAGACGGTAGGCTAAAGGGCCAATATGCTCCAAGATCTAAAAGGGACCCAAAAATCTAGGAGCAAACTTAGAACCTTTTATGTAACAGATACGGCTCCTATGTGGCTTGACACAAAGGAACACCATCATGCCCACATCAAAACTACGATCTGTCTTATGTTGATCTGCATACTTCTTATGCCTGTCTTGTGCCTCCTGCAATCGCTACCTGATCAAAACCACCTGCTGCTCCATGTCCTGTAGTAATGTTGGCCCATGAGAAACCTTGTCCTCTAACCTGTCCTAACTAAGAGGTGTCCTACACTCTCTACCATATAATGCCTGAAAAGGGGCCATGCATATCGAACTCTAAAAACTATTATTGTAGGCGAACTCCACCAAGTACAAATACTCCTCCCATCTCGACTGGTGATCCATGACGTACATTCTATGTATGTCCTCCAAAATCTGATTCACCCACTCAGTTTGTTCATCTATCTTAGGGTGATACCTGTCCCGCAATTTATCCTCGTCTCGTGGGCATGCTGCATGGTAGTCCAGAAGTGGGAAGTGTACAAAGGATGACGGTCACAAATGATCTTTCACGAAATCCCGTGCAATATGAAAATCTCGTCTAGTTACACTCGTGCCACTGCACTAACTGTGTAGGTGGTCTTCACTGGAGAAAAATGAGCCACTTGCGTCAATTTATCCACCGTGACCATGATGGTGTCATGGCGGTATCTCGATGTTGGTAACCCAACAATGAAGTCCATGGAAATGGTGTTCCACTTCCACTCCGGTATATCATGAGGAAAGAGAAGGCTAGGTGGATGGTGATGCTCGGCCTTCACCCTCTAACACTCTAAACAGCGTGACACAAACTGATCCATATCTCTCTCGAAGTCCCCTCCAATGGTATAACTGTCTCAAAGTGGCGTGCATCTTCTTCACCCCGGGATGGGCTGAATAGGGTGCATGATGAGCCTTTGTCAAAATGTCCTGTCTCAAATCTCCATCTCTAGGAACATAAATCTGACCTCTGTGCCTAAGAAGGACATCCATCTCTAATGAGAATCCATCAAACTTCCCCTCAAGGGGTCTCTGAGACTCAATCTCTACCCTGGTTGCAAGGTAGAAGCTATCGTGAGGAATTTGCTAATGCAAAATCCGCTCCGCAAATCTGTGCCCACTGAAGTGGCCATAACCACATGTCTCCGTCTACTAAGAGTATCTATAACCACGTTCTCCTTCCCCTTCACATGCTCTATCTCCATGTCATACTCACAAAGCAACTCCATCCAATGCCGCTGACGAGCATTGAGATTGGGCTGCGTGAAGAGGTGGCGAAGACTCAAGTGATCAGTCCTGAGTGTAAATCTCCAGCCAAGAAGGAAGTGTCTCCATCGTACCAAGGCGTGAATAACTACCGCAAGCTCAAGATCATGAGTCGGATAATTGAGCTCATAATCCTTGAGTTTGTGAGACTCAAAAGCCACTACTTTTCCCTCCAAAGATCAACACACCCCGAGTCCCGCCAAATAATCATCTCGTGTAAACAAAAACTCACCCGAGGATCGGCACAAAAAGAATAGGTGTTGTCATGAGGCATTCCTTCGCATATCCTAAAGGCCTCGCTCACATCTATCGACCATACAAACTTCTTTCCTTTCCCAAGTGAATTGATGGGGTGCACAACCCGAGAGAAGTCCTGAACAAACCTTTTGTAATATCTTGCTAAACCCATGAAGTTGCGGACCTCGGTCACACTTTGGTGGGTGCTAGCCAATCCATGATAGCTTTGAATCTTGGAAGGATCGATCACGATGCCCTCCCCAAAAATTATGTGGCCCAAATACCACACCTTGTCTGAAAAGAACACACACTTCTCTAGGTTCTCATAAAGATGCTTCTCACGAAGACACTGAAGAACCTGAAGAAGGTGCTCCTCGTGCTCCTCACACGTACATGAGTAAATCATAATTTCATCAAGGAAGATGAGCACAAAGTGATCCAAGAATGTCCTGAATACCCCATTCATCAAGCTCATGAACACTGCGGGGGCATTCGTCAAACCAAAAGGCACTACGGTGAACTCGTAGTGGCCATATCTCGTATGAAAAAGGTCTTATGAATATCTGCCTCCATGATCCTCAACTAATGATAACCCGACTTAAGATCTATCTTGGAGAAAACTATGGCCCCCTTCATCTGATCAAATAAATCATCAATGCACGGAAGGGGGTAACGATTCTTGATCGTTACTTTATTCAGCTAGCGGTAATCAATACACAACCACAGAGATTCATCCTTATTCTTTACAAAATCACCGCACCCCAAGGGGATACACTAGGATGGATTAGGCCTTTCTCCAGAAGGCCCTCAAGTTGTAACTTGAGCTCACAGAGCTCAGGAGTAGTCATCCGATACGGTGCTCGTGAGATAGGCTCTGCGCTTAGAACCAAATCTATGTGAAAATCTATCTCACGTGGGGTGGTAACCCCGGTAGCTCCCCTGGAAAGACATCTGAAAACTCTCTCAAGATGGGATGATCATCAAGGGATGGTCCACTAGACTCATCCTCTGATCTGTCACTAACCATAACAACATACATCTAACAACCCTATCGCACACACCGCTTAAGCTGCATAACAGAGATGGTGCGAATGGAAACAAGCCTCCTAACTCTTTCTATCACTGACTTAACCCTAGATAATTTGTACAAGTAATAGTCTTATGATAATAGTCCACTCTAGCTCGTGTGCAAAAACTAGTCCATACCCAAGATGACTCCATAAGAATATAGAGGAAGGATGCAAAGATCCGAGGTAGTGGTGAAGGGTCCCAAATCCAGTACACACTCCTTTACTAAGGAGTCTATAAAAATCTTAGCTCTAGAAGCCATTTTAACATCCCAACTAAGACCCTGCCTAACTGCCACCAACCTGCAATGCTCTACTAAGGATGGTGCAATAAAATAATCAGATGAACCAAAATCAAACAAAATGGAGGTAGGAATACCACCAATGCTACTGTTGTCTACTATGACAAGACTCGGTGCTCGGCCACGGCTATTCTCGATCGGGGCTGCATAGATCTGATGATTGCGCCCCATGTCACCAACAATAGGCTAAAAATATGTGTCTTACCCTTATTACTAGGGTTATGTGGGAACTCCCTCTAATGATGTCCAGCAACACCACAACCATAACAGCTGCCCGGTCCTCTCCAATGAGATACAGCTCCCAAATGCCCGGTATTCGGAGGTGCGTGCTGTGGATCCTGACGATCCGGCTATGGACTATTGAGGTCTCTCTTGGCGAGCTCCTACTAACTACGCTCTTGGCACACCTGTGTCCTAATGGGACCCCTAGGAGGAGGCCCCATACTCAATCCTCTCTGTGTGTCAAACCTCTCCGGTAGGCTTGAATGGTGGGCGGGTCTGCCGCTGCTACTCTTGCTCAGTGGGTGTTGTGGTGGTCCGAAGATGACTATGCTGAACCCTGTCCACCATGAGGTGGAGGAACTGACCCCCTCGATCTCTTATCCCGCATTTGTTGGATGTGGCTTCAACTCGTCTCCGCTCACTTCTTTTTCCTCATGTATCCTCTCGCAATGTAGGCCTTCTCCACGCCTCTCGCTAGGGTCTATGGGCGGTGAATGCGCACCACACCTCCCAAGTCCAAATTCAGGTCCCTAATGAACTCCGTGAATATGTACCTTCTCATCTTGCATATAGTCGATATACTGGAGTAGGTACAGAAATTGACTCTCGTACTCAACTAAAGTCATAGATTCTCGCCGAAGGTTGTGGAACTTGTCTATACGCCGCTAAATAAACCTCTGAGATAAGTACCTGCTCCTGAACCGCTCCTCAAAGAGCTCCTGGGTAACCATATATGAATCAATGTGGAATTTCTGCTCCTCGGTCCTCCACTAGATACTTGCTCCATCCCTCAGAATATGGATCACAACACGAGCTTTCGTGTTGCTAAGTCATAAGGCGAGCTTGAAGCACCCGCTCAAGATCATCAACCAAGCCGCTTGAAATCCACTTGTATCTCTAGAATAGTGAGATGGTCGTAGCTTCAGGATTGCCCTTGATATGGTCTCTGCACTGCCGATCGGCAACCCCTAGGCCTCTCTCCATGCTCATCTCTAAGCCTAGGGCTTCGAGACCTATTCCTATGTCCTAAAATCTGGTCTCCATGTCCCCTCTGCAGTGACTCTACTCTGGCTGACTCCACATGGGAGTTCTCTTCCCTATGCTCCTCGCTGTGTCGAGGAGATGCATGAGCCTCAATGGATGGCTCCCTATCATGTCTGGCTGATCGTCCTCCTAAGGACCCTCCGCGTATAATGGCATTGACGTCCTGAAGCATCTATAAAATCTGGGGTAGAATGGCCGCTACGCCCGCTCTGGAGGTGGTATATCTAGGTCTATGTGAAAGGACCCCTCGTCTGATCCGCGCCTCCTGCACAAACCAAGGTGAGAGTTAGTTCATCATTCTAGGTTTTATTCCATTTTTCTATGTTTACTAAAATATACAATCTTTCAAACAAGTTGTTTTCTAGGTTTAGTATTGTGCTAGGTTTAATATTGTACTAGGTTTAATGTTCGTGTCTCACATTTTCTTGTGTGCCCAAGGGTCCAAGCTTTGAACCCATGACTCTGATACTAAGTGTAACACCTGCTAAAAATGCTCGCTAAAAACGCTCACACGAGACTCAAGAACAACCTAGGTTTAGTTAGAAAAAAATTATGGAATATTTTTTTGAAAAGTGTGCCCTCATACAGGCTTCAAAACTACAGTTGTCACATTAATGTTTCAAAGTCAATTATATTTAATTAATAGCTTTTTCCCGTTGAAACAAATTAGTAATCCCACATTAAAACTAATGCGTAAAATTAGCCCAAGCATGGTTAAATTCCCTCTAAGTGTTAATTTAATAAACAATTAAATTCCTACTATACTTAAATATTCCACAGTTACATTTAGAGGGTTAAAGGGCCAAAAATAATTAAATACCTGGGTGTTTAATTCCACAAGGTTTAATTAATAAACAAGGATCCCATTTACATGGGGTTAGGATAAACATTCCATTACCCCATAAAGTGACCCCTTAAAAGTCAACCCATGTTTTGAAATTAAATCATTTAAATTAAAAGGGCAATTTCTACTCATCCACTCCCCACCTACTTTTTCCAGGGATGAATCTCATCCTTTTGATGGATTCAATTTGGTCCCTGATGTGGAAAAAGGGTAACCAACCCTAAAACATCCTTATGAAGTCTCCTTTCTCATCTCATTTGTCTCATTGTTTATATTTCGTTTTGGTCATTAATGAAGGAGGAAGGGAAGCCATGGGAGGTCATTCAAAGCTTTTGGAGGGATTAACATGTCCTATTTATTTTCATTTTGTTTATACCCTATTTAGGGTATCTAAATGTATTTATATATTTTATTTAACTTATTTCCCTTGTATTTGCCCAAATGGGCTTATGGGTTTTTCCCCATTTTGATATAGTGAATATTTGATAAATATCTCCATTAGGGTAGACCGAATATACATACATACATATGTACACACACACACACACATACGCTTTATATATACATGTATATATGTATTTAGTTATTTATTTGTTTTCTAAAAAATTACTTGATTTAAAAACCTAATAATACAAAGAAATACATAAGTGTTTAAATATATGTATACACACACACACACACACACACAAAAATTTTGGCCGTCGTGAAGGAAATGCGTAGTCTGCGCAGGGCAAGGTTCGACCCGATATTTAATTTGTTATGCGGCGATAAGGTACCCGTATGGGTTTTAATTTATTTGAAAATTTATTGGGGAGTGTAGTGTTTGGGGGGGGGGGTTGCGACCCCAACCCCCACCCCATTTAATATAAAATGGGGTGGGGGTTGGGGTCGCCGACCCCTCCCCACCCCAATCTACATACTAACTACAATAGAAAACAACAAAACCTACCTAATGCGCAAACCTACCGGCTCATGATCAAAGGTACCCAAAAATGCGATTTCCTTTCATTTATAACAATTTCAATATATATATATATATATATGAAAAGGACCATTTCTTTTTTTTCTTTTATATTACTAAATTTTATTTAGCAATAATAACTTAGTATTATTTATATTTTAATATTAACAATACTTTAAATTTCTCCTTTTATATGTACTACTATCAAGGTAATAAGATTCATACTATTATTTGGAGTAAGTAAATGTGGTTTCCTACTTAAGGTATTCTTTGTGAGAATTTAATAATATAAAGGTAAGAGGTTTTGAAATAAGCCAAATCAATTTTCACAAATTAGTATATCAAGGTGTAATGAGTTCTAAGGATATTTCACAATGGTTTAGTAATTATTTGGCACATTCAAAGGAGACTAAGGCCTAAGTTGCAATGAGACACCTCTTTCCCTTACTAGTATTAGGAATTTCTATATTTTAATAAATCAAGCAAATAACAATTTACAACTTAAGTCCTTCCCATCCAAAATACAAGAACAAGTATAAATAGTCTATCTTTTCCAATATATGCACTTCAAATAACTCAATGAAATGTAACATCTTTTGATACAATTTTTTTCAACATTCCAAAAGAAGTTTACAACAATATTTCCAACAACATATTATAACGTAAGAGCAACACCATTTGTGGAAAATAAATCAACTTCAATGGAAAGATATATTTTCCTTTTAACTTCTTTTCTTCTTCAACAAACTAACTTTTTTTTTTCAAACTCAACTCTTCCTTTCCCTTTTAATATACAAAACAACTTTGAAATTCAAAAATCAATAGAACTTTCATCACAAGGATAATACAATGTCTTTCCACTTATAGTGGGAAGTAATTACAAGAATGAAGGCTAAAATAAAATGCAAGTTGTATTCAAACATAGCTCCAAAATCAAGTCTTCAATCAAGCTCCATCTTCTCAACACTTGGCCATAACCACCAAAAACAGGGAGAGGCAACACTCTCCATCCAACCAAAATTCCAATGAGAAGAAGAAACAATTCTTGTCATTGGCCCCGAGCCCCAACCACAAGACAATAGGAAATGTTTCAACTCATGGCAACTAAAACATTGCTTCAACATTCACAATAAAACAACCAAACACATAAAAGAGAAGATCACAAAATACTTACTTTCAAACACAAGAATTCCTAAAAAAAAAGATTCCAATAAGCCTAAAAGAGATAGGAAAATGGGGGTGCCCTTGTGCCTCCCAAGGGTTTGGATTCCCACCTCTAAATCCCTCCAACACACATTCAAACTCAAGTCTCTTATGCCTCCCTCACAACAAAACCAAGTCTCTTATGCCTCCCTCGCTCTTATGGCTCTCACAATACATAACATAATCGTATAAAAATAAGGTGGAGCATCCAAACCCACTCTCTCCTAATCCCAACAAAAAAATCTCTTATGCCTCCCTACATTTTTTTCATCCCCATATCCAAATCTCAACACAACTTAAGGTCAACATCCTACCAATACCTCAACAAGAACACCATTTCACACAAACACATTGCATGCAAAAATTTAGGAAGCAAGATAAAAGAATAAGATCCTACCTTTCCATGGTAAGCTCCTCTTTGAAAACTAGATCCAAAATCTTCAACACAAGCTAATTCCAAGTAATCTTCTAACTCCCACAAGAAAGCACCCAAGAGAAAGAGCTCTAAAATTAAGCGAGTAACCCCAAATTCCCTCAAAAATTTAAATAAATAGAAAGAAGGAGGACTGAGGATTATGTGGCTCCAAGTAGGATGCCACCTCATTTACTCTCCCCTCCGCATCACCCAAATCAACCCCATACTCCAAAGCACAATTAATAGGTGGGTGAAGAAATGACATTTTACTAACACACACAATCTAAGCCCACACCCCTTAAGGACTAAAAGTAATTACATGTAAGAAGGTGTAATAAAGAATTACAATTTGTCTTCCCAACATCCATAATGTGGCCTAATTTTGACTCCCCAACCCATAGGTGTGATGCCCCGTGCGATGGTTACCCCGATTCTTATTACATAAGTGAACCCTTTCTTGGCGTCAAAGCAAACGATGTAATGCTTCTGTCTTTGGCCTCCGCAACGATCGTTACTTTTCCTTATTTAATGAAATTTGTGTCTTCGAAGCCTTGAAGGCAGCCGGAATAACGTTTGGGTTTTGATAGGGCGTGTCCAGTTAAAAAGAGAATGCCCATAATAATAATAACATTCCTTTTAAATTCGTCGACCTCGACTGACTGACCATTATGACTATAATTGATAATTATTGTGCAAGCTGTAAAATGATAATAATGATAATAATAATAATAATAATGACATTATGATTGTATTATCGATCAACGATTTTATTTTATTATTATTTTCTTTATGTCGATTGTTATCGACATCATCCTTTGTTATCTTTAAACTATCCTTTTAATTTGTTTGTCGCTCCCGCTGATCGAGCCTCGTTGCGCAAACGAGGAAGAGTATGTTTTGTGGTGGCGCCACGGTTTGGGGGGTGGTGTTCGCGTAAATATTTTATTTAAGTACTCAACCCCGTTCTCCTCCTGGGTCGACCGATCCCTCAATCTTAGGATTGTTTTAAATTACTAATATTAAATGTGGATTTTGATGTGCCCAACCGACCTTGTCTCTCCCTATAGATCTCCTTGTGTACCACATTTGGCGTGGGGAGGGAATGTAAATATTATTTGATTTTTTTTTCCTTGGTTGGTTGGAGGTGGGTGGCTTTAATAGCCACCTACCATTTCATTAAAACTCTTTATGCTTGGCATGTTGAAATCTCCCTTGTAGGTGGCCGCACTTCCCTGCATTTATTAATGTTGACTTGCTAATCCTTTGTAAATTACTATCTGCCTTCAATATCCTGTTCTGGCCGCATAAGCAGGGAGGAGAGTCTAATGTTTGGATTTGGTGAAGAAGGGTGTTAAAACCCCAATCTAATGGAGTCGCAGGTTTTGGGAGCTCCTCCTTTGCTGTATTCCCTCCTTGCCATGGCCGCAAAACTCCCTGCCTATGCCAAGTGTTGCTGCGAATGGAGTTTGGGCTTTCAACAAACTAAAACGAAGGAAACCTTCGCCATGTGTGGCCGTTGCAAGAGTATGGTGGTTATAGATGAAGCTACAAGCTAGTGAAGTAGGCGTGTTACCTCCACTTTCATTGGGTGTTGCGAGGTGTGTTCTTGTCGGGATCCAAAGAACAACTCCTTGCAATAATAATTAGCCAGTGTGAAGTAGTGCATGTTGCAGTTTAGTAGAAGCCTTTTTGAGCGCTTCCAACAAGCAGGTTGTCCAACTATGTTGTTATCTGTTCAGTATCGAATGCATCCTCAAATTCGGGATTCTCCTTCAAGATATTTTTATCAAAATCAATTAAGTGACAGTAAGAGTGTTACCAGGAGACCTGATGAAATTTATTACAAAAATTCTCTATTGAGACCTTACTTGTTTTACGATGTAACTCATGGAAGAGAATCTCATAGAGGTGGATCTGTTCATATCAGAATATTCATGAAGCACAATTTGTTGTTGCAGGGCCTGTTTCAGCGTGCCCTTGTCTTGGGAAGTGCATTAAAGGCATGATAAGACTAACCCTATTTGGGTAAATCAATCTTTGCAAATTTTGTTTGAATTCTGTTGATGCGTATTTTTTTTTAGTAAGTAAATAACATTTGGACTCTTGATATTATATAATATATATATATATATATATAAATTGACTCTTTCTTGAAAGAGATGCCTAAAAAGAGATGGGTTTCGAATGACTTTTAATCATAATTGCATGAGCTGATCTTTGTTCCCCTTTACAGTTTATCTTAATTACTATTTGGCAAGAAGAAATCTCTCCAGTGATTCTCACTTATCGATCTTATAAAGTTGATTTATCTTTTTTCCATGATTATTCCTGTGAACAGTGGTTTCTGTTGAAAATATTGTGGTGTGTGAATGAGATTTAGAATACTTCTTGTATTGTTTTTAGTATGTAGAACATGGCTTGAAAACGGAAATTTTCTCGACTAAGACTGTGTTTTTTTTTTTAATGAGGATTGATAATAATATAAACCCCATTAGGATTGGGGGCTTCTTTTGGGGAGAGTCGTACTTGGTTTTACTGGTCTTTCTAGATACCATCTGACTCTTTTGATTATCGTTTACTTTGGGGATTATTGAAAACCCCTCACCAGGCCCTCTACTATTATTATTACTATGAGCTTATTTTTAGATTGGAACGCTCCTGAAGCATGTGTTAATGGGGTTTCTATTTTGTGACCTTTTTGAATATGGTAAGCACTCAAGACGTTAGCTTGTGTGGATAACTATATGGCTTAAGTTTGAGGCACTACTTAGATCTTCGAATCAGTTAAAGTAATATTGGATACATCGAACTCTCATGAATGTGTACATTCTTCAAGTTTGATTGACATGTGATGGCCCTCAGGCATATGAATTCAGACAATGCTTGAAATATGAGATTATAAATTTATCCTATACTTTGACTTCAAAGCTTGTTGAAATGCTTTTTGGTAGGAAAACAGATGAATAGGGAAGTTATGAGAACTACCCTAAAATGGATTCATACACAGCCTTAAGTAAAGGTGACAACTACCATAATGGGACTGTACATACCATATATGACAGTAAGGATAGAAGTCGACCTGAAATTATTTAACTTCATTATATAGGACAATAATTAATACCCATAAATTGAGATATGCAAGTGGAGGTTGAATTATATAATATGAAATATTATGTTATCAGGTAACCAGTAAGGATAAATATGTTATTTCAATACTTGGTTAACGAGTGGAATATTTTCTGGCATTTACGATGATTATTATGTTAGCTAAAAAAATTGATACTTGCATCTCATTAGGAGTTGAGATAATGTTGATACTTGTATTCATAGTGGCTTGGACCACGCTTACATATCTTAGCTAGTCAAATGTATCTTTGGCATATTACCAACAGATGATAGTATTGTCGATCATAACTCATTCTTATGAGTTGGACTCTTTTACTAGAAGAAATATATAAGACATGGTAATAAGCAACCAAAAGGATATTTAAATAATATATGAACTTGCTGATTGGCGAAATCTTTGTTAACGTAAATATACTCTTAAAATTGCGGGATAAATATCAAAATTATACTTACATATCATTGATTATCTATTAAGGTTCGATACTTGGGTAATATCGATGAATAATATAAGATTGATACTTGTATTTATTATATAAACTTAATGTCGTTGGTGCTTTTATTTAATTGAAAGATAATATTGTTGGATACTTATATATGTGAAGTAGGTTGAGGGTATTAGGTGAGCGTTATTATTATTACTGTAATTTAATTATGATTAAATGCAAGGTTAAGGTTGTATATCTCTCCACTTGGAATTTTTGTTCATAAGTAAGCAGATTTTAGGGAAGTGAACAATAATGGGTATGAAATGTATTATCATGAGATGTGCAGTTAAGATTTGAATACATGAATAGAAATTATTTGATAGGGAGTATTGCAAACTTTCATTTATTTAAATGCTAGATGGCATAAGTTATTAGGTGAGGTTTATATCTTATCATGCTCAGTTCTAGCGAACTGACTCTAGTAAATATTTGTGCAGATGGATTATGCGAGTAGATTAAAGGAAAAGAGTGTAAAAGTTTCATCAGTTCAAATTATGAAGTTCTTTGTAGAAAGTTCAATGCGTTGTAAATTTTGTAACATTGCTTGCAAGGAGTTTAGAAGATCTCTTGTCTTGGTATGTTCGGAAAACTACGTGGTGAAGTGTTCTTTCCCTTTTGTTGTTAGACTAGTAACTTACCTTGGTGAGAAATGATATTCAATCATTACTTTGGCATAGGTATTGTAAAACCTTGATTTTGAGAATAAAGTGTTAAGTCAAAACTCTCTGACACCTTGTAATGATGTGATATAAGTAAAATTAAATGGAGTGGTTAACCCTTATAGAAGTTAGCTAAATATATATATTCAAGATAAATTAATGTAGAGATGACTTACTTGAGAACAAGAGATTCCTGAAGTAATCAAAGGTGAAACTATCCTTGTAAAGTAAAATTTTATAATTTGTTAACCCTAGCTAAGCTAGCAAACATTATCTTTATATGGTGACTTCTTAAACGAGTTTAAGGGAAACCAATGGTTAGTTGTTAGAATATAATAAGATTTATTAAGTAGGAAGAAACAATTTAGAAACCACGAAATTTATCTCTCAGCCTTTTGGAAAGTAATAGTTCCTGTTGTAAAGCTCTTTCAGTGAAGCCTAAGTAAAATCTTTAATATTTGTGGATAAAACCTCAAGCTCCAAACAAACCTTAGTAAAAACTAGATGACGTCTTAAGGGTGAATTCAATTGACCTTCTTCCTTTAACTTTATCCAAGGTGCCTTGTAATTTTCTCTTAAGTTTGTTGAACGTGAGTCGATGTTGTCATAAGGGCATGAACGAGTTCTAGTAAAGTAAGTGTGAATAGATGGCCTTGTGGAATTAAATTACCATCTTTATCAAATAAATAAATAAAACAAATAATTGTCATAAAGGAGAGGACTTTAAGTGAACTACTCCACAGTGTATAAGAAAATAACTCAGTTGGTAAGATGAATTTGTATGAATCATATCTTGAATCTCTCTGAAAACATAAGTCATGAGATAAAGGGTGTTTAATCAAAATAAATAACCTTCAATCATTTCTTACTGTGGCTTGCCCCAGCTGTGAGAGTGTCATGTGGTTGGACTTCTATGTTGTTTTGTCAAAAAAAGAAAAGTGTATTATCCTTTTGGGTGTGAACGTTTCCATGCTGACCTTGCGGTCATACTCGTAACAAGTGGTTCCCAGAGTTGATTGTAACCTTGTGATGACATGTTGTGTCGTGTCGTGTGTCGAAGCAAGTCAATTTTTTTTTTTTTTTATTATCCTGTGTTTTTCTATGTAGTCTTGTGTGCCTATTTTTTTTTGCGGTCGTTATAATAGGTAGGGTTGGTATAGAAATTTAAGAGGTATGGGACAAGTTTAACTTGTCCCATGACAGCCTAAAAATTTGCCCCTAAGGACAAATCCAAATTTCTAAGGGAAGGTGGAGTGTTTCACACTCGAGTTACTTACACATCACTTAAAACACATAAACCAAGAGCCATCAAGTCTAATAAATGCATTCTTTTGACCCTTTTATAATTTAGTTTAGTAAAATAATTAATTTACTAATCTATACATAAATCAACTAATTAATAAAGGAGAATACCTCACTAAAAATCACATCCTAAAATTAAATAAAAAGACTAAACAATATACAACACATAACCCCTTGGTCACAATTTTCCCCTAACAATAAACAAGACACACACCACAAAACACTAGTTGCAATGGTGACCCTTGTTGAATTCATCCGGTATTCCGATGTGGTTGGTCTCCAATCCCCCATTGGTTGTTGTGTTTTATTTAACCAGCAAAACATACAATACATCCTTCGGCCTCGTGGCCGCATCAAACATCTAAGATAAAATATACAATATAAATCAACAAGCATCTACATATAATTTAAATTAAATTATCATCTAGATAAGTAACGTTACCAATTTCAATGTCCAACACATCTCAATTCTACATTTTATCCATGTCATAATGATCGCAACATTAGTTCAACTATCAAAGCCTATTCAGTGTGACGAAATATCGCATGTCTGAAATATATAAATAACTATGTCGACAACATATTAACATCAATATAAAATGTCTCTAATAATCCACATGCATCATATATGAATTGAAATCAACAACAGTCCATGATCTCTAACATCTAACATCATGCCAAATCAAAAGCTAGGATAATATCTATAAGTATAGTTGACAATATCATAATCAATAACAAAAAGGTGTCCAAGGGAAGTGGGCACTACATACATCTCATTGACATTATAACCACATATAAAGCATGATATGCATCTAACCATGTAATGAAACTATCAAAACCATGTATTGACATTTTGAATTAAGTCACGCATCAAGGACCATCGACATCCCGACCATTCATCCGCTTGTGTCGTCTTAGATACAACCACCCTTTGTCCAATTTGGAAACGTTGATCAACATAATTATATATCTACACATTATTTTTATAATTAATTAATCGGGGATATGAATTGGCCCACATCTATCTTAGACAATCGAGATCCCTATCCCTAGTTGTCCTTAGCTATAAGTCCCATTCTCACATATAAATTTTGACCCAAAATTTATTCTAGTGTGTCTATACATTATTAATGTTCCACAAAATAGTGTGTCTATACATTATTAATGTTCAACAAAATCAGCTATATAATATAGTAGCCCAAATCGGATCCTTTAAACCCACCGTTACAAGTGTATTGGCAACTCCAAAACATTATAATAATAATAATTAAAAAAATCGGAGTTAAATAAATAATAAAAAAATCAAAGACCGTCGTTATCAACGCAGTGGAGCCACCAGGGTTCGAATCTCTCCACGGAGATCCATGGCTTCTCTGCTCTGCACGCAAGATAAAGACACTTCTTTCCTTGTCGAAACTTCTGCTTTTTATTTTAGCCGTTGGAGTTCCTAGCCGTTGCGAGCATTTCTATCTACATATACCTATTTTCATCATCTCTGTCTCCGCATTTTATCTCTGCATTTTCATATCTAACAGTGTTTCTGTGAAATTGATTGAGAATGCGGTCTTTTAAAATATTTATCCGCGATTATCTCCTCCTTTTTTCTGTTTGATTGTTTTCTGTTCTTCCATGATTGTTCTTCGGGTTTAATTATGCTTACGACTTTGTATGTTAATTTTTTTTTGTGGTTAAGGGTTCTGTTTCAGCGTGGCCATGCTGATGATTCTGTGTTGTTTTCATTTTTGTTTTAGTATGTGTTATATTTTTCTTTTTTGTTTTATACTTTTGTTTTGGGAGGACTGTTCATTGTATCAGCAGACGAGGCGGGAGAACAAGCAGAGGGAAAACGAGACAGATTTCTTCTTCTTCCATTTCCAGGTAATTAACTTACGCTTGCTGGACATATCTGTGTTTTTTATTGTTTTTGTTGCATTAGTTGCTTAATTCCCTTTAATTTTTTTAGTTTGTATTTTATTTATGCTGCATTGGCTGGCTTATTTATATTCCGTCCCTGTTTAAGGTTTTGTGTTCAATAGCTACCATTTTAAAATACTTTACATACAGATGCATTTTATATTAATTTCCTAATATTTTGTGATTCAGTTAAGCTTTGTTAAGGTTTACCCTTGTTATCAGTATATGCAGATACAGGGCTTAGGGTTTGGGCTGTAGCTGTTTCTCAGACAGACCATTTTTTAAATTGATTTCCTTATATTTTCTGCACTGTCTGGCGTTGCCAATGATTCCCCTGTTTCTAATACATTATCATTTCTTTAATACGTTATTGCTTTATAATTTTTGAGTGTGTTTATATTTTTATGCATTAACTAGCTAGTTTATTGCCGTCAGTTTAAAATACTCTTTAGACACACATTTCACATTAATTTTCTGATATTTTCTGCATTCTGTGGCTTTGTTAAGGCTTTCCCCTGTTATCAGTATATGCCAAATACATTGCTTAGGGTTCAGGGTTTTGTGTTAGGTATTGTTTTCAGTTTAAAATACTCTTTAGACATACATTTTATATTAGTTTTCTGGTATTTTTGCAATCTGTGGCTTTGTTAAGGATTTCCCCTGTTATCAGTATATGCCAGATACATTTCTTGGGGTTTGGATTGTAGTTGTTTCAAAATGCTTTCTCAGAAGTGTATTTTTCAAAAATTGATTTCGTAATATTTTCTGCATTCGTCAGCTTTGTTAATGACTTCCCCTGTTTTCAGTATATCATCATTTCCTTAATATGTTCTGCATTACCTAGTTTGCTTTATTCTCCTCTATTTTTTGAGTGTGTTTTTATATTTGCTGCATTTACTAGCTTGTTCATTTAGTTTCCCGTCTTTACAATATTTAGGGTTCTGTGTCAAATGTTGCTCCTGTTTCAAATTTTTTATAAACAAATATTTTTCACATAAATTTCCTAGTATTACCTAGCTTTGTTAAGGTTTCTATTTTTGCTGCTACAGATTAGGATGCTATGGTGAGTAATATTGAATTTTATTTTTCATGAGTTAGGGCTACTATTTCTTTGTCTTTTTCAATTCGAGATTGCAAGATACACGAGTTAAGGCTAGGTTCCATGCTAAACAGTTGTACAAGTTGTCTCAATAGTTTTAGTCAACGATTTCCTAATAGGTGGGATTCCTCTAACAAATTCCTAAGAAGAAAGTTGTTTACATTTTTCTTTAATTCATAAATATATTTTAAATATTTTATATATATGGAAATGCTGGGGTTGTTTTTTAGTTTTGTTTTCACTTTGTGTTAGTTTTTCTTGGGTTTGACCTTTTGTTTAGGGTTACATTTTTCTGATTATCCATTATTTTATAAGGGTGTCTATTTTTAATTTTTAATATTTTTCTCACATCTTAAATTTTTTTTTTTGATGTTATACTAAGCCTTTTGCTCTTTGGATTTGCAGATCTCAGTGAAGATTGGAATCTGCGATGAAACTGCCAATGGGTTGGAGATGGTATGATGCTAGACATTGAGTCTGCAAGTGCACTAATAAGGTATTTCTATTTGCACTTTTTCTATATGATTGTTCAGATATCGTTTCAGAGTTTGTGATTATTTATTCATTATACATGGCCAGTGTTTTTGCTCTTTGTAACTTTAGATGGAACTCAATTTTTGCATGTAGTCGTAGTCCACTTTTGTTGTACTATATTTTCTCTACAAGGTGTAGATGATGAGGTTGAAGGTTATTAAAGCAGTGTCTTTCTTGAGGTAGGTCAGTCCTTAGCAAGAATTGAACTCTTCCAAATTCTACTTTTCTACCAGATTGTTTTCTTAAGATTTAAATTAGAAGGTCAAAACCTGTTGAGGTATTTCTTACCTTCTAGACCGTATCTTGTTCTTTTCATTTGCATATGCCATTCATGCAAAGTCTCATATAGAAATGGGAGCTGATCCAGATCTTATTGGCCATCTCTTTGAGAAAACATCAAATTGTAGGAAGTTTATGTCATGGCAGTAGTGAACTGAGGCAAATGAAATGAACACAATAAACACATATGGTACTGCAATGTAAATGAAGTTTGATTGAAACAATACTTTACAAAACAGTTAAATATCTAAGATTTTTAGATGTGAATGACAATTCCTTTATAACTATTTTTGGCATGAAATGAATAGCCTAAAAATATAAAGTGAAGCAATGCACTTCATAATCTGAGAAGCCATGTGGTGAGCATTTACTAAGAAATTAAGAAGATTTGTCGCAAAATTTATAACTTTCTAAATTTTTGTAATTTGCGAATTTGGGCTTTGCGAATTGGTTTTTTAGGGTCAAACTATGCCAAACAAAGTTCCACCCTCCCTCATCAATGTTTTAAGCTTGATCATTTCTAAATGAAGACTGCATTTCCAGCTATGATTGCAAAGTTATGGTCTCGAGAAGGTAAACTAGTTTTAGATATTTTGTCAGAACATTTCTTGAACCACCACTTGGATAAGGAGCATTAAGCTTTTTCTAAGGATGAGAGAGATCGATAGGAAGAAATATAGTATTATACATATCGATTGTCATATTTCCATAGTTTTGTAATAGTGACATATATATGTGTATAAAATCTAGATTATATTATATTTAGGGTTCTGATTGGGTCCTAGTTAACCACTGCTTTGGCCAGAAGATTTGCCACCCTATTTATGGCGCTTTCGTCATGCTGAAGAATGAAAATGCTCAATGTAGTTCAGGATTTGAGAGATAATATGTTTTGTTCTCTACTTACCAAGAGGGAGGCTAGCCACTCTTCCTCTAGTTGGGTCCTAGTTAACCACTGCTTTGGCCAGAAGATTTGCCACCCTATTTATGGCGCTTTCGTCATGCTGAAGAATGAAAATGCTCAATGTAGTTCAGGATTTGAGAGATAATATGTTTTGTTCTCTACTTACCAAGAGGGAGGCTAGCCACTCTTCCTCTAGTTGATTTTGGCTTTTAGTGCTCTAATTACCATGTGGATTATTGTTTTTGTGTCCCTGTCAATGAGAAGCAATGTATATGGTTTTATTTTGCAAACTAGAACCCTCTGTGCAAGGCCAATAGCTCCTTTTCCTGCCGCATAAAAGATTGATTTGTAGTATCCCTTAGAGGGCGGGCGTACTCTTTCATTTCTCTTATTATGAAATAAGAAATCTGGTAGTGATAAGGAATATTCTATGGCTGAAAATATGAAGATCCATCATAATCAGTAATCAATATTTGGCAATGGAGTTTGTTTTGAATATCATGGCCGTGGCTGAAGAATCTCTCTTGCTGTCCTCAAATGTCTTGGTGTTCGATTCTTTCCACATATTTTAATTAATGAAACCCGATAGGATTCTATGGATGCAATGTACAATTTCTATGAGTCCATGTTGGTCCGATGAAATATTGTTGTAACTTCTTTGAGAGAGGTATTGGCTGGGTGTGTATTCTTGAGCAAGGTTGTCAAGGCGCCCGCAACTGTTTTAGTGTATGGGCACTCTAGAAGAAGCATAGTTACCTAAGATTCCGAGATGCGTGGACATCGGGATGTAGGGATGGGGTTTCTGGGATGGCAAAAAATTCCCGGATTTTGGGGATGGCTGGGGGACAACTATTAAAATAATATATAAATATTAAAAATATACAATGGGTCTGCTAACCCTGAAACAAATGAAAGATTATAATTTCAGCACCATTGCTAGTAATGTTACCGAGGGCATGCAGCATCTGCTTATCATGTATCTTATATGATGAATTAAAAAATAGCTTATTGGAACAAAGATAGGCCATGTGCAAACTACATGAATAGCCCAAGCCATCCATAGACAAACTAGCTAAGGGAACTGAAAAACACTAAAAACTTAAATACAAAGTTGGCCTCTAGACTTGCATAACAAAACATCGAAACTAAAGAAATCCTTAAAAATATGCACGTGAATTTATAGATGATAATGCTATGTACAAGAAAGACTTAAAAATGTAAAATAGTACCAACCTCTCTTTAGAATATCTTTTGTTGAAACCTACATAAAACACCAAAAGTCCATTTCTTGGTAAGCCAACTTTAGAATATCTAGTATCACCGCATAAAGTACTAGTTTTCATTTTTCTTTTTAGTCAAATCTTTTATGCTTTTTAATCTGTTATAATCTCTTTTTAATTTTTTTAGAGACCCTGTGGGACTTTGAGCCGTCCCTATCCGTCTCATGACGTCATGGCGTCCCCGAAGTTTTGAAGCACCCGGGATGTCCTAGGTGCTTGGAGATAGAGAAGAAATGCCCCCCCACCCCGCGCACCCCCAAATGCAAAGATGAAGGGGATGTCCCCTAATAAGAAGACATATTGTTGTTTTGGATCCTTGCTTACAATTTGGACATCTGGTTGAGGCACTCCAACCCTTCCATTTTAGACTATTTGAATCGAGTATTTTACCATGGAGTACTTGTTAACACATAAAAGTAGCACACTTGGTATGATCATGGCGGATCATTACTTTTGGCTAACATTGGATGATCTCAACAATGTGGGACTTGTAAATTGAGATCAACCTCCATAGAACGTTGGTTCCTCTACCTATATAACCTAATGCAAACACTACTCCTACAACTGAAAGCAAAACTATCTAAACCTAATCTAAGCATTCATAGGGACCGGGGAGAGAGAGATGAGGGAGAGAGGTGTAGAAGGCAAAACCTAAGCTAAAGGGCGGTGATAGCACTAGAAGAAGGGTGATCACTCTCCTCAAGGGGAAGGGAGGGAAGAGAATATGGGAGAGAAGGGCAGACAGACGTACCACAAACACATTTCTGTATTACCGAGTCCTTCCCACACATTTACAACTCACAAAAATGGAAACCCTACAAGTAGAAAACACACACAACATACCAATGAAAGAAACAAAGGGGTAAAACACAATAAACACGAGTATGGGGTAGATAATAGCCACGAACACAAGATTTATTGCTTAAATGATGCTCGAGACCGATTACAACAATGGCGAGAAGGCGAAAATGCGTTACAAAGACCAAATTTGAGTATGGAACTCGTGGGAAGTCGGCCACCATTTTGGCATGGTGCCATTACAAAAAGAGGGATCCACTTTAATGAGAGTAAGTCTCATACTTATAGAAAATGGGAGAAGAAAGAAGAGGATAAAAAGAGGGAGATGCGCCAAAACCTTACGCCAAACACCAATCAATTCTTGCTTAGGGACATAGCTCGACAGGGTCACTTTCCACATCATTTGATCTGTAGGACGAGACGTGAGTGCCACTCGTCGTTAAGTATGGTGGCTGGTGTTGGTTGCACGTTTAAAACAAGTAAAACTGCCCTTTTTTCCTATGAACCCGTGTTTGCAATTTTGACCCTCAACACTCAATTCAATAATGATTTTTTTGATGCCAAAATGAAGTGCTTGAGGAGACCTTTCCAATGCCACCAATTTTGTCAAATACGGATGACCGCATCAAAATGATGCTAAAAAAATGACTATCGGTTTGCTCTGCTGCCTTCCCTGTGCATTTATTCATTTTTGCTTTATTGGCGGTTTTGAATGTTTGGTGGCAAATTGTTTGGAAATGCAGCCTTTGTAGGCTTCTGCGGCACTCTAAAGAATTTGGCGACATTTTTCTTTGTTTGGCGGGTTTGGGTTGCATTGACATGCGTTGAACACTAAACACATGTTCCGTGGCTTTGGCCCTGTTTTTCCCCCAACTCCCCACATTAGACTAATCTCGATCAAGAAGACCATTTCATATGTTGCGTGGAAATTGGGGTTCCATGGAACAATGAAATCAACAAACTTGCATGAACACTAGGACAATGTTATGCGAACTTGGCATTTTCCTAGATACCCGCAGAAGACCATTCTCTTGTTTGGTGGACTTACATGCCTTCCACTATGTCGCTAAACACTTATCTCTTGTTGTGCGAATTTATTTGAGCGTTGCCATATTCCTTTGTTTCACCAACTTGGAGAGTCTCATGGATCATGATCTACCCCACCTTGTATGATAACTTGGCTCAAAGTGTCGGTTGGATAGAGCATTTGGGAAAAAATTGAAACGGCTTCCCAAAATATTGTGACAAGGTTTTAAAGGGCCGGATGATGCCTTGGGTGGAGATGGAGAGAAATTTTGTCAATCATAGGGAATGTTTTGGGCATTGTAAACTTGTAGAGCACCAAAGAAAGGCTAGGAAGAAAAGTATCTTCCTTTTTTTTGGAATGGTGCAATGTATTTCTAATTATTTGCACAAGAGGGAAGGAGCATTTGATATGGTGAGGGAAGAATGGAAGAACGGCTTCCCAAAACATTGTGACAAGGTTTTAAAGGGCCGGATGATGCCTTGGGTGGAGATGGAGAGAAATTTTGTCGATCATAGGGAATGTTTTGGGCATTGTAAACTTGTAGAGCACCAAAAGAAAGGCTAGGAAGCAAAGTATCTTCCTATTTTTGGAATGGTGCAGTGTATTTCTAATTATTTGCACAAGAGGGAAGGAGCATTTGAGATGGTGAGGGAAGAATGGAAGCAATGGGGATAGATTTCCTTTGGCCAGTTTGAATGAGCATCTTCTTAACTTGCAATGCAATTGCAAAATCCCGAGGAAGAGTATCTGTCTCCTAAAGTTTGGATCAATACAACCAAATCAAAATCTAAGGACCTCAAATAATACAAGAATGCCATACCTTGTGAGGGTCTGAATTCTTGAGGAATTTTGTGTCATGTCCTTGTGAATCTGATGTTGAAATATGAGATGAACTCCATTGAAGCTCGCTGTATTTTGTTGAGGTGTTCCATGAGAGAAATAACATCTGCATTCTCCTTGAACCGGTTGTGTAGTTCTCTAGTTGATCCGATTGGCAAATTTTTTTCTTCTCTCGATATTATGAATGGCACAATGGTTGGCTATATCTTGAATGTGATCAATAAAAGATTGAACTCCATTTCCGTGAATAGGAGGTAGGGGTTTTAGGGTTGTTTTGGGGATGTCACCCCATTCACCAGTAAATGATGGGGGCTAGAACTGAAATGAGAGAATGGAAGAGCTCTTTGGAGAGCCATGAGAGATGGAAACATGAAAATGAGTGGAAAATTGAAGGGGACGGTCTGCAGAGACTCGAGAGAATGGGTTTTTTTCAACATTGGAGTCTCTAGATTTGTTGAGAACTGCCTCTAAGGTTGAATACCATCAAGAACACATCAATCTTGCTGGTATGACATTGTAAAGCTCTTCATATTCGTCCCACCGGGCGTGCCAAAACTGTTAACACACAAAAGTAGCACCCTTAGTATGATCATGGCAGATCATTACTTTTGGCTAACATTGGATGATCTCAACAATGCGGGACTTGCAAATTGAGATCAACCTCCAGAGAAGGCTGGTTCCTCTACCTATCTAACCTAATGCTAGCACTACTCCTACAACTGAAAGCAAAACTATCTAAACCTAATCCAAGCATTCACAGGGGACTAGGGAGAGAGATGAGGGAGAGAGGTGCAGAAGGCAAAACCTAAGCTAAAGGGCGGTGATAACACCAGAAGAAGGGTGATCACTCTCCACAAGGGAAGGAAGGGAAGAGAATACGAGAGAGAAGGGTAGAAAGACGTACCACACGACACAAATCCGCATTACCGAGCCCTTCCCACGCATTTACAACTCACAAAATGGAAACCCGACAAGTAGAAAACACATACAACATACCAAAGTGAAAGAAGCAGAGGGGAAAAACACAATAAATACGAGTATGGGGTAGAGATTAGCCACGAACACAAGATTTATTGCGTAAACGAGGCATGAGACGATTACAATAATGGCAGAAGGTGAAAATGCGTTGCAGAGACCAAATTCGAGGTATGGAACTCGTGGGAAGGTGGCAACCATTTTGGCATGGTGGCATTACAACAAAAGGGGATCCGTTTTAATGAGAGTGAGTCTCATACTTATAGAAAATAGGAGAAGAAAGAAGAGGGAAAAAAGAGGGAGATGCGTCAAAACCTCGCGCCAAACACCAATCAATTCTTGCCAAGGGACATAGCTTTGACAGGGTCACTTTCCACATCATTTGATCTGCAGGACGAGACGTGGGCGCCATTCATCATTAAGTATGGTGGCTGGAGTTGATTGCACGTTTAAAACAAGTAAAACTGCCCTTTTTCCTCTCGAACCCGTGTTTGCAATTTTGACCCCCAAAACTCAATTCAATTATGATTTTTTTGATGCCAAATGAAGTGCTTGAGGAGACCTTTCCAATGCCACCAATTTTGTCAAATATGGATGACTGCATCAAAAGTTATGCTAAAATACCACTACGCTTTGTTCTGCGGCCTTCCCCGTGTGTGTTCATTGATTTTTGCTTTGTTGGCGGGTTTTGAATGTTTGGCAAGTAAATTGCTTGGAAATGCGGCCTTTGTAGACTTTCGCAGCATCCTCAAAGACTTCGGCGGCATTTTTCTTTGTTTGCGCGGCTTTAGGCTCAGCATTGACCTCTGCGGAACACTAAACACATGTTCCGCGACTTTGGCCCTATTTTGCCCCCAGGTCTGTATTAGACTAATCTGCTCATGCCGCGGAATACCATTTCATATGTTGCGCGGCAATTAGGGTTCTGCGAACACCGAATTCAACAAACTCGTCGAATCTTTGGGACGTTGTTTTGCGGCCTCGGCATTTTCCTAGTACCCGTGGAAGACTAATCCCTTGTTTGGAAGACATACATGCCTCCCACTATGCTTTGTGGAACACGTATCTCTTGTTGTGCGGCTTTCTTCGAGTGCGGCCATATTCCTTTGTTCTCGCGGACTTGTAGAGTGCGTAGAACATTAACCCTAAGAAGCTTGTAGAACACTGGGATAGTGTTCCGCGGTTTCGACCTTGGCCATCCCCAACTTAACCTGTTTTGGCTCCTCTCTCCTTTTCCAACTCTGCATCGTAGCTTCTGAGGAAGAAAACCCATGTTTCACATTTTTGCGGACGTCTTGTTTTCAATGAAATTCTGCCCGAGTCTCCTTTTCACCATTCCTTTGTTCCACGGACTTGGATAGCCCGTGGAACACAGAGTTCCTAAAATCCGCGGTACACTAAAAACAAAGTGTTCCGTGGCTTTTTCCACAAAATCCTTCTAAGTCCAAAATTCATTCTGGAAGTTGTCAAAATAGCCTCGTCCGTAGAGTTGCGCCCACTTAGGTCTAATAAACTTTATATGTGTGAAACATGACTCAAAGCACAAATATTAGGTCTTCATTCATTTGTAAGTCTTTATATTTGGCGGTCGAAGACTGTCTTTTTTCACTTTTGTCTTTGTTCACTTTTGCCATATAAATCTATCATGCGGTGGTTCACTTTTGTCTTTATTCGATTCAATCTTAATTTTTAATCAGTAGACTTTGAAAACTTAAATATTGGTTTAATTTTTGTATTTCTTAATATTTTAAATTAATTGAAATATATGTAATGTTAATTTTTATTTTTATTTTTGAAGTTAAGATATGTTTTGGGCTTTTGTAAGCAATTTAATTAGATATTATAATATTTAATTTAAAATATTGTATCAGATTTAAATAGGTATTAAATATAAAATATTTTATAATTCAAATATATTGACGAATTTTTTTCCCTGAATTTTATTGGGAGCCAAACTTGTTTCAAATTTTGTCTTCACTCGAACACGAACACAAACATGATGACATAGCATAAAAGAGTCTCATGTTGCCATTGAGAGAAATGGTGTTGGGATTGGGATACACCTGTTTATCCAAGCAACCTTTGCTTTGCTAAACCCAAAGCTTTCAAATGAAACCCCACTACACCTATAAAAAGCATCGAGTGTGTCCAACTTGATCAAAAACCAGGGATTCCTTTGTGCATGTTGGGAGTGGAGAACTTCCAAGACTGGCAAACTGTTGTCAGTAATCTATCTTTCAAGGCAAAATCCGAGTAGGTATTTTAAGTTAGATTTGGAAGCAAGTACTTCATTCTCCTTGTTATTAGTTTAGCAACTATATTATAAATCACGTTATATTGTGCTATCACCCAGTGTTGGCCCATTGATTTTAGTTGCACCACATTAGAAATCAAAGCCAATATGGTGGCATTGATGCTCTTAAGCTTTCTTTTGTTTTTGCGGGACTTTTCTATAGCAGCCAAAAGATCCTTCTTGAGTATACAAGAAAGCTTTGATAGAATTGCGCAAGAAACCCATCCGGCCTGGGGGCTTTGTTCTTTTGGAATGAGAACACAATCTTGTTGAGTTCTTAGATATAAACGGCCTCAACATTCTTTTGTTATCTGTTGTTCCCACCAATTGTGGGATATTTTTGATGAAAGATTTCTAAGATTCTTTCCGTGGTAAGTTATTACAAGTTTTTGTTAGCAGATTTTGGAAGTCGTGTGTGGCATCATGAGTAATTCCTGCCTCTGTGGTGATGTATCTATTTGTATTGATTTTGATTTACTGTATTTTATTGATGTGCTTTGTTCTTTTGGAATGAGAACAAAGCACATCAATATTCTTTTGTTATCTGTTGTTCCCACCAATTGTGGGATATTTTTGATGAAAGATTTCTAAGATTCTTTCCGTGGTAAGTTATTACAAGTTTTTGTTAGCAGATTTTGGAAGTCGTGTGTGGCATCATGAGTAATTCCTGCCTCTGTGGTGATGTATCTATTTGTATTGATTTTGATTTACTGTATTTTATTGATGTGCTTTGTTCTTTTGGAATGAGAACAAAGCACATCAATATTCTTTTGTTATCTGTTGTTCCCACCAATTGTGGGATATTTTTGATGAAAGATTTCTAAGATTCTTTCCGTGGTAAGTTATTACAAGTTTTTGTTAGCAGATTTTGGAAGTCGTGTGTGGCATCATGAGTAATTCCTGCCTCTGTGGTGATGTATCTATTTGTATTGATTTTGATTTACTGTATTTTATTGATGTGCTGCATGCTTAGCAAGTTTCGTGAAAGCAGCGGGTGCTGAAATCACTCTGCTTTATCCATGTCTCATGTGATCTCATCTCTACTAACAATTTTCTCTCTCCTCTAATAGAGTTTGTTGGCATATGAGAATTGGCTGTTTTGCTGCCATGACATCTGTGAAATGCGTCTCCGATCTATTGTTGCCGAGCCCTCAAGTGTTATGATATTTTTTTCGGTAGGTAAAGATATTGCCAAAAGATTGGTGGTTCCATTCTTTCATTCATTCACTTTACTTTTAAGGGGTGCAGTTTCCCCATGAATTTATACTTGGCATAACCCTGTATTTTTCTGGCTTCATCTAACCTTTTTTCCACACTGATGAAAAAGTCAGAATGTTTCATCCACATGGTCTCAAACTAAAGTGATATTTATGGTTTCCTGTCATCCTTTTGGCTCTTTCTAGCTGAATTGGCTCGTGACCTGAGAGAGTGGTGTTATGAACATTTGCTGCTATCTAATGATCAATATGGACGTCGTTCAATGACACTCCGTGTTCCGCAAAACTCAGCCTTTGTTCTTTGTGCATAACCTACACAATAGTGTGCCAATATGTGTGGTGCGCACAACATCCTCACAACGTCAACTAAGCGTACAAAACTTGGAAACATGTTGTGCAACTGAATTCTTGTATGCCTAGGAAAGTAATAATCCAAGTTGATGCACTAGATTTCCAAAGGTGAGGCTGAGACAGTCAAAAAGGGGATGATGTGAATGATGTGGCTAATGGTTCGGATGCATGAGTTATGCTACTGTACCCCAAAGTCGCTCAGCTGACTCAAAATGCTCATTGAAGGTAGCAAATTGTCCATATATTTCAGCCCTAGGACAACCCAAATTCAAGATAACTAGGGACCATAGTGCTTGGTCAATATCACTATCTCAAAATGGGTTAGAATTACGTTGAATCGCTTTGTAGGAATTGACCATCTCTCTCGAGCCAGTCTTTCCTCGGAAGTGTCATATGCAAAGTGATTGAAATGAGATGAAATTTAACATGAGAATGTGAAAACAAATCATCTTGAGGTTGACTTGGTGAGATAGTACAATACACGAATCTGCCTTGCTAAAAGTGCTTCAGTTAGACTAGTTTGCTCATCCAGGGCTTGGAGTAGTGCAATTAATAAGTTCGGAAATGCGGTTGAACGAAAGACCTCTCAAAATGCGTTAAAATGTTTTAGAATCACCCGTAGGAATTGACCGTCTATCTTGAGTCAGTCTTTCCCAGGAAGTGTCATATGCAAATCGAATGAAGTCAGATGAAATTAAACCTGAGGATGTGAAAACAAATCAAATCTGCAGGTTGACTTGTTGGTGAGATGGTACACGAATCTGCCTATCTAACTGCACTTCGGTTTGCCTAGTTTGCTCATCTAGGGCTTCAAATTGTGCAATGATTATTGGAAATGCGGTTGAATGGAAGAGCTCTTGCCGAAATTCAGTGTTCGTGTTGGTTTGGATGTTTTCCACTATGAGATGAGCTTGCACACAAAGAAATTTTCCTAACTATGTCGAAACACTTGTTTAAGGATGTCATCGAAGAGTGTTGGGACAACCAAAAATTGTTTAGAGCTTGAACATGAGTTCATTTCATTTTGTCTTGGTGTTTCAGGGTAAATGGTCTTGCTAGTTTGTATTTATGAGTGTGAGTTTTTTTCTTGGAAGGTAAAAAAATGAATGTCCGAATGAAAGAGTGTGGTTTAGGTTTTGTTTTCCAATTGTTGTCATGCAAATATGCACCATGAAAATTCAAATTATCAAGCATGACAACTGACCCAAATTGAAAATTTTGTTCCCAAGTCTTCCCGAAACCCCCTCTTGCCGATTTGTCGGTTGTGTCATGTCCAGTTTGACCTTGTAGGTACTTCCAAGATGATGAACAAACAAGTATAGGTGCTTGGAATGATGAGACAAGGTCAGCATTTTCATTTAGTAAGATGCTTCCAACGACTAGTTTCTCAATAGGCCTAGAAAGGCCAATTCTGACCTTCTCGGGGCTCGTGTGCATCCTTCGGGACGGAACAAAAGGCTCAAATTCATCCGGATGTGGTATTGAAGAGCTAGGAACATGTTTGAACTGATTTAGGAAAGTTTAGGAAAGATTTGGAGGTTTAGGGATAAATTGAGCAACATCGGGTTTTTAAGGTGTAAGGAGAAGGCAATCAAAACAAGTACTTGATCTTCAACAGAGGATTCTGAAGCTCCGTGATGAATCAAGAGGTAAACAAATACTCATTGGAAAGCTTGAAGAGTCCTCTACATGATGGAATTTTCAAATCCTTCACAAGTCATAAGCCCTTCTCAACACAACTCATTCTTTGTAGACACACCCCGCTGTCCCAAGAAATAAGGAGGAATTTCAGGATGTTGCGAGGCAAGCTTGGTGAGTTGGTTGAAATGAGCTCGGCGATGTGGGAGAGGTAGGTGGGCTAGTCAAGCTAAGTGAGCTAGGAAAGAGCTCATCTTTCTTCTTTTTCAGAGCTTAGAACTCGTCGGGTAGTAAAAACAAAATTTACAATGTTGCGATACGAGTGTGTGGGGAGGAATGCAAGCGTCAAGAGGTTTTAGCATTGTGAACGACAATTGTGAAAGCCTAAGGAGCAACAGAGTGATTATCACTCTCCTTGTGAGATTAGGAATGCATCATCATGGGTAAGTCCCGTGTTCATCTCAAGAAGGTTTCATAACAGTGTTTTTAAACACTCATTCAACAGCTCGAGGTGTCCGTGCATCCGTAAGGAGAAGGAGTTTGTGATCACCATGCCTCGGATCATCAAGTTCTACATCCAAAGAAGCTTCTTCAACAGATCAGTTGATCCCCTTCCCTTCTCCTCTTCTCTCCCTTTATTCTAATTCTTTGTTGTACACAATCATGGTATTTTGTCCTATCCACTTAAGTGACAATATTTGTAAATTGTAAAAGTATTCTCTCAAAATTATAAGAGAGGTGCTTAATTTGTCTATTCTAAGGGCAATTGAAAGGTCACAAGGGGAATAGGAACATGAAGATTCATGTGGCGGTATATGAGAAGGCAATTCTCAAGGCTATAAATTGGAATGGCTTCTCCATTCAAAAGAATCCTAAATTTTGAAGATTTCTACTTGGTAGCAATTGTGAATTGTTGTTTGGATGTTGAACTTTGTATCACCAACACAAGGAATAAAAGCTACATTCTTCCATTTCTTTGCTCATGTTTTCCTCTACTCTCTCTTTTCTGCAACTTTGTAAGTATGGTGATCAAGAAGGAACTTGGTGTCCTTGATGAATGAATCTAAAGAACTATGTCTGGATTTGTTAGTCTCACTAGGTGCTTCATTGTTGCTTTCCTCCAATTGAATGTTGAACTACTCTGGTTATTGGGTGTGAACTTTGCTATTGTCTACTCACAACGATAACCTCCCCTCTCCTAATTCCTCTCCTTTATCCCTCATTGTTGCAATTTCCTCCCTTGTACCCGTACAAGCACTTTGCCACAGGTTTAGTGAAGTGTGCTGTGCCAAAACTCTTTCCAAGAATGAAATAATGGATTTTTTTGGTATTAGTGAGAATGTTTTAATTCTTTTTGGGCATGCATGAGGATTGTGGGAAAATCTGTTTTTTTGGAATTTGTAAAATTGACAAAGGATGTATTCGGATAGTTCTGGGGCTTGGGTGGAAGCTTTCGTGGTGGGAAGGCAGATTTGAGTAGCAGACTTTGATGCTACTTTGAATTTCCTATTTTCTCTAACAAACTAAGCACAAACCTTAGGAAGGAAAATGTATCTCGGCGTCTCATATAGGCTTACAACCCTCTAATGCTTTGTGTGGTCATGAAACTCTGCTTTGTTTATCTTTTCATTGTATTGGGCCTGGTTTGATGGATTTTGAGTGCAAGTTGTGACTTTGATGCAACTTTGGATTTCCTATTTTCTCTAACAAACTAAGCACAAACCTTAGGAAGGAAAATGTATCTTGGCGTCTCATATAGGTTTACAACCCTCTAATGCTTTGTGTGATCATGAAACTCTGTTTTGTTTTTCTCTTCATCGTATTGGGCCTGGTCTGATGGATTTTGAGTGCAAGTTGCGACTCTTATTTAGCTCCTGAGTCTCATTATCCCTCCTTGAACATTTCATTTTGTTCATTCATGCAAGGCCTTCCTCTAGACAGGCGACTACTCTGCAGATTACTTCCTTCTTTACAGCACTCTCCCCTGGGAGGGGCACTAAGCGACATGGTGATGCCAATCCTAATGACCAGACGAGATCTGTCCTGACTCGAGGTGCTATTTAACAGACAAGGGACATTCAAAATATATTAGTTATAACAGAGGGGCTATTGATGCTCAAATCCGAGGCAAGACAAGGGAAATAACACAGCTGTTAGAAACATCTGCAAATCGACTGTTGCAGCAAGTTGAAAAGACCGTTGTGACAAATGGAACGCTGAGAGTGATCTTCTACAGATCTCTATAAAAATTTTAGAGTTCGCACCCAGATTTCTGAAGAGGGCGAGGCGAGTTCATGCGAAGGTCATTTCATATCTTTTTCGTTTTATATCGTCTTATGTTGTGCAGGGCTCTATTTTTTCCTCCTTTTTGTTTGGTCTGTCTAGGGTTTCATTTTTTTTTTTTTGACTATGTGGTTTTTTGTTTGTTTTGATATTGGTTTCTGTTTGTGACCACCATCGCATTTGACTGGCATTTGATGGCGACGACATGGTGAAGAAGAAGTTAAATGAATGTGGCATCTGACGGAACATAAGACTGGTCGGTCAGGTAAGTTAGGTTCTGCTTTCTTTCTTAAATTATATTAATCTCGCTTAACTGAGAAGGAAAGTTGCCGAATTCAAAATTTTGTTTTTATTTGTTTTACTTGGTTTAAAGTTTTGATTTCTGAAACATCTTATCGTAATCTTGGTGCGAGGATTACTAATTACTAATTTTAAAGTCTAGAATTCATTTATAGTTCTTTATATTAGGGTCTTTGTAGGTTATCTGAAATTAGCAGATGGTAAGCTTTTCTTTAAATTGTTTTTAGGATTTCAACAATTATATTTTAGAGTTGTTGAATTGCCCTGGTAGTTTATAAAGAATTTTAGCAGTTTTGATTAGAATGTATGTGTCATATGGTTTCATGGGTGTATGTTAACATACTAGGCTATACCTTTCTGCTAATGTTTTTGCAGAGCTTTATTTTTGTTGGGTATGTTTCTGAGATTCATTTTGCTTTCTTAGAAAATATTTTTGTGGCTTCGGTATGGCAGGTACTTTATTAGCAACATTTATGATTACTATTAATCTGTTAAGTTAGGGTAAAATCAACAATATCAGGGTTTCACAAATTGTAAACTTTTTAAAAAATTACAGGGTTTCAGTAACTATATTTAGGGATTAATGAAATGGCCTTGTAGAGTTTTTTTGAATTTGTAAATGAGGGCTTGTGTGGGCTTTATAGGGATTACCAACTGAAGACTGGTTAAATACACAGTATCAATAAAAGAGGCCTACTAGTTTAATATCCTTACTAAGAGGCCTACTAGTGAAATACCCTTATTAAACCAACCTCCAATTGTTCTTCACATATTAAGTTTGGTAAATATCAACACCTATCTTTACATGTATGGTTATCTTGTCTCTACTCTCTGTTTTGTAGTGTTTGGATCTTCATAAAGATTTTTTTATTTAGAACCCTTCAGTAGTATCTACGAAGTTTAATGGCTAAAACATATTCTTTCATTTATCTTTAGTTTTGAATTTTGAAAAGTAAGAAACTTTTCTTTGTAACACTTAGTGCTTGATGTTAACTGCTTAAATAATCCATGTTTGTTTCTTTTTTACAATAGACATTTAGTTCTCTTTACTTGATTATGATTTTTTAGGTCCTGAATATTTCAGTTCAAAGGGTTAATGTCACGTCACCTTGTGCATGGCAGCCTTTTTGGGGGATAATCTACTTATAATTCGCATGTCGTTTTTGCCCTTCACATTTGAATGATCTCATTGTGAGATCTATGTGTCATGAGTGAAGTTGGTACTTGTTTACTTTAGTATCATATCCTCATGTTTAACTGTTTCGACCCCTCTCGCATCTAGATTATCTATGGGAGGTTGAATTGCCCCAAAGTTATCTTGCATCAAGCTGTAGATTCCTTTAGCATTGTGCTTACTCGTGTGTTGGTCACTGTTAAGGGCCTTTTTTATTGTTGAAAGTTCTTATAAACTGTTCCACGTGAGTTTGATCATGCGAGAACATAATCTCGTATCTAGAAAATGAAAATTATGACGTATAACTACTAGAAACGACTCTAACCTATTATTGTATTATAGCAACATCAAGAGTCAATTGGGAATGAAGTTGTTAATAACGTGTAGAAGTTAATTGGTATTCTTGTTGTGTCGGTTTTTGAAAGAAAGTAAAACTCGTAGGGTTGTGAGATGAAGATGTTCGAACCACTCCAAAATTGACTTTTAGTTGAACGTAGAGTCCTTGAGTGCAAGTGGAAGTTAATTAGAACCATGGACCTTTCTCTATGACATTGGTGTTTAAACCTTTAGCCAACTATGTCTATCTAAAGGTTGTTTCCTAAGATGTTGTCCTATTGAGTAAATCAGAATACGAAACCCTTTTAATTTAAACCAATGTTAACTCTTTCGTGATTAAGTGTACTTGTTATAAGTGAAACCCGAAACGAAATAAATAATGTGTATTGTTGTAAATGAAACTACATGCTCTCATGATTAATGGATTCGAGACCTATAAGGTTAAATAAGGTGATGTAAATGGTGAAGAGGGAATCGACTTAAATTAAGTGTCAAACGAAGTATGGGAAATGCAATCTAGAGAAAAAGGAAAAAAAAGTATGCTTTCATGCTATATGCTCTGTAAACCTTTAGGGCTAAAATTGGAATTTGAATACTAGTGTGATGCGAAGATGCAAGTTTTTGTTTAGCAAGCTTCTTTAACGTACGATTTTTTTGTCTGTTGGGGCATTGATTTAGAAGAGGGTAGTTTCAAATACGTTTTTTTCTTTATTAGTAAAAGATGTCATATTGAACTTGAAATGGAGTTGTTTACAAATCAGGCATGTATGAATTGGTGTGTCTTTTGTCCGAGCATGGAAGTGAGATATGCAACGAGCTGATTTTGTTGTTTGTTGTGTATGTTTTTGTATTGTTTTTTTAGGGAACAAAGAGACAATGTAGATGTTGATGCTTTGCATGGTTTTATGATTCTTGATGTATGTGTTTGTAAAGATTTGTTTATTTATTGTTCGAGTGTCCGAGTGGAGGCTATGTGATATGTATGTGCAACAAATGGTACATAGATCAAATTAGGTTTTTCAGTCAAGAGTTCATAATGAAAATTTCCTTCGTCCATTGAAGGCGTATACGGTTGTGTATGCTTGTAAGGGTGGTGGATGAGTGGAATAAACCTTAAAAACTTGAAATGGGTGTGAATGCCACAATTGAATTTTTATATTGAAAAATAGGCATAGCCATTGCATACGAAGTCATCTTCCTCTATTATGTTTGGTTCATGAAACATGGCCATGCTTATTACAAATCCTTGCCAAGTTGCAATAACAAGTAAGTTTTGTATCAGTTTTGAGTAAACCTTAAAAACTTGAAATGGGTTTGAATGCCACAATTGAATTTTTATATTGAAAAATAGGCATAGGCATTGCATGCAGAAGTCATCTTCCTCTATTATGTTTGGTTCATGAAACATGGCCATGCTTATTACAAATCCTTGCCAAGTTGCAATAACAAGTAAGTTTTGTATCGGTTTTTGAGTAAGCCAGCTATGAAGAAAGTCCAAAGTTTTTGGTCTCCACGAAGAAATGAACTACAAAAAGAGTGAGCACTTTGTACCAATGGAGGCAGTGAGGATCAAATTCATTGTTACGGAGTCGGAAAAGAAAACTCAGTAAAGACTATCACTTTAAATGGTGTCGTTTGTTGCTATTCTAGCAAGGCCAAATTGTTCAAGCTGATCACATAAGCTTGCCCAACAAGCCTCAATAGACAGATGAAGGGATGTTATATGAGCATGATTGGTTGGCTCGGTGTAGTCAATGTTTTTTTTCTAGAGCAATGGTTCATAACTACCACGTAAGAGGGTTTGAGTCACGGAAAAGAATACAATATGGGAGACTATGAGTATTTGCATTGAAACGAAGGTCATTATTGCTTCTAGTCACCGACCAGACCCATATTGAAATGTCAAGCCTTTTTGAAAGCCATTTTATGCCAAAAAATGTCCCGCCATAGGCCCTGTTCGGTGTCTCCATGTTTGCAGACTGCTGATTGTTTCATTCGATTTAAATAAGTCTGAGAATCATGGACACCGTGCAAAACATAGAGTTTCAGGGTCTAATTCTAATTGGAAAGATGTCAATGCATCAATATTTGTTTGAGCTAGTAAGGTTTCAAAGTTTTCAATGATATTGACTCTTAGTTCAACAAAAGTGTATAAAAATGCAATAGAACAACAAAGGCATCGAACAAACAATAGCCAACATTGTATTCGAATGCATTGTCCCAGAAAAGGTGAAATCGATTCAAAACAATGTCAATGCATTCAACAACATGGCTGGATACTGTATATTGTTCTACATCCATAGGTGTGATTTACCTGAAATCTTTTTTTACAATCACATTTGTTTTTTTCGTCTACAAAAATAGCAAAGATAAACATAACACAAAAGAGAAGGCTGATGTATATACCTTGGTTATAGGAACAAAAACAATACAAGCAACAAGTAGTGAAATCCCTTATCTTCTCTCTTTTTTTTGTGACACCTGCAATAAAAACAAAGTCAATATACATTCAACATAGTTTGTAACGAGAATATGTTACAAAATGAAGCTTTTAATATCACAAAACACATAATGCAAGGAAATTTCAATTACACAGAGCACCAAAAAACGCAGTTTTGCTCACAAACTATTTAAGGAGATTTACATCTTCACAAAGTTTATTTTAACAAATAAGAAGTGTTTAGTTTCTCATGCTAAATAGCATGCCTGAATGTGTGGCCATACAGAGAAAAGTATGCAAATTAAAATCCATCATAGGGACATGCCACTGTAATAGACCCTGACGAGACAGGGATACACATATTTAGTATTGGCCCACTTCTTATTACTTGGCATTTTTGTACTATGGGCAAACAACACATATAAAGAAAATTCTGTCTGATTGCCAAATGGGTGGTAGGCTTTCTCTAACAGGGATGTCCTTGGAAGTTTCTCAGAGCAGTGGTATTGCTGAAGTACATGAACAGTCCAAGTTGTGTGATATTGTTGGTGTTGGTCCAAGGGTGTGCAGTTTTAAAAGGCCTGGCAGGAGGTGATAAGTTGGTTGACTTGAGATTCTTTAGGGTGCAGGAGTAGGGAAGAGCATGATTTACCCTTCAATCTTATTCGGCATTTAGCCCCCAAACCTATTTGATTTTAGAAAATCAAGGACAATGTATTTGCAATATCACTCCGTTTGAGGTGAAAAGGCCAAGCAGAAAATGGACCTTATCAAGAACTAATATAATGATAATAAAGATGAAAGGACAGATTGGAGGAGCCTTGTTATTAGCCAGTGATCTAAGCTGGGTCTAGTTGTAATGTAAATCCACTTCATTCATGTTGTATGTGTTGTAAAAGACTTAAGAGGTTTGTAAGTCCTTTAGAGCACCATTTAACTTGTTCTCTCTAAAGACTTGCAATGCCTAAGGCAGAATTGTATAGACATTCTAAGCATGTTGCCAAGGGCTGCAAAGCATCTGGGAAAAAGTAGGAAGGCTTCAGAAAGCCTCTTGAAGGTTCTGTTTTGTAACAAGAAGTCAAAGAGAGGTTTGTGCTGGATCAAGCATGTCTTTAGGAACACAGGACGAGTTTGTTGAGGACCAGACCTGTCTGCAAAAACAGATAACAGAGAGTAATGTGCAGACAGAAATGAACTTGTAGACAGAACACTAGCAATGGCTTAGAATTGTATAAACATTCTAAGCATGTTGCCAAGGGCGGCAAAACATCCGGAAAAAAGTAGGAAGGCTTCAGAAAGCCTCTTGAAGGTTCTGTTTTGTAACTAGAAGTGAAAGAGAGGTTTGTGCTGGATCGAGCTTGACTTTAGGAACACGGGACGAGTTTGTTGAGGACCAGACCTGTCTGCAAAAACAGACAACAGAGAGAAATGTTCCGGCACAAACGAACTTGTAAACAGAACACTAGCAATGGCTTTGTTTATCCAGAACCGAACGTGTCCTGAATATGACAAAAGCTAAAACCAATTGTCCAGCTTGGAGTGAGTTTGAAAGATAGATCATTGGTATGTCGTCTATTCGGTTGGTACATCTTTAGGAACTTTTTGTGTGGGACTTTGAGCATGCCTTGGTTAAAAGAGAGTCTTGAAGGGGACATTTCAATTTTGAACATGTATGGTTCAGGGCTGAAATACTGACCAACATAACGGTTTTTCCCTAATCATTAGCGATCAACATATATAAAAAATACAGAAACCTGACAGACAAGTGCTGCAAACTGGATTGATACAAAGTGAATGATAACTACCAACACAAACTCATGCATGCGAGAATAAGCAAAAACTCAAAAATAAAGATAAGAAAACCAGTGAACCAATTGATGTGATCATCCCATTACAATCAGAGCATTCAAATATTCAATAATCTGTATAGATCTGAGAAGAGAACCATGTATTCTTCCAAAAAGATTATTTCCATAATTCAGATTTAAAATTTCCAAGCTTCGTAGCTCATCTTCAGTTATACAGATAATATTCACAAGAGATGTTTTATTTTCTTGAGTGGATACCACTTTTAGATCTATGTGAAGATGTTATAAGAGTTACCTTCATCTCCAAGTTTCTTCAAAGCATATTTATTGATTTTTTAGACAATTTAGTCCAAGCAGCAATTCTGGGTTTCTAAGATATTGGACATCCATCTAAGCATAATTGAAAGTCATTAGTTACGTGGTGTTTTAGTTGTGAATGCTCTGGTAGACATGTATGCAAAATGTCAAAGCATACACAAGGTACGTGAATTGTTTGACGAAATGCCTCAGAAAACTATGTTCTCATGGACATCAACGATTGCAGGATATGCACAAAATGACTTTTTCAAGGATGCTTTCAATCTCTTTCAAGCAGCGAAGCACTTTTGGAATTTATCCTGTCCATGTAAGCTTTGCCAGTGTTTTATTAGCATGCAGCCATGCAAATTTAGGGGATGCAGAATGACGGTATGTTTGATGGCATGGTAATTTAAAAGGCTGTCACTTATGCAGATGTCTTTTCTTCTAGTTTTGTAGTCCCCTCCCCAAAAATTATATGTGTTATTGGATCGATATCTATTTTAAAAGAATGTGAACCATATAAAAGTAAAAATATTGGAACACTAACATATTAGTGCCAAAAGATGGACGCAAAAGGAAAACGAAGGTTTGAGAGAAAAAATAAGAACTTCTTACTTCTGTCTTTTATTAGTATATATTCTCATGGTTCCGTGGAGTGGCTTTGTCACATAATGACCGACCATCATGACTGTGGCTTTTGGTGTCATCATGAAAATGACAGTTAAATCTATGCAAAATGTCAAAACATACACAAGTTACGTGAACTGTTTGACAAAATGCCTCAAAAAAATCAAAATTGTGTTCCCATGGAAAGCATATGCACAAAATTGATTTTTCAACGACTGCTTTCAATCTCCTTGAAGCAGTGAAGCACATTAGAATTTACCCTGTTCATGTAAGCATAACTGAAAGTCATCAGTTATGTGATGTTGTAGTTGTAAGTGCTCTGGTAGACCTATATGCAAAATGTCAAAGCATACACAAGGTACATGAACTATTTGACAAAATGCCTCAGAAAACTGTGTTTCCATGGACAACAACGATTGTAGGATATGCACAAAATGGATTTTTCAAGGATGCTTTCAATCTCTTTCAAGTAGTGAAGCGCTTTGGAATTTACCATCCATGTGAGCTTTTCCAGTGTTTTATTAGCATGCAGCCATTTAGATTTAGGGGATGCAGACTGACGGTATGTCTGTTGGCATTGCGATTTAAAAGGCCGTTACTTATGCAGATGTCTTTTCTTCTAGTTTTGTAGTCCCCTCCCTAAAAATTAAATGTGTTATTAGGGATCAATATCTATTTTACAAGAATTTGAACCATAGAAAAGTAACAAAATTGGATGTCATTAAAATCTTTCATTCATTCCTGAACTTCAAAGGTATTTTCTTCCATGGACTTCAAAATATATTTAATTATAACAGGGGCTGTTGATACTCAAATCCGGAGGCAAGACAAGGGAAATAACACAGCTGAGAGAAACATCTGCAAATCGATTGTTGCAGCAAGTCGAATAGACTGTTGCGACAAATCGAACGTTGCAGCAAATAGACCGCTGAGAGTGATCTTCTGCAGATCTCTATAAAAACTTTAGAGTTTGCACCCAGATTTCTGAAGAGGGTGAGTTCATACGAAGGTCATTTCATGTCTTTTTTTGTTCTATATCGTCTTATGTTGTGCAGGGCCCTATTTTTTCCTCCTTTTTGTTTGGTCTGTCTAGGGTTTCATTTTTATTTTTTGACTATGTGGTTTTTTGTTTGTTTTGATATTGGTTTCTGTTTGTGACCACCATCGCATTTGACTGGCATTTGATGGCGGCGACATGGTGAAGAAGAAGTTAAACGAATGTGGCATCTGACGGAACATAAGACTGGTCGGTAAGGTAAGTTAGGTTCTGCTTTCTTTCTTAAATTATATTAATCTCGCTTAACTGAGAAGGAAAGTTGCAGAATTCAAAATTTTGTTTTTATTTGTTTTACTTGGTTTAAAGTTCTGATTTCTGAAACATCTTATCGTAATCTTGGTGCGAGGATTACTAATTACTAATTTTTAAGACTAAAATTTATTTATAGTTCTTTATATTGGGGTCTTTGTAGGTTATCTGAAATTAGCAGATGGTAAGCTTTTCTTTAAATTGTTTTCAGGATTTCAACAATTATAGTCAAGAGTTGTTGAATTGGCCCGGTAGTTTATAAAGTTTTTACTATTTAGCATTTTTGATTAGAATGTATGTGTCATATGGTTTCATGGGTGTATGTGAACATACAAGGCTGCACCTATCTGCTAATGTTTTTGCAGAGTTTCATTTTTGTTGGGCATGTTTCTGAGATTCATTTCGCTTTCTTAGAAAATATTTTTGTGGCTTCAGTATGGCAGGTACTTTATTAGCAACATTTATGATTACTATTAATCTGTTAAGTTAGGGTAAAATCAACAATATCAGGGTTTCACAGATTGCAAACTTTTTAAAAAAATTACAGGGTTTCAGCAACTATATTTAGGGATTAATGAAATTGCCTTGTGTGGGCTTTATAGGGATTACCCAGTGAAGACTTGTTAAATACACAGTATCAATAAAAGAGGCCTACTAGTTTAATATCCTTACTAAGAGGCCTACTAGGGAAATACCCTTATTAAACCAACCTCCAATTGTTCTTCACATATGAATTTTGGTAAATGTCAACACCTATCTTTACATGTATGGTTATCTTGTCTCTACTCTCTGTTTTGTAGTGTTTGGATCTTCATAAAGATTTTTTTATTTAGACCCCTTCTGTAGTATCTACGATTTTTAATGGCAATAAAACATATTCTTTCATTTATCTTTAGTTTTGAACTTTGAAAAGTAAGAAGCCTTTCTTTGCAACGCTTGGTGCTTAATGTTAACTGCTTAAACAATCCATGTTTGTTTTTTTTTTTACAATAGACATTTAGTTTTCTTTACTTGATTATGATTTTTTAGGTCCTGAATATTTCAGTTCAAAGGGTTAATGTCACGTCACCTTGTGCGTGGCAGCCTTTTTGAGGGATAACCTTTTGAGGGATAATCTACTTATAATTTGGTCTCTAAAATTATTATCTATCTTCATACAATACACAGTAATTTTTTCATGGTTGGCAATGATAATAAGTCTTTTATATTTCAGACCAGAGGGTTAATTTGCTTTTAATTCTGTCTTTAACATTATTCTTACTTTTGAACTGCAAAAATTAAGTAGAGTTTGTTTGCAACTTTAGCAGTCTCTGCTCTCGCTTTTACAGCATTGGGATACTAATATAGTTTTGTATTTACAAACATCGTTAGTAGTATCTATGATGTTTATTGGCAACACAATTATTTTTGCAGGAATAATTTCCTTTTAGCTTGGTCTTTAAAATTATATTTACTTTTATTCTATAAACAATAAGTCTGTTTTAGACTTGTAGTATGTAATAGATAAATTAATTTATAGTGTGATTTTTGTATAGCATTGATATCATGGTTAATTTTGTTATATTAATTGTACTTGTAACTTAGGCTATTTCATTTCCTTCTTGATAGTGGCTAATTTTCTAGCGCAATCATGATTTGTATGTATATTTTGTTGGATGATTATTGCTTTGTAAGCCAGGTCGTTGGTCCATCGTATAAGTGCCACCCTCAATAGTCTCCCAACATAACCTGAAGAGCTTCAACTAATATTTCTATGTTGCTCTTCTTTCACAATTGCCATCAAACTATAGAATATTGAAGGAACTTCAGTAAGTGTTTGGTATTTCCTTTTTGCATTTATCTTTTTGCTCTCTTTTGCAATTATCTTTTCTTCTTTTTATTCCAAGTTGACAGAGATTGAGATTCTGCAGTTTTCCATTCCACCACCTAACACGATCATTGCTCATTTAGTTCTCTTTGGACTCGTGCTTACTCTCTTTTGTTTGATCCTTAATAATCAATCTACATTATTAGTTTAGGTAGTGTTTACTCAACATAATTTCTTGAAACTTTCCCCTTAATTGAATATTTTGCATTAGAATCTATTGATGACTGTCAATGATCTTTTTCATGAATCCATGGAAGAAGACTTAGCTTTACTAACCTATAATTGATGAAACTAGTTGGCATCTATTGCAAAAATCATAGGCTAGCTTCCGGGGATGCATTATTAATTCAAGATACACTCTTGTAATTATTCTTACAATGTTGATAAGTTTATTAGATAGGGGCATGGTCTGGTTCGACCGATCAAACTATTGGCGCCTACGCATGATATGATATGATTTCCCATAGAACTATAGGCCGATGATTGGACCCCCATAGTTCTATGTAGATAATGTTTTCACGTTCTCCGTGTGCTATATATCTATATGGGGCGGTACCCGATAGTTAATAAAACAATATAGATGCAACTTGCACACACTGTCTATCGTTTCTTGCCTTGGTGTTCCAGGCTCAAGAAATCTATCCAAATTAAAGCTTGATCTATGCCATATTTGACTATATTGGATATTACTCCATGCTTGTCTCCTCTGGCTGCTTGAAACTTCTCAAGGAGAAATGGTTGATATAAGTGCATTTTTTTGATATCTGTTCTTTTTCAAGAATTTAGTAGAAGTTTTCTCCCAAACAAGTGTCATTTGAATCTCATCACCTTATGCTCAGCTTTTAAGGTTGTAAAAGGATGATGGTTTAGGTTTTACATTTAATCTTTGGTAGGAATATGCAACATAAACATGCTATATCTAATGTATCCTTAAATTTCATGCATTCATTGCATGAAATGAAAGTTCGCCATGTTTCAATTTCTTTGTTATTCTCTGTAAATACGACACCTTAGCTTGTAGAGCATATATTATGAATTTCAACTAAGGATGCTAGGATGCTAGGATGCGTTAGACAAGAACATTTTTAGTAACTACTTTTTGGGGCATTTTGACAGCTGCCATGGCAGATTTTACCATCTTTTTAGATGTACCAATTCTTGTAAACGTCCAAATTATATCTATACAATTACTAAAGAATCTTCTGTTAACTTAAAAACCCCCTTAATCAAAAAAACTCATTTGGGTTGAATTTCCATTAAGGAGACTGAGCTGTAACTTTGCTATGTATTGCATTGTATGTGGGACAAGCATTTAAGATATTTGTAGGTATCAGTTGGGAAGTTAATCAATATTAGATGTATATTTAAAATGCTCTTGATGATTCATGGTCCTTCCCAAGTAACTCCCTAAAAATATGATAATGAAATATCCCATGATACTCCCATCACCAAATACTACAATATCAAGGTCCAAAAATGGATCGAACATTATTTCTATATTGATGTAATTATGAAGATGTTAATTCTTGTCCTATAGGTTCAAAATTCTATTTCTATGCAATTATGTTATATTTGACGAAGTAATATGGTAGGGGTGATTTTGGAAAATAAATGGAGGCAGATATGATTAAATAGTTACTGTGCATCCGAACCCTTGAATCATTTAGACCATTTGATTGAATAGGTCGTGAACATGTAGCTATTGATCATAACAGGATGGACATGGAGTGCATTTTAAAGGAACTATTACTTTGTATGCTCAGGCTAACACAAAAATTCCTTCATTGGTTTTGCATCTACTTTATTATTCTACTAGTATCATTTCTCAACCTTTTTCAGCCATCTTAATTAAAACTTCATAAAATATAAATGACATGAGATATAGCTATTTTCTCCTTGATATGTAGTTTAAGGTGAGTCAAAAATGTTGGTCTGCAAGCTTAATTTAGGGATCACTACTTTGGTTATATTATAGCTCTGCGTAATTAAGATACGGTAGATATTTATTCTGTTCAAGTTGTTGGATTGGTTGTGGTTGGAAAGTAAAAAATGTTCGTCTGCAAGCTTAGTTCTGTTTGAGGGAGAGTTGTTCGGTTAGATTATAGTTCTGTTTAATTAAGATACAACAGATATTTCATCTGTTTAGATTATTGAAGTTGGTTGTGGTTGGAATTCGACCATCTTTTTTCTTAAATTATTTGTTGGTTGCTACTTTTGAAATTTATTGACTGGCCCTCTTGAGCTTGCTTTTTAACGCATTAGGGGTCTTGATTTTTATTTATTTTGTACTCACTAGTCAATAATATAAACACATTTACTTTATAATTTATTTGAATGTGCGCAGTACGAATATTTTTTTCATATTTATGGAAACCTTTTAAACTGTAATATTTTGTGCAGTTTGCATCTCCTACAATGTCTCTGCACAATCTAACTGCATCAGATTGCTGTACTAGAGTGCCAGCGCATTTAATTTCAAGGGCCTTATTTTCAGCAACCTTATGGTTGTAGGTTTTGATTCCCGTAGGGCACTTGCATCACAAATATGTGATGAATAATCCATAATCCCTTGCTTCTTCGTTGATTTCTTTTTATTTTTTTGATTGCTTGTCACTAGTGTCCATCTTTCCAGTCAAAGTTTTTCCACTCGTGAAATAGAAGGATGAAAAACATTTTCCCTTCAGTATTATCTCACTTGCTTTCATCTGAAACTGAGAAGCTTTGTTGCATATGGCAACATTGTAATTCCTATTTGTATTAAGGGATAATTTACTTTTGGTTTGTTTTTTAAAAATTATAACTACTTTTATTCTGTGAAACCTAACCATGTTTGTTTTTAACTTTTAGTATGTTACAAATTTCAATTTATTTGTAGTGTGTGTTGTTGTATAACAGACTTAGCTTTACTGACCTAGGATCCCTGAAACTAGTTGGCATTTATTATTAATCATAGAAAAGCTTCCAAGAATCCATAGTTAATGCAAGATATGCTCATCTTGCGATTACATTTGCAATGTTGATGATTATATATTATAGATGTAACATAAGCCTTTTTGCCTCGGCGTTCCATGCTTAGGCAAGCTATCCAAATCGAGCACCTTAATGACTATATTGAACATTACTCCATATTTATCTTTTCTTTGGCTGTTTGAAACTTGTCAAGGAGAAATAGTTAGTTTAAGCACACTTTTTGGATATTTTTTCTTTTTGAAAGAATTTACTAGTTTGCTCCCAAACTACAACGTGCCTTTTGGATCACTTAACTTTAATAAAAGGATATGATGGTTTAGGTTTTATGTTTTATCTTTGGTAGGAAAATGCAACATAAACATGATGAGATCAAATCTATCCTTAAATGTCATGCATCCATTGCATGAAATGCAAGAGCGATATGTGTTTTATTTTCTCTATTATGCTCTAGCTTTACGACTTAGGATCCATGAAACCGATATGTGTTTCATCTTGGGATTACATTTGCAATGTGGATGATTGTATATTATAGATGTAACATAAGCCTTTTTGCCTAGGCGTTCCATGCTTAGGCAAGCTATCCAGATTAGAGCACCTTAATGACTATATTGAATATTACTCCATGTTTATCTTTTCTCTAGCTGCTTGAAACTTCTCAAGGAGAAATGGTTAGTTTAAGCACACTTTTTTGGATATTTATTCTTTTTCTAGAATTTACAAGTTTGCTCCCTAAACTACAATGTGCCTGTTGTTGCAAAATCACAAAGACCCCCGAATGGCCTCGGATCTAAGTGGGGCATCCGGTATGATTGCACAACATTGGACCATCTCTCAAGCTGTGGGACTTGCGGACTTGAGATGGCCCTCCGGAGAAAGCCGACTTCTTCTTCCTAAATTACCTACCACAAGCTACTATAGTGCAGGAAAACTATCTAATCCTAATCTAACCTTCCAAGGAGATAGGGAGAGAGAAATACATAAAAATAGAGCCTACACTAAGTGGTGATACACCAGAAAAGGAAGTGGCTGATCACAAATCCAACTTCCTGAAGTGGAGAGAGGTGAGCAATGGAGAGGATGGACAGATGCATCACAGACCAAAGATAGATTTCACACAGAACACCACTTCAACCCATTAAACACAACTCCTAGAACCTGCAATAGACATCGAAGTAAGCACAATATACCCCGAACGACGAGTGGCAAGAAGAGACAATAAAATAAGCAAAGGATGGACAAAGTGCATCACAAAACAGATTTTATTGCTCCAAAAGTTCACACAATACATCATCAGTGGGCAAGAGGCAAGAAAATGCCATTACAGAGCCATGAGAGGAGGCTTAGACTCCACATTCTACCCTAAGGAAGAAAGAGAGAGGGGGATAGGAGAGAAACAATGACCAACCCTTTGAAATATGCCCCTCCTTTACAATATATAGAAGAAAGAGAGAAGGAGAGAGGGAAGAATTCGAATCTGTTTCAACCACCCCGACAAGAGCATTGAATTCTCGCCTGCAACAATGATGGGCTTTACTGCAAGACCCATGCCTCCATGTGTTGTTCCTTGCTGGGCAAGGAGGCCCATTCTTCATCATGGCGGCAGGTGGGAGACTTGACAGCCTTGAAAACGTACGAACTGAAACATAATGGTGGTGGGTGAGAAGCCGGCGCCGAGAGCTTTCCAAAACATCCTCTCCCGCTCAATTCTGAGCTTCTAGTCGAAAGATATGGCCATGTCAAGGTGCTTTGGGTTTGGGGTTTATCCTGCGAGATCTACATGGAGCCCCATGCATTCTTAATATTTTTCCGCCTCCTTTCACTCCTGAAATGGCGCCGAACTGACACGTGGCGGCTTCCACGGGCTCCTCTGTGTTCTACCTAAGTCCCTCCTATTGGCGGAGACACTCTGCCTGACCCGAGACATGTGGATGTTTGGGGACCGCTTTTGGATTCACCTCTTGAAAGAGTGCCGAAGAGACACGTGGCTCCTTCCGTAGCTTTGCTCTATTTCTTTGTGTTTTGGCTAAGTCCCTTTTGTTTGGCGGGGCCATATGTCTGACCCTGAACATGTGGAGGCTCAGCGCATGTTTGGGACCTGCCTTTGGATTTTTCCTTTGAAGTTGCGCCTGCCGATACGTGGAGGCTTCCGCTAACCGTGCAGCTTGCGCTGGCTCGAGTCGACTCGTATGTGAAGTCTAAAACTTCAAGCCCTTTCTTCAATCTTCTCCCTCGTGAGCCTCTCGGCCTCCTTTGACGTTGTTTGATCCTCCATTGTTGAGCCCGCCTTGCCCTCGATTTGGAATCAATTGTGAGCTCGCAGGATAGAGCCGACCTTCCGATTTTCTCATGCAAGGTCATGTTTGACCAATTTTTCCTGGGGGCAAAATTGGGATAACAATTTGGCAACTCACGGGGACATCTGCTTGTTAGATGAAGAGACCAGTAGCCTTGAAGTATCCATTGGGCATGGAGTCATGAATAGGTGCCTGGTACTTGACCGATCTTTTCCCCGAAACCGTGAGCCCGATTGCTGCGCTTGGTGACCACAAACTCCGCCTTGTTGTCCGTACTCTCAATTTTCATAAGAAAATCTTAGAAATGAGGTTCTGAGAGTAGAAAATTGTAATGACCTTGAAAATGGACTGTCTCGAAACCTGATTTTAGTTGCTTTGTATTTGTTTCATTTGAAATTAGCAATTACACAGGTAATCAGGGGTCTCTCTCGCCATAAATATCAAGGTCCTGGCGGACTGTACCTCTCTGAGCAATACGAACAAAACTTATATACAAAGATTAAATCATACATGCCTCAAATAAGACATGCAGAGTGTGCAAAAGCACTTGTTTTACTTGAAAGCAAATCTACTCCTACTCCTACACTAACCTTATCAAAGAAAAGCTAAACAAAGCCTGCTATAGGCAGGAGAAATAGCTTCCCTTTCTCAAAAATGCGGCCATGTATATGATTTGGCACTAAACATGGCAGTTATAATCAGTGAGAAACCGACAAGAGGCCGATCTTCCACCCAAATCATCAAGGTATCAACATCAATCGAAAATACCTCCTCAAGCTGATTGGCATTGGACTCCTGGAGGTGTTGATGGTGACCCTTGGTGCTTTGATACTCATCCTCATGCCCTGAAATGGACATGACTGGTTTTGGCTTCTCCCTTGGCTCCAATGAAGCCAAGTACCTGATTGGGCATAGTTTGATCCGATGGATGTGCCCATGGTTCTGAATTTCAACTCCAAGAGTGGAGTCTTCTTGCGGACCTTCTTGGGTGAGTGATGTGAGAGAGATGGGATCCTCGTGCTCTTTCCTTCCTTCTCCTGAGAAGAACATGGAAGATTAAGATCCTCCAACCTTGGTTCTAGAGGGCCATTGTGAGATGTAGGTTGTTGTCCTTAGATGTTCTCCTCCGTGGCAGTGGACTCATGTGCTTGGAAGGCGGATGATGGAGGAGCAAATGATGTGATCTCCTCGGGCTCCTTTCCATCAAGGCATTCCTCCAAGTCAGACAGATAATCTGTCTCCTCGTTGTCCTGCTGCGTGTGTTCAACCTCCTCCATGGTGTCCTTTAGATCTGCAATTTTCTCACCATGGTTCCCCTCATCTTCAAACATGAAGTTTGAAAGCTCAAACTCTTCTTCGACATTAGAGCTTGAAGGGGATGAAGTGGGAGGAAGAATTGAAGGTTCTTTTATGGCCTGCTCCGCACTTGGAGCCTCTGGAACTATATGGTTCTCCTCCATAACTGCGCCCTCTGGAGCTAACTGATTTTCCTCTAGAACAGGCGCCCGTATGATTTCCTTTTCCCAGTTAAAGTTGTATGAGTCATGCCATTCTTCAACTGTCCTACAGTCGTCGAACATGATGACGTTGGCTGGGGAAGGCGTGTTGGTAGGGGGCTGTTCATTTATGGTACAACTAGGCAGAGGGGACTTGGAAGAAAATGGGAGGATGGACGCAGAAGGGATGGAAGGCGCGCTAGATTTTTGAGCCTCCATTCCTTCTACCCACTTCGTAATTTGGGGCAACATCTCAGTGATGAGGTGCAACTTCTGCTGGGCGCTACACCACTGGTACATGGCCGACCCATGGACAAGGGGCCTTGTAGCCAACTTCAGTTGCCATTATGGAGCACTTGACTCTGAGCTACATCATGTCCATCTCCATATTTTGCACTTGCCTCTCAAAATCAGCTTCGGCCAAGGAGTTTCCACCATCATCTGCATAAACCTGTTCTTCATAAACATTTTGGTTAGAAAAAGTGGGTTGTATGCATTTTCGGGATAATGGGGCTTATAAAACTGATTTGGAGGAGGATTTTGAAACTGTGGGGATGGAGGGAAATAGTTTTGTTGCTGCAAATGAGAATTCCATGGCGGGAAAGAAGTCATGATTGCACAACTTCATGGGATGGAAGAAGATGAAAGATGTGGAAAGAATAGTGGGTGGAAATGGATGGGAAGGTCTGCAACTTCAGAGATTGGGTTGTTGACCAGATGGAGTCGCTAGATGTGCTTTGCATGTGCCTCAAAAGGTTGAATCTCACCAAGAACACATCAACTTGATGAAATGAAGTGGTAAGGTGCTTTAGACCTGTCCCACTGGGCGTGCCAAAACTGTTGAGTGTGGTTAGCACGGTGGCTTAAGATTTGCTTTGTTTGATAATGAGACACCTCTGAAAGATGGAACTCTAACTTTTGTGATGTCCCACTAGGCGTGCCAAAACTATTGTAGAAAAATCACAGCACCCCGAATGGCCTCGGATCTGAGTGGGGCATCCGGTGTGATTGCACAACATTGGACCATCTCTCAAGTTGTGGGACTTGTGGACTTGAGATGGCCCTTCGGAGAAAGCCAACTTCTTCTTCCTAAACTACCTGCCACAAGCTACTCTAGTGCAGCAAACTATCTAATCCTAATCTAACCTTCCAAGGAGACAGGGAGAGAGAGAAATACATAAAAACAGAGCCTACACTAAGCGGTGATACACCAGAAAAGGAAGTGGCTGATCACAAATCCAACTGCCTGAAGTGGAGAGAGGTGAGCAATGGAGAGGATGGACAGATGCATCACAGACCAAAGATAGATTTCACATAGAACACCACTTCAACCCATTAAACACAACTCCCAAAACCTGCAATAGACATCAAGTATGCACAGTATACCCTGCAATGACGAGAGGCAAGAAGAGACAATGAAATAAGCAAAGGATGGACAAAGTGCATCACAAAACATATTTTATTGTTCTAAAAGTTCACACAATACATCATCAGTGGGCAAGAGGCAAGAAAATGCCATTACAGAGCCATGAGAGGAGGCTTAGACTCCACATTCTACCCTAAGGAAGAAAGAGAGGGGGCAGGAGAGAAACAATGACCAACCCTTTGAAATATGCCCCTCCTTTACAATATATAGAAGAAAGAGAGGAGAGAGGGAAGAATTCGAATCCTGTTTCAACCACCCCGACAAGAGCATTGAATTCTCCCTACAACAATGATGGGCTTTACTGCAAGACCCATGCCTCCATGTGTTGTTCCTTGGGCACGGGCAAGGAGGCCTATTCTTCATCATGGCGGCGGGGGGGAGACTTGACACCTCAAAACGGCGGGGACTGAAACGTAACGGTGGTGGGTGAGAAGCCGGCTTCAAGAGCTTTCCAAAATGTCCTCTCCCGCTCAAATTTGAGCTTCCAGTCAAAAGATATGGCCGTCCGAAGGCGCTTTGGGTTTGGGGTCTATCTCATGCGAGATCTCGCCATGCGCATTCTTAAGATTTTGCCACCTCCTTTCACTCCCGAAAAGGCGCCGAACCGACACGTGGCGGCTTCGCGGCTCCTCTCGTGTTCTACCTAAGTCCCTCCCCGCTGGTGGACACACTCGCTTGACTCGAGACACATGGAGAGCCGCGCATGTTTGGGTATCGCTTTTGGATTCGCCTCCTAAAAGAGCGCCGAAGAGACACGTGGCTCCTTCCGTGGCTTTTATAGTGCCCACATTTTACACACACAATTACAACCGTAAAATACCAGGATAATTTTTTTTTTTTTGACTTACATTGCTCACTACACACAACACAGCAAGGGATCCAAGTACCGAAACTCGACTCGCATGACAATCACATAGGTCATCGACTCACATAGACACGAGAGAACAACATAGGCATGTCGATGCCACACTTTTCCCAATGAACGAATACTAGCAATGCCCCAACCACAGAAAGAAGACTCAAGGATAGGCAAACCCACAACACATCATTTCTTTAATTGTATTTTAGTTACGATTAACATTCCAAGAACATTATTGTGCAAGGATAAATTTCTCATTTGTCCACCGATAGATTCTTAAGTTCATACCGCGGTTAAAATATCGTTCACCCCTTTTTAGTTGGTTTCTTATTCTTTACAAAAGTTTCCATAACTTGCATGCTCATTTGTCATAATTCAAAAGCATATAAAGTACTTAATTATCTTGTCCTTATGTTAAGAATCTTCTTCTCGAACATATATTCAATGTCTACCTTTTTACTCTTACAACTCATGTGAATGTGACTTGGTGTCCATATAGTGATATTAGGTTTTAACGGAGATTGAGATGCGAGATAACTTATTACCGAAAACATACCTCGATCACGGGTTAGTTATTTCCCTACCATAGTTATTCCAATTCAATGACTTGAGGAATACCATTGTGATTTATATATGTATTTTGTTTTCTCGAAGGTTGCTCACACCAAGAACAATTCATATTCTTTGAAACAAAAGAGTATGTTTAATTGAGTCATAAGGTCTTCAAGGGTGGCATTATTCTGAACCTCAAATCTCATCTTTACTCTTATATGCTTTATTTTCTACGTCACATTATGGTCTTATTTTTAGCATTGTCTTGAAAAGGAGTTACAAACTGTTTGTCTAACCTCTTGAAGACATAAATGATAAGAAGACTTGAAGCTACACATGAACCCAAGTTAACATCCGAATCAACTGAGTTTTAGATTAATTCCAACTTCACCTAAGGGTCTACCCCTCAACTATAAATGCGTTTTTAAGCGAGAGGACACACTTATGCTAAACCACCTTCACGAAAGGACCAAGGTGTTATGTTGATAGAAACCAAAGTAACACATTTAGCCGAATGAAGCTAAGGAGCTCATAAACAAAAGTTTAAGGCCTAGACAACTAAGTCACCTCCTCCATCTATGTCGTCTGGATCCAACAGGGATTTCATTTGATGAAGAATTTTAATTTTAAATCTATCTTCGTTGCAGACAAGTTAGTCCGCTAGGATACGAAGGAGTTAGCTCTACATACTCCAAGTGAAGTTTGACTGTGTCGCTCCTATCGACAAAGGTTTAAGACAATGTCACTAAACATACTGACTAAGACGATAAGCCCATTCTCGGGTTCTTGTTTACTCAAACTAGGAGGTTCCATCGAGTGCAGAGATTAAGTTCATCCTACGGTTTTCAATGTCATCTACGGTAAGGAGTATCACACATGAAAACAAGTTATGCTCCGACATTGAACAAGGGTAGAGTGTTTCGATTTAATTCTCTTTATCACATTTACAAAGTATGAATGCACAAGATACACTAAATATGCACTAAAAGATACTACTTCAAAATCATTTACCTTATATAAATATCGACCTTTTACCAGTGTGTACTATGAATCAAAAATTGAACCTAAGATTAAATGCACTTTTCCTAGAGGCCCTTGAAACTGGCATTTCATACATATCAACAAATCATCAAAATAACCTTCTGTAACATGAGACTACATTATACATTTATTCATTTAACAATGAACTATATAAACTACAATGATAATTAATGAATTACACATCGCCTTTTTGTCGTCATTCTTTCATCCTGCAAAACCACGTGAGTATGATATCAGCGATAAATCGCTGGCATGGCATCCACCATAATCTAACATAATTATCATTTTTCAGTTTTCCATTTACATATGATAATAATTACAATTTGCAAGTGAGAGAAAAAGTTTAGAGACATGTATTCAATGCATTTCATTTCACTTCATTTTGTAACCTAGGAGAGAGAAAGAGAAGGGAAGAGAGAGAAAACACCATTTTGTCAAAAGTTCTATTTCACACAACAGTTACACTATAGAGTTTTAAACAATTATTTACATGTGTTAAAAGTTTTTAGGGTGGTTTGGCAACCCTACAAGGGTCCCACAACTTTCTATTTTAACATTTTCTCACTAGCTACAAAATGTTCAAAATGAGCTCAAGGCTAAGAAACCGCTTCCAAAAGTTATCTTCCGATGAGAACGCACACCACGATCAACTTTCTACATATACCAAGAGTTCATAACAACTAACGGAATTGGGAAAAAGCGAATGGTTTGCGTTTGGCGGCTAGTTTTCCGGGGCTATTGGTCGTAGCTGACCCAGTTGCAAATGAACAAAAGTTAGCTCGAGGGCCCAGAAAACCACGTCCATAATTGACGTTCGATGGATGAGCATGCAACGAGACACTTCCTACAAGTTCCCCTATATAAGGAGAATTCATCAGAGTCGACGGGACTGAGAACTAGAAAACCATTTTCAAACGGCGACAAGTTTTCTGGAGCGACAAGTCGAAATTGGTCCAGTTTGACCTCATCAAACTGCGACCGGAGGCCTACAAAATGGCTTTGCCAAACTATCCAGAAAAGTGTTTTTCCCTAAACTGAATGTTCCATGCAATTGTCTAGTATAAACACTAGAGGTTTGCGAAGACGGGAAATAATTTCTCTATCCAGGTTTCAAATGGCGGTTCAAAACGAAAGCCAACTTTCTAGATTTAACAACTTTCTACTACTGTAAAACAATGTAACAGGGCTCCTATAAGAGCATCAAAAAGATCTCATATGTTCGTTCGGGGTCAATCCAAAGGTCAAGGTGACTCCACGCATACCAAGGTACACGAATGAAGCTTCACATCTCGTTTTCAGAGTTACGAAGGGTACTTAATGAGTCTCCAAAAATGCAAAAATTAACTATTTAAACAGGGAGAAGATCAACTTTATTAATGGGAAGTCAATTTCGTCTTGTCGATAAAACAATATTGAAGCGATCCAGGTGGGTAGGAAGTTTTCTAAATCACCACAGAATGAGGTTGGAAGTTCATGTTTTAATGCAGAAGAGTTATTTTGATTTCGTGAGTTACGACACGACATTTCATTGTATTTGCAACGAGTTGATATAAACATTTAACTGTATTAAAATCCTAATATTTTGAAATTCTATTAAGTTGCAAAAGAGAACTAAAACACGAGAATTATGAGAGGTAAGGGAAGATGGACCATGCCTGAAATGAACTGGCGAGGCAGAAGTCGAGGAGTTGACATCGCACCGATTGATTTCACTTGCTTGCAGCCACTAAGGAAAACCCAAAAATAGCATCCACAATAATGTCAAAATCAGTGGCCAGTTCTATTGGAAAATCCTCTGGTGGCAAGAAAGGAACAAGTGCCTCCAACTGAGTAACAAGCCCATGGTAAAGAGGCTTATCAGTGTGTTTGGGATAGCAAACAAATGTCATGTGTACTATGAATCCATTATGTGCATATCTTGCAATCATGGCATTCCATGAGACAACATTTCTTTGAGGCATTCTCCCAAATAGTTCACACGCCTTTTCAACAAATCCATTTCACTTGACATCGCACCGATTGATTTCACTTGCTTGCAGCCACGGAAGGAAAACCCAAAAATAACATCCACAATAATGTCAAAATCAGTGGCCAGTTCTATTGGAAAATCCTCTGGTGGCAAGAAAGGAACAACAAGTGCCTCCAGCTGAGTAACAAGCCCATGGTAAAGAGGCTTATCAGTGTGTTTGGGATAGCAAACAAATGTCATGTGTACTATGAATCCATTATGTGCATATCCTGCAATCATGGCATTCCATGAGACAACATTTCTTTGAGGCATTCTCCCAAATAGTTCACACGCCTTTTCAACAAATCCATTTTGTGCATACGAATACTCTGAGGAATAGCTTTCAAATACAATGCACATGAAGCATTAATTAATGGTTCTAACAGAACAGTCCAAAAGCTTGCACTTGGAAGAGGTGAGGCAATAATTCTTGGCATCGAATCTCATCTAAACAGTAATGATAGAAGGAAATCACACCTCCAACATCCATCCTTGAACTAGCCAAGTTCTTACCTAGAAGGTCTCTAATTTACAGTGACACAGGAATCTGATATATCTGAAAGAAAGTGCAAATTCTCGTGCCAAATTCATAGATATTCATCTCGTTCAATGAACATTGTTCAGGTATTGAAATATATCTACCTCTTTTTGTCCCTCTTTATGTTGCATTATAAAGTATCTAACTTTGGATCATGGATCTCAACCAGATTCACTGCTAAAACCAGGTCTATTGACTGAGCCTTTGCCAAGAGAAACAAAGGCCAATGATGAGGCCCATACCCTTACATTCTTCACACCTTCTTGAAAGTTCCTAATCTTAGAAAGTCTGTAAACGACTACAAATTCTATTTAGATTGATCATGTGCAGGGTGTGCTTCAAGAAAGGTGATGTGTTTTCACTCAAAAGAGCCAAATTTATATGCCACATGTGCTCTAACTGGTACTGTTTGATCCACATTAAGACTTTTGGTAAGAGATAGACAAGAACTCTCATAGTGAGAAAAAGCAATGCAAATATCAGGTAAGGCTCCTGCTGAATCAATTTCCTTGGAGACATTTCCCATGGATACAGAGAATGTTCGTTGCTTTGACCGTAATCATTACTGAAATGGCTCCTGAAGCTATTTCCATAGTCCTTTGCCAGATGGTCTAGAAATGATGGGCTCAATACCGCCGTCCCACCCGACGCTCCACCAACAAACTCCACGTGGCCAACAACACGGCGCTAAGCAAGGCCACCCAAGCCACGGTGAGGAAAAAAAAGAACAAAAACGTCCCAGGCCAACACAGAGTCGCGCCACCTTCCACCAAACCATACGCCGTGTGTTTGCAGTCAAGAGAAACCCACGCATACAAAAAGAGGGGACAAACAACGCATACGGCCAAAGCAGAGACTAAATGCAGGCTGCCATCACGAGCCAGGGAGGAAGGAGAAACAACGATCCAAAGAAAAAAAGACAGTGCATTAGTAACTGCGTTTCGCATCGTGCAGGCGAGGCACCAATCCAAAATGCGCACATCCTCCCAGATCTGCCCTTCCCCCAAAGCACTCACGCAACCAGGAGAAAGTGCATACCCAGCCACCAAAAGAAAATTTGCAGAGCAGACATATTTAAAGTTTCATGAGGTAAACAGCTGGAGGCAAAATTAAAGTGCGTGAATTATTGTGAAAGGGAATGACATGTTTCCAAAAAAAACGAGGATGAATGCCTTCACTTGCTGCAAGACGACACAAAACTCGCCTGTCAAGCACACTCTTCTAAAAAAACAAATAGCATTTTCTTAATAATAAATGGAGGCATTACAACTTTGCTTTGTTTCTTTGTGTTTTGGCTAAGTCCCTTTTGTTTGGCGGGGCCATATGTTTGACCTCGGACACGTGGAGGCTCAGCGCACATTTGGGACCTGCCTCCGGATTTTGCCTTTGAAGTTGCGCCGAGCTGACATGTGGAGGCTTTCGCTGACCCTTCTATACTTAGCCGATTCAACGGCCGACTTTGTCCCTTTTTCGGACCTGGGACACGTGGAAGCCTTGCGCTCATTTAGGGACTGTCCCTTAGGTCTCACTTCTAAAGTCGCGCGGACGAGGCACGTGCCACCCTTAGCCGGTTTGTTCTTTGAAGTCACAGCGCCGAGCCGACATGTGGAGGCTTTTCTTGAATTCTTCTATACTTAGCCGATTCAACGGCCGACTGTCCCTTTTTCGGACCTGGGACACGTGGAAGCCTTGCGCTCATTTAGGGACTGTCCCTTGGGTCTCACTTCTAAAGTTATGCGTGGACGAGGCACGTGCCACCCTTAGCGGGTTTGTTCTTTACTTAGCCGATTCGGGTTGATGAGACCCCTTTTTAGACCCTGACTATGTGGCGGGCTGGCACTCGTTTGAGGAACCGCCTTTGGCTTCAACCCTTGAAGGTGCGCCGATGAGACACATGGCTCCTTCCGCGGCCTTGCTCTATACTTAGCTGATTTAGGGCCTTGAGTGAACACTGCCTCGTCGGGTTCTGACTACGTGGAGGCTGCCAGTTGACCCGCCGCTGGGCTCGAGTAGACTCGTATGTGAAGTCCGAAACTTCGAGCCCTTTCTTCAATCTTCTCCTTTGAGCCTCTAATCTCCTTTGACGTTGTTTGATCCTCCATTGTCGAGCACGCCCGCCTCAAATTTGGGATCGATTGCGAGCTCATAGATGAGCCGACCCTTTCAATTTTCTCATGCAAGGTCATGTTTGATCAATTTTGCCGCGGGGGGCATTGGGATAACGGTGCCTTTTGCATCACTTCTCCTTATCAAAAGGATATGATGGTTTAGGTTTTATGTTTTATCTTTGGTAGGAATAAGCAACATAAACATGATGAGATCAAATCTATCCTTAAATGTCATGCATTGCATGAAATGCAAGAGCCATACGTGTTTTAATTTCTCTATTATGCTCTGTAAATCAAGAGCCATACATTGTCTTGTACATACATATCTTTCTACATACCCTATTGCATTGTAGGTGGGAAAACATTTAAGATGTGACTTTAAGAATTTTCTCTGCAATACGAGGAATCTTTGAAAGGTCTAAAAATGGAGCCAACATTATTTCTATATTGTGCGTAATTATGAAGATGTTAATTTCTATTCTGCAGGTTCAAAGATATGTTTCTATGTGATACTTTTGCATTTCATGAAGTAAAATAATAGGTGCGATTTTAGAAAATAAATGTAGGTAGACATGATGAAATATTCACGGTGCATCCAAACACTTGAATCATTTGATCATAATAGGAGAAGCATGAGTGCATTTTAGAAGAGCTATTGCTTTGTATGCACGTAAAATTCCTTCTTTTTACTTTATTATTCTACTAGTAACATCTTAACTCGACAACTTCATACAATATGAATGGCATGAGATACAACTATACTCTCCTTGATATGCGGTTTAAGGTGAGTTAAAAATGCTTGATCTCGCAAGCTTTGTTTAGGACTACTACATGTTTGGGTTAGATTATATGTGTAATTGAGATACTAGATTATATGTTTATATCCCGATTGGAATCGACATACTATATCACATGCTTCCTAGAATCCTAAGCAATTTAGAATAGAATTATCACAAATTCATAATATTTCAAATCGGAAAAAGACATTGTTGTTTGTGTCTTTGTTAGGAAAATTAATATTTACATGGGTATTTATGAGATAGTAAATTATTGTTTGCTACGGTTATTTTATATTGTTGTAACAAATAATATATTCTATTGTTTGTTTATACCCATGCAAATTATATAAACGGGTAAGTTGTTGATTGACTTCCTATTTTATAGGAAGTAGTTTATCTAATATCGTGGCTATATAATACCCCGTGAATGTAATTCATTACAACAACAAAAAATTATTAGTGTTTAATTCAGGTAACTCTCTGTCCAAATTTCAAGATTTGGTATCGAGTGAATATGTGGACCTAAGTCTTATAAATAGGGCAATTTCATTGATTTTATGGGTTGCCTAATATGTGGACTCGAGTCTTATAAATAGGGCAATATCCTAATTGAGCAATTGACATAATGTATGGCTAATCGAGGACATAACACCGATGACGTAATCGCTGATTGCATAATTGGTGTCCCCTGATTTCATCCTCGAAATCATGTGACTACCCTATCCAAAAACATTTCGTACTTTTAAAATAATGGGTCGCTTTTGTGTTTTTATTGCCTAAAAGTTCATGTATTGGCCAAGATATTCCCAAAGAGCCATATTAGCCTTTTTCACCAAATACCCAGATGCCCAAAATTGTTATATTCTCGTCATTTCTGGGATTTGTCTCATGAGAAATTTGTATTTAATTATTTTGAGCCCTGTTTGAGGCAATTTGCGCTCCGCTTTAACCTCATTGCGATCGGACATATCATTATTCCTATATACCAAGGGGTTTTAACTAGGAATAAGTTTTGGACTTTATTTATGACTTTTGACAATTTTTCGTGTTTTTGTGTTGTTCTGCCCGCTTTTACGTCAGAAATTTCTCTGGACCAATTCCTTTGCCGGGTTAGCCCGATTCTTGGCCTGGAGCAGCTGGAGAACATATACGCACGTTATGCCCGGAGGAAGTCACCATCGGAGGTCTAGTTCACTGGGAAAAGGCGAAGTCGTGCACTAAAAAGCCCCTGCGGGTTGGGCGCATTTTTGGAAAACAAAGGATTTAAGTTGCAATGGGAAAAATAGAAACAGCAGGCAGGTGGGATTTTATTGTCTGCGCTTTGCAGCTACTTTTTCCCATAATAGGAAAGTCACTTAAGTCTGCAGGTGGGAAAATTAGAGGCAAGCAGACAGCGGAATTTATCACTGCCTTGCAGGTAAAAATTCCCATGGTGAAATAAAAGAAAGTGACTTAAGTGAAATCATGGATTTTATTGCACTGCCTTGCAGGTAAATAATCCCATTGTCAAAGTCAAATCACTTAAGTGGATCATGGGATTTTCGGGCTACTACTTGCGTAAAGAATCCCATTGTCATAAATTCTTAAAAATAGAATTCTATTATGCAAAAAAGTGCGCCCCCTTTGGAGTGGATTAAATTAATTATTTCTTCTTGTAACTTTAGCGCCCAGGCATAAAAGAAATTCAACAAAGCAAAGGGGGAATAAAAGAAACATAAATAGATGGTCTAAATTAAATAAATTTAATTTATTTAAAGGCTGCCCCCTCCATGTCAAAAAGTGCGCCCCTTTTGGGAAAGATATAATGTTTTTTAAAGCATTAAATGATTAAATTAAATTCTATTTTCAGTGGCTATGGTCAAAGCACACCGTGAAGTTTGAGTGAAGTGAAAAGTGCATGATTAAATTGAATTAATTTAATTTATTAGATGGTCTGTCCTTAAACATGCTATTTTAGCACATCGCTTAAAGAGAAGAGTATGATTTTTTAATTAATTAATTGCTAGGAATAGGAAGGGCAATTATTAATTATAGAATTATGAGGGTTATATAAGCATGGATCGCCATAAGTGTGAATTAATTAATTCATAGGTAAAGAATTGTAGCCAAGAGGAAAAGTGCGCCCCATTTGAAGAGGATTTTTGCTCAGACAAAGGTGAAAACAAGGCTAAAAGCTTCCAATTTTGGCGCATGCATTGAAGGAGGTTGATTTGTGTTTGCATAATTGTTTGCATAAGTGTTACAGTGCTCAGTGAAGTTGGAAAAATTCATGCTCTCTTTGCATACAAATTAGACATCAATTTTTGGGGCAGCAGGCTTGAAAAGTGCAGATTTTTATCATTAAAATTCACTGTTCATGCTCCGGTGGCCATCTTTGTCTGAATTAATTGCAGGAATTCATTACAGGTGCTTTACAAAAGAAAAGAAGCTCTAATCAATGTCCAATACATTGAATATATCCTCCGAATCTAAAGAATTATCCAGATCTGCACCAGTATTGAAGAAATCCGGCCAAGTAAGAAGAAAAAGAATTATTCAGACAAAGATAGACAAAGCCATGGCAAAGAGAGATGAAAAAGAAAGCACAACGGAGTCATGCATCACTTCCAAATTTGCAGACATAGGAGACACAGATCTAGGTTCGAACCTCTTTCCGAATTGATTGATAGATCCAGAGCAGGAAAGACTTCACTCATGCGTGCGGTTAAAAGCAGTGGAATTATTCGAGCTGCAGTCTTTCCATACATAGCCCAATTGCTAGAGTTTGTTATGGAGTGTGCTAGATCTTACCATCCTTCATCCAGATCAGTGCGAGATGCTACGGGAAAACAATAATTCGGTTGGACGCAGAGTTCATCAATTATTGTTTGAAGATTCTGGTGCGAAAGGTGGTGACTTCCATTAGCCTTCAGGATGCCGGAAAGCAGTGGGAGAAACATAGAGTTGATTGCGTGAGCATAATGAATAACAGATACATGAAGAAGCCTAGATCTCCTTCTAAGTTCCCAAGAACTCTTCCGTGGTCCAATTTGGTGCAGGAGGTCGATGATATTGCCAAATTGTTATGCAGGATTAATGGCGAGGCGAATGCTTACACTTTCCGTATATGGATGCTTTCGCAGACCATCAAGTCAACAAGGTTGATTCCATAATCAATTGGTCGGAAATTATTAGCGACAACATTGGTGAGCAACTCCGAACGTGAAGCGTACTTTCAGCTTCAAAATGACTTCCTACTTGGTGTACGCTGCAGCTTCACAAGGCATCTTCTCCAAGCTGGATAGATGTGGCGTTCTTTCTAAGGACCCCATTTTCGAGTGCTACCCACAACTTACTGTACTTGCGTGCGAGAAGGATTTCAAAGTGGTCAATGATGGATTCTTCTACGATTTCATTTGCAGGCTAGACAAGGACCTAAAGGTCAATAGGGTAAGCAAAGAAGCGTGGGAAGCCGTATCTAGGATCGCGCCTATTCATTCAACTTGCGATTTCACATACCTCGGGTTACGTGACTTTTTGAGAACCAATAAAGATGCCCAGATATCCGAATGATAGATGGATCACCATGGAGCTGAGCAGGCAACTTGTGGAGATACACGACCTTCACTCAAAACGGCACAAGTCTACGGGCTTCTTTCCGATCACCGCCGACATTATCACGCTTTGCAGAGCATTCATAGAGCTCGAGGGATGGAGACACGATGTTATCTCGAGTATGAGCAAGAGTTCTTCACGGCACAACTGAACTTTGATCCATTTGGAGTAGCCGGGAAGACGATCTCCTAGGAGTACGCACACGTGCCTTTATTGGAGGATTTCTGGATGAAGTGCAAAAGTGAGTACAAGGTTAGAAAGAGGGATTTTAGCAGGCTATCAACAAAGCAAGTGTTTGACTTTGGACTAGCGCGGATACCTGCGGATCTTAAAGATGATGGGAATGTGTTACTTGACACTTACCATCAAATGGGAGGAGATAGAGCCATACTTTAGGATAATGTAGGAGGTCAGAACACGATTCAAGAAAGATCTGGAGCTGTTTTGGTGAATACTTCAAACTGGTTGTTGACGAAGGGATATTGCCTTGATGAAGCATTGATGAATCAAGTCACGGCAACTTTGGCGCAAGAGATTCCCTCAAGCGGAAGCACGAAGGAGAAAGTAGCAGAAGGTCCGAGAAGTTGAAAGTACACAGAAGATCTCAATCAAAGGAGAAGATCACTTCCACGGCCATGACTTTAGCTCCGGCTTCTCCAGCACCTAGTACTTCACCAACTATTGCACCGCAGCAGGACACTTCCATGCCTCCATTGGATCTAGTGACATTCATCTTCTCTCCTCAGCCACTCCGTTCATCACCTGTTCCAGAAGAGATGTTAAAGCTGCAGATGGCGGAGTTCGAAAGGGCTTTGTCCTTGGATGATTCAGAGGATGGCAACCATAACACTGTGGCACTTTCTGATGGAGAGGATGCAGAGCGGGAGATGGTAGTGCACTCAGCGACTTCTCATTCTCCGAGAAGTAACTTCTCGAATGGTTGGCTTCGCAGTTGGTTCCAGAAGTGAGAGTGGAGATGAACTTGGAAGAACACGACTTGTAGCTACTCCAGAGCCTAGGCGGAAAAGACAGAAGGCCTAAAGTTGCTAAAGCAACTTCTAGGTTGATCATCGAGGAGTCAGGGGCGAGTTTGCTGAGATATCAATTCTGGCAGAAGGAAAGAAGAAGGATGAGCTCACAAAGCAGAAGATGTTACAAGAACTGTAGTACCCCTCGGTCCAAGCCACCACGTATGGATTGAAGCAGATATGCATATCGATAGATGCTCTATTCCTTAGGCTTGACAGTGAAAAGGCGGAGAAAGACGAGCTTCAGAAGCAACTATCTCAATTGTGTGAGATCATAGCCAAGGTTGCTAAACCTTCCATTCAACCCATTTCAGAGCAGGTGAGTGATCATCTTATGCAGAAATGGAGGATGCAAGCAATCAAGTAAAAGCTATTGACGAATGGAAGGATTTGATTATTTGTCAAGCTTCTGTACAACTTGGAGAGGTGCCAGCCCGCCTAAAGGTTATGAATGATGCAAAGAAATCAGTCGCAGAAGAATCGTGACGAGCATAGTGGACATGAAAACAGCTTGATTCTTGAGAGTAAATTAAGTACTTTGGCCGAGATCAACAAGTCGCCAGAGATGTATTTGTTGCGGAGCGATTGTATCGGATGGATCGGGCCAAGAAGGGGAAGCGGTTGGAGTTTGCAGTATCTTTCCGTTTGGAGATCTGCAGAGTTTTGCTGAAGAGGATGCAGACACTTGAGAGTAGGACATCATCCTTACCAGACAGTATCATTTCTTTCACTGAGGAGAGAAAGTGGTCGGGAATGTTACTTCATACATGTGGATCGTTCCTAGCAAAGTACCTAATTCCTTGGAAGGGTCTCTTCTGATGGTACAAAAGAGAATTGATAAAGGTACTAAGCCTTTCACGATGAATTCTATTAGTAGACTGGTGGCGCCGCAGCGGATATATGTGCGAGGTTTGGGTCGAGCTTGGAAGATGTGGAGGCGTGCATCAAAGTGTTGAATGAAGGATTGCTGCGCAGCTTTAGGACAGAGAAGGAAGTAATGGCCAAAACAGATGGGAAGATGTCAATCACATGTTCGACAAGTATATCCGATATCTCTTTTTGATGGTACAAAAGAGAATTGATAAAGCTACTAAGCCTTTCACGATGAATTCTATTAGTAGACTGGTGGCGCTGCAGCGGATATTGCGAGGTTTGGGCCGAGCTTGGAAGATGTGGAGGCGTGCATCAAAGTGTTGAATGAAGGATTGCTGCAGTTTAGGACAGAGAAGGAAGCAGTGGCTAAAACAGATGGGAAGATGTTGAATCACATGTTTGACAAGTATATCCGATATCAAAACAAAAAGAAGACATAAATGTCACAGCTGGCATGACAAACTTTAAGTTATTGGTTTTGCAACCATTACTTAAAGTCATGTGGAACAATTCTGTTAGTTAAGTGATACATGTGTCACTTAAAGAGAAGTTAGTTGAGGATGATTGCCAAATGTCATATTTACTTGTTTATGTTTCAGATTCAGCTTAGATCTCCCATTTGTACTTTTCCTCATACATTCTATAAGTAGGAGAAGAACATCTGGGTTAAGGATCAGAATTTGTAAGCAGCAACCTTGTGTTTCGACTTTGTCTTTGAAACCCTTGAGAGCCACTTGAAGCAAAGGAATATACAGGAGCAGATTTCTGAAGAACCGTGTCACGGTGTATTGTGTTTCTTGCTTTTTATCTTAGATCTTTTAATAGACTTTGTGTTATTTCAGATCTAGATCTAGAGCTACCTTTGCTTAGAATTCTGTGTTTATATCTATTGGTTTCTTCTATGTGCATGCAATCAACTCTGCTATCTATTGATTGGGATGCACATCTTCCCATTTCTTCTCTGTGTTTATATAATTCCCTTTCCCTTCTTCTATAAATTTTTCCTTTCTTTTAAACAACTGCTTACTTGCTGCAGAACTGTTCAGTTATGGTTCATGAACTGAGTAGTTAAAGTAAAACCCCATTTAGATATTAGCATACTTTAATTGACAAATCTGACACGGGAGCCTCACCGGTAAATGAGGGAGATTTATCTCATGATTGCCTAGGTTTTGTACTATGCAGAAAATCTAGCCAACAATAACGATGAGTAAGTAACACGAGACCTCAACCGACATTCTTAATTAACTCGACATAACGAATGACAAACTAATGACATAATCTACGACTGCATGCATAAATCGATATAATAATTGCTTGATTGCATAAATCGATGAGTAAGTATGGTATAACATATGGCTAAGTGACAACATCACATTGATGACATAATCTGCCGACTAAGTAACATGAGGCCATAATCGATATATCCTGCATAATTAATTCATTTCCACGCACGTATAATTTCTTATGCATTTGTGTTTCAAAGTTTTCTTCTTGCATAGTTATATATGATTTAAACTTGGGTCTCCTCCTTGATTGTTTTGCCCTAAAAGTAGTTGAGTAGTTGGATGCTTTGGAGAAGTTCAATATCTCTTCACCGTGAAAAATCATGGCCAAAAACAATAATATTGTTTGGAAACTATTTCTCATTTTTTAAACAAAACTTTGGTGTCTATTCTTTGGAAACTTCTCGATTTTTTTCCTTAAACCCACTCGGATCTTGAAGGAGCCGACAACTACTACCTCCAAGTAGTGAAGGAATTATATCTAACTCCTAACCTAGAGGGTGTGTGCTAAGATAATGCAAATAGAAACAATATTATGAACACACAAACTCACAAGAGAAATATAGAAACAAACTTTGTATTAAAAATACTCTAGAGCACTTCAGTGCCTTCTCTTGTTTTTCTTGCTTATTGAATTACAAAGTGAAACCTCTTATTTATAGAAGTTTTTCAACCTTCTAGCTTAGAAAATATCTCATAATATCTTATATTAGATATTATTGATCTTTTGGATATTTTATAGATATTCCCGATATTTCTAGATATATATAATATCTCTTGATATTTTCTAGATATTCTATACAATATCTTTTGATATTTTAGAGGAGTTAATATTCACAATAAATGTGAATATCTTTTACATAAAGTTGAATTCCATAAAGTTGGAATTTATCTATCAAGATTAGATATTTCCAACACTCCCTCCTAATCTTGATTCTTCATGTATTTTTGGAGCAATACGGACCTATGATGCCTAAGCAATCTCTCATATGCTCAAATGTGTCCTTTGGTAATGGCTTGGTGAAGATATCAACATATTGTTCTTGCAGACCTGCAAAACTCCAAAAATATTTGTCCATTGTTGACTAGCTCTCTAATAAAATGATACCTAGTATCAATATGCTTGCTCCTTTTGTGAAAAACATGATTCTTTGACAATGCAATAGTTGAGTTGTTATCACAAAATATCTTCGTTGCTCCTTGTTCTTGCTTTAGATCTGATAATACTCTTCTCATCCATATTGCTTGACATGTTGTTGTTGTGGCTGCCACGTATTCTGCTTCTAGCCAAAGAGTGACAATAGGTTGTTTCTTAGAAGCCCATGAAATTGCACCTGAACCAAAATGGAAAACATAACCGGATGTGCTCTTTCTGTCATCTATGCTTCCCGCATATCATTATGCAATGTTTGCCAACTAACTTGAAAACATTAGAAGTCAGATATAAAATGCCAAAAGCTTTTGTTCTATTAACATATCTTAAAATTCTTTTTCCAGCTTGCCAATGAGAATCCTTTGGGGATTCCATAAACTTGGAAATAAGACGTACACCATACATGATATCAGGCCTTGTAGGCACGTGAAATACATTAGGCTACCAACAAGTCTTTTGTACATAGTTGGATCAATATTGCATCCTTTATCATCTTTACTTAGCTTCAATCTGGTGGCAACTGGTGTTGATGCTGGCTTGCAATTCATCATACGAAACCTTTTTAAAATATCATTGGAATATTTTGATTGACATGAAAATTCCATTTTCTGATTGATTGACTTCTATGCCAAGAAAATACTTCATTAGACCCAAATCTGTCATTTCAAATTCTTTTTCATCGCTGTCTTAAACAAGTCAATTGACAAATCTCCTGTGAATATTAGATCATCAACATATAGACATACAATTAGAATTTTTTCTTGATCATTCATCTTGATGTATAGTGTTGGCTCACTATTACTTTTGCTAAATCCATTTTTCAAAAAATATGAATCAATCTTGCTATACCATGCTCTCGGAGCTTGTTTCAGACCATACAAGGCTTTCTTTAATCTATAGACCTTGTGCTCTTGACCAAAAATTTCATATCCAGTGGTTGTAAAACATAAATTTCTTCTAGTATGCCATTCAAAATGCAGACTTGACATCCATTTGATAGACTTTCCAATTATTTTGAGTTGTTATTGCTAAAATAGATCTAACAGTGTCTAGTCGAGCTACTGGAGCAAAAGTCTCATTGTAATCAATTCCAGGTTGTTGTGAGAAACCCTTTGCAACTAACCTGGCTTTATGTTTTTCAACATTTCCATCTGCATTGAATTTTGTCTTGTAGACCCACTTTACGCCAATTACACTCTTTCCTTCTAGAAGGTTCACAAGATCCCATGTACGATTCTTTTCAATAGAATCAATTTCTTCATCCATTGCTTTTACCCATTTTTCATTTTCAAATGCATCTTGAAAATATATAGGATCATCATGAGAAAATAATGCAAAATCAGAATATAAGTCAACATTCTCATCACCTTGAGTTTGTTCATAAATCTCCCTTAAGCTTCTTGTCTTCCCTAGGGTGTCCCTATAGTGAGACCTTTGTGTTGCCAATGTTGGATCTGATATGTCACTGCTTTGTGAGACTTTGAATTTGAAGAATTACCTTCATGCCCTGATGCTTCATGAGGATGTAAATTTGTTGGAGGGGATGAAAATCCACTTGAGATACCTCTTGTGATGCTTTTTGAAACTGGAGTGCTATTTGAAGAAGATGTCACTGCACTTGATCCTTGAGGTGCTAGATGAACATTTTGTGTGCTCTTTTCATCAAACTCATTCTCATGATGAGTTATTCCTGTAGTGATAGTTAACTTATCAATACTTCCATCCCATGCTTGTTCTTCAATGAACTCAACATCTCTACTAATAATAGAATTCTTTGTGATGGGGTTGAATAATTTATAGGCTTTTGATTGCTCACTGTAACCTACAAAAATACATATTTCTCCTTTATCATCCAATTTCTTCCTCCTCTCATTTGGAATATGAGCATAAGCTACACATCCAAAAACTCTTAAATGCGAGACACTTGTGTTTCTTTCCACTCCATGCTTCTTGTTGGACATCGGTTTAGGATGTAAACCGCACGAGCCACTGCTTCAACCCAGTACTCATTTGGTAGATGTTTGGCTTTCAACATACTTCTAGCCATTTCCATAATTGTTCTATTCTTACGTTTTGCCACACCATTCTATTGAGGTGTATACCTTGTCGTAAATTGTTTCTTAATCCCATGAAATTTGTAGAAATTTAGGAACTCATTTGAAATGTACTCTCCTCCTCACTACTACAAGGGGGGGTCATTTGAGACATTAATAGAGACAAAATTTGACTAAATTGTCTCAAATAGAGACAATAAAAAAGTTGTATATCGTCTCTATTATTGTCTCAAAGTGGGTGTCTCTAATATTGTCTCTAATTATTGTCTCTCAAGAGACAATAATGATTGATACATATTTTGTCTCTCTAGAGACAATATCATTTTCGTCTCTCTAGAGACAATATCATTATTGTCTCCTTAGAGACAATACCGAATACTAACATTTTGTCTCTCTGGAGACAATACTAATTTCAATTTTTATTGTCTCTCTAGAGACGATACGAATTTAAAGAATGAAAAATATGAATTTTAAAACTACATAATAACCAAATATCATATAGTGCAATCAACGAAGTTACATATCATCTATGATGTTGGAGTGGTCTGGTAATTAATATTATAAATTAACAACAATTTGATTTAAATATTGTGCCCAATAAATGGGTCCACAAATATTTTATTAATATCAAATAAGATAAAATACAAAAGGGTGTCTGAATTCCGTTAACCCTTGAAATACAATGATAAAATACAAAAGGGTGTCTGAATTCCGTTAACCCTTGATATACAATATTAACATCTTCTCTCCACCACCAACTTCAAGTGATCCATATGATTCCCTAGTGTTACTTTGAGGTTATTTTTCTTCACTTTAATTTTGAGCAACTTCCTTTTTGACCAATTGCCTCTCCATCGGCAGCAGTCATCTTCATGTTCTTCGCTTTGATTGTCTCATCTTTGATGAAATTCTCTACTATCGTTAGCAACAAAGGTGCATTGGATTCTAAGAAATTATGATCACATATTTTACTCCAATTCGCAAAACGTATTCACAAATTACATTTAAATCGGACAATAATTAGTTTTTACTAAATTGACCCGATCTTTACATTTTGTTCTAAAAAATTAGTTATCACTAACTCATTACTGTCAATCCATTTTCATAACTTATATCAAGGACTAACCTCAGACATTATAATCCTTGGAATTCCACACATGCCTAGTGAAAATGTTCCGATATAAGCCTGTACAAAAAAACAAAAAAGAAGCCATTATTCATCTATTTTTTCTTTAGTGGATATTCTACACTACATGCATGAAAATTGAGTAAAAACATACAAGCATTATATACAAACAATGCCCAGTGAAATCATTAAGGCACAAAACTCACCAATAGACCAATTAAAGCTACCCTACTTCAAAGCAATTTCAAAGCAAATTGATGAAAATGCCCCTGCATAACAGAAAATGAGTCAAGATAATCCACAATAAACATGAATAATTGTGATCTTTGCTCTAATTTACGTTTTGCAATTTATACTTTTATGTACTTGGTAATTTTCTTAAGTGATTGATTCTCTCCTTGTGGACGTATGGAACATCAAAGCTCCATTTTCAGTAAAATTATATTATATTCAACTACATTTTTGTTTTGTCTTTAGATCAGTTTCTTTGCATGTTAGTTTTCTGTTGGATTTTTGTAAAGTCAGCAACATGGAGGAGTTAAAACTGATAACAAGCAACATTCTTAACTATGTAGAAGGAAGGGGTTTCATAGGGATTGCATGTCACAGGAGTGCAGGCATTTAGTGAATGTTCAAGAATCTCTTCGGTATGGATTGTGGTGGTACATGCAACTTAAGTGAGTGAGAATAATAGAAATACAAAGACCAAATATTCTCTCAAATGATTGATTAGGTAGGGTGTTGGGATAATCAATCATCTTCGGTGATGGTTTGCATATTAGTAAATATGGGTAATTGGAAACTACGAGGTGAAAAGGGCATTAAGAGTTGTCAGGTATGAAAATCTTTTAAGTAACGAAAGTTGTTAAGAGATATGTTAGTAGAATATGGAACGTAAAAGGTTGTGATTAGATAGGCCACCTTTATAATACAAACTTTTACATCAAGCAAATGCAATTGTTCCAGTATAACATGTAATAAAAGATGTTTGAAACAAGCAAAAGGAAACTAACTGCCCTGACATGTGCAGACATGCAATTGGCCATACCTGAAAGCCTTGGAGACGCATTTTCTCTAGTAAAATTTTATTTGCAGACTTCTCATCATAGCTACAACGTATGGTAAGAAGTCTCCATATTAGAATCTGATATTCTGTGCTAACAATTTGAAATTTGAAATCAAGTAGCATAAAAAATTTGAAGAATGATTATTTCCAAGCTATTCTATGAAAATGGTGTCAAAGACTTTGAAGACTTACTTCACATCCAATGCTTCAGGGCGAGAATACCAAAACGGTCAAGAAATTCATCAAATGTTTGCCTTGTGGGGTATCCAGCACAACTAATCCTGATTGCTTCCATGACACCTTGCAATGCAGATGAGCCACACATTCTAATCAAGATTCTATGTTTCTGTATGCTAACCTTTTGGCTGAACCAGAAATTTCATACAAGTCATCAGAAAACTTGAATTCAAAATGTAATAATCTTAGGCCAAAGGTTGCTTACCCCGCAACGTAGTTGTTGTAAAACATTGTAATTCTCAAAAATGCCTGGCTTTAGAACACTGTTCGGTTTCACACATCTTATGTAGTGAGCTCAATGTTTCCAAGAGAGATTGCAGTTGTTGCTACATAGAATTTTAAAGGAGTTAATAATACCACAAACCTTTTGAATAGTATTCATGACAACAAAATATTACAAGCATGTATCACTACCTATCATAATTTCCAGAAAGTGAATATTCAAACATTAACAATACGATAGTAGTTAGAAGAAAACAATTGCAGAGATTAAAAGAAGCAATGGTTTAGAAGACATAATTTGCTGACTTAGAAGATTCCTCAGGCAAAGCAGGAAAGAGACTTGCAACAAAGGAACATTTTGAAGAACTTAATAGACCTTGATGCTCTGCAACAACATAATCCTTGTTCTTGTCAAGGAACAGATCAGTTTGATATGTAACCTGCCAGATGCATAAGACAAAAATCAGAATTCCCATGATACAAAAGGCACTGCTGGTAAGAATAGAGGGATTACAAATAACAAGTAAATCGAAGCAGTTTCTCACATCACCAGCATAGTGACAAATAGTGAAGTCGGTACGTGAAAGTTTTGGTTTGCTGAAACGTTTATTATTCTTAAAGGTTTGGTAAAGCTTTTGCGCAAATGTTTCATGGGTTGATCTTGGAAACATACTGCAAGGCCAAGAGGGAGAAAGCTATTAGCGACATAAAACTTTATGCACATATGTATGGCATGAAAACTTCACAGCATTAGCATCTATCTCTTTATAATTGTAATTACGTATTGGCATATCCTGCTCATAAATCCTTTCATATCGCCTCTAAATTGATGCACACACAAAACATCTAATACGATGCAAAACTCTCACTTTTATGTTAAACATAATAAACCTCCATTTGATCATCTCCTAATAATTAAGCAAACAATTTATGTTATCGCAGAAGCAAAATCAAAACCAAAAGCAAATTTTGTTTGCCAACTTTATTCAAATGTAATATTACTGAACTTAGCTCAAGTCCACTTTAAGCATACTTTCTTCCAGTTGATTGACACAACTATTATATTCCAATTAATATTTTCCTCTAACTTCTAAGCGTATAGGTAGAAAGCAGCTCTATGTGTGTCACAATACTCCACGATTTTGGAGTATGTGTTATTTGTGTTCACTACTTTAATTCAAATGTCATTAAGCCTTCCTGGTAATCAAATGTGAGAACCAGTTATGACCTGAACTTTGTTTCATAGCACAGGGTCCAATGCAAGCCTTCATCTATCCTCAACTTCCATTGAAATGCAAACCTCGTGTCATTGGTACTCAAAAATCACAATTAGAAAGTAGGTCTAAGCCTTTTATGAGATTCATATTTTGTTGAACAAGCCAATAATTATTGTTCTTTCACCATGTAAGCCGATGATGTTGCAGCCAAGTCTATAGAAGAGCCACTAAGGAACCAGACTAGTGAGGAGTTGGAAAACTGTGGCGGTGACATAAGAGCTCTGATGGCATAGCAGATAGCAACAAAGCCCGCAGTGGTGGAAAATACTACATAGAACTAGACAACACTACCGATGACCTTTCTTCGTATTCTCATTTCACATCTAAATTATGTTAAGAGAAATGCCAAAACAGTTGTCCCGTTGTTGTCGCTCTCTATGTCAATATCATTATATTTAATGGTAAGTGAGTCCCTTGCAAGATTCAAAAGGAATTTTGGTTCTCCCAAGGTTATTTTGTGAATCGTCCATGACAATTTAGAAAGAGGAAGAAAGATACAATCCGAAGCCTAATCCTAGGAGCACGTTTACAAAGGAAGTCACCTCTACCTCCTGAGTATGAAGGTATTTTACAATAATTGAATGAAGGTATGAAGGAATTTTACAATAATTGAATGCATATTCAAATGCAAATGTTCAATCTGTCATTATCCTTCTCCTAGTTGATCTGTACTGTGCAACAGCATTTTCACTATGTATAAGAAATAGAAGAAGCTTTCCATGCATATATGATTGTTTTAAAAGATATATATATAACAAATACATAGGTTATTGAGCTTATCTCGAGACATTAGACATCAAATTCAAGAAATTGGAATGAAATCATCCCTCTCGGGCTCCATGGAAACCCTTGGTCAAGGTTTGTAGAGAAATGTTTATATCTTATGAAATATGATGAACTTAATCACCAAATTGGGAATTAATCATATTTTTACTCCCCTCAAGCATTTAGAAAGGGAATCAGGTCCTTAGGGTTTCACACGAGTGAACTGGGCATGACAGTTCTAGGAGTATGAAAAATACAGTATTTAGGCGTAAAAGGAGAAGAACTCAAGAGAGTTGGCAGTGATTGGTGAAGAGGCATTGCATGAAACTTCCTAGGCATTTAAATATCAATAATGGGTATCTAAAAATGTTTTGAAGTTACTGAGAAATTTCAAATTTTGCATTTTATAAGCAAAACTCGGTCTGAACTGTGGAAATTGTGCAAACCCAGTTTTAGGACAGCGTGCATAACTTTTTATGGAAGTATCATAAAGAGATAAAATTCGGACAGTAAGAGCACCTTGGAAATACAAATCCAACGAGTCTATTATGAGGTCGATTGGGTATGTATAGAGAAAGTTATGACCAAATTACCGACCTGCACTTCTGAGACAACTCAAAAGAAAAACGTATTTCAGTAAGTAAAATCATCATAAAGTGAAAAATAATCAGCCAAATCGTCTGAAAATTTGAGATAATTTTTTTCTGATAGAAAAGAACAAGTTTGCAAAAACTTGGGTCTCGATTTCATGTGGGGAGAAAGTTATCAGAGACAGAATTTACCCAGGTTGTGTAAAATGTGACAGAGTAAGAAAAATAAAAGTGGATAAAGTTAAATTAATTGATATCTTAAAATATTAGATATGGTAACAAGAATTTTCTATGAAGTGTGGATCTGATAATAATTCTCATAGAGTTTTACATACATGCGCAGGCACTAGGAGTAGCCTCAATACCGAACATTCTAGGGTGGATCACCATATCTTTTGCAAAGGCAAGTAGTTCTTCCATTAATGAAATTATGCATTATTTAGGCAATGATTAAGATGACTAATAATCGTAGAAATATGACTTGTATGTTTCTAAGTTCAGTCTCTAACCTTCTGCAATAACCCAACATATAAAAAGAACAAACACCATTCTTTTGATTTGACTGTTGCTATTTAGATACATGATTCTTCACTGTTGTACATGGGTAGGTCATTGACAGGCTTGGGAATCGGAATCATCTCATTCATTATAAGTTCACTAATTATCTCAGGAATCTGGTGATTGAATGAGGACAGGGGTACTCCAACTTCCATTTTTCTGATGACACTAATTATCTCAGGTCTCGTCTAGAGTGAAATCTGAAAAGTACTACAATAGAGAATAAACATCTATCTAAAGGCCTATGGACAGTGAATTAACAAGAATAAGTTTAATGTCATCTTTGTCAACATTCCAAGACACAAGTGAGAAATTCTTAACATCTTGGGATTCTAAGGAGGACAATTACCATTGGAATAATTATGGAAACCTCTACAAATTAATATGAGACACAAAAGGATTTAAGTTATGATAACCCAATTACAATACGAGTTGATCAATTGGACCCACAGGCAACAATATTTGCTGATCATATCAAACTTATGTTTGGCAGGATTGGGTGGTAGAATTCTCTGGCAGCTTGGTAATCTTTCTCACCTGCAATTCTTAGATGTTTCTGTAGAGAGGGTCACGTATTATGGAAGTCTTAGTCAAGGATATGGAAGGTATAGTTCCAGTTTAGTCTAGTAGTGGGAGCTGTGAAGGCATTTCTGAGCATTGTATACAGTCTGAACTGAGATTGAGGAAGGTTATAGAAAGCTTTAAGGTCTATCCATTCCATCCACTTCCCAAATATCTACAAGTCATGTAATATTTTAGTTCCCTTCTCAAACCAAAGGAGGGCAGCAGACCTCTTGTCAAGGCAAGGATCTTGTCAAGGAAAGGATCCTTGCCTTAACAAGAGGCTACTCGCTACTTGATTTGGTTTGAGAAAGGAATTAAAATATTTCATGACTTGTAGAGATTTGGGAAGTGGATGTAATGGACAGACCTTAAAGATTTCTATATGCTTCCTCAATCTCAGTTCAGAATGTATACAATACACAAAAATGCTTTCACATCTCCCTCTACTTGAATAATTATGGAGGATGATAATGCCTATTGAGATACTATGAGGTGGCTGTAAGGGCACCCTTTCCATGACATTTTTTCAGATTTAAGACATTTATTTAAAAGGGTGGAAAGGTATTTTTCAGATTCAAGACATTTATTTAGAAGATACTTTTCATATTTACACTCACCTCAACTTTAGCAAATCACCTCAACTTCATCCAAATGTAGCCATCACCTGATATACACCCACAAAAATTAATAAACCATCTTGCCAAATCTTTAAACAACAATTCTTTATTCAAAATGCCAAATGATATGGACTCATATCCAAGTCTTAAACATAGAAGAAACATAATTCTTAAATCATCATGCCAAATGATATGGACTCCTACAAGTCTTAAACATTGAAACACAATTCTTTAATCAAATCAGGTGGCTCATTTGAAAATGACACATTACATCTCTTTTAGCCTATGAAAATGTTTTACTTGTAAACCTCTCTGTTGAATTTTTTTACTTAAACCTCTTTTGTCATGCTCTCGGAAAGCAATGTCAATTTTTTCGGCCTTCAAATGAATAGCTTTTTCATACTTGAATTTTATTTCGTCCCCATTCCCTAATGGACTTCCTGTAGTAAAAGAAAAACAAAGTGCTTATATGAGTATTTATTATTTAATATTGTGTCTAAATTAAATTGTGTTTATATATCTAATCATATGAAGTTCACTAACATATTTCTGAGATATGGCCATGTCTAGAGAGCAATTATGTAGCATTCAAGACACAAGTGGATGATCAAGAACTCATTTGCTTAGATATGCAATAAATTATAAGGTTAACAATCAAAGAACACAACCTAGATATACAAGAAATTTTAATATTTCATAGCCTCAGACTCTTCACAGATTTCTGATGCAACCAGTTTAACATGCAAAATAGAGTAATTCCTCTTATATATAAATTTTGTTTGAGACAAGTATCACATCCCTAAAACTAATCAAAACACAACAAAAATAAAATAAAGAAAAAACATTTTAGTTGTTACGTGGATGAAAAACCCATATGCTGGTGGTAGAAACTTTCACCCCCTTTTAAACAGGGGCTTAAGAAGCTTTCCTTTTAGTAAAACAAAGGTTTTTTTGTGGCTTTTGGATGTGTGAGGAAGGTACTCGATGCACTGGTATTATTCCCAAAAATTTGAGCAATGTATGATTCCCATAAAAGATAGAACGAGCTATTTTAGAAGAATGAAATTGTAATGACATTTCAATGTTGAATTAGTTAGATTTTTATTTTCCTGATTTGTACTCTTTGGCTAGTTGTTATAGTTTTTAGCAGATTTCAACTAACAAACATACAAGTATTCATAACGAAAGGACTACAAAAAATGGGAGTATATGACCAGAGATGATCATAACATACATCCATTCACCAAGTTATGGAATAATGGAAAGTTGGCCAAGACAGTGTCCACTCTCCAGGGAAACATTTCCTTCAAATTTATGAGAAGTCCAGATGGATGAGATATATTTTCAAGCATTTTCTTATGATGTTCACAATATTCTGGATCTTAAAATACTTGCTGGTTAGGTTGGTTAATAAATATATGTCAATATTTTTTTATAGGAGACCTATTGAAATCTTTTTACCCTGTTAACAAGTAAATTGCATGTCTAATATTAGAATCTATCTTCTTCTTGTAATGTAAATTCATTGTCACTTGAATGCATTCAATTTAAACGATGTTACAGTTCTCGAAGTAGGTATTGTTGGATGTTATTGATCATGGTACAAGATTAATGTTATTCTATTTTTTGCCAAGGTTTTGTTTTGAATTAATTTTTGACAAGTTAATTGTAGATGCAAAACACTCATCATGTCAAAGGAAAATTAATGCTTGTGCACCCAGATATAGTATAAGGGAGATGTGTTAATGAAGCAAGAACCCAATGGGAAATAGTTGGAGAGAATGATTACATCAAAAAGTGGGCATAGAAAATAGAAAGAAGACCGAAATAAAGCCTTACACGCATTACAAAGTATGGATGGGCCAATCTAGAAATTATTTGACTGCCAACGAATTTCCTTTTTCATGCTTTTTGTATAGCCATTTGAAAGGCCTAAAACCAACCATATTATTGGTTATTATAAATATAAATTTCATTAGGGACAAATGCAATTATTTTATAACAGAGAGTGGAATGCTATGTTTTTTTCTTTTAAAATAATTTAGACATTTTCTCTTTGGTAATTCCTTTTGTATACTTCTCTGATGGCTAGTTCCCTTAAGTACTTGGTGAACAACAAAGCACACAACAGGAGAGCCGAATAATTGTTTTCCAAAGAGTTTTGAGTTCATACAAGAATATTCATGTCAAACTTGATCAACAGTTAGGTATAATGGTATAATGGTATTGACTATCATTTTCGTAATGCATACTCATTCTAAAGAGAATCTCACTTATTCTCTCTTGAATCTAGAAGATGTATCCGAACTCTAAGAAATAGGAATAGATCCATGAAGCTTGTCCAGTGAGAGAGATCTTTAGCAATAAAAGTAGGTCCATATCAACTTATTTCTAGTCAGTTGTACAGTGTTGAAACTTTGTGGTGATGGACTGTTAAGAATATGTGTTTGACCTCATGAAGTGTTAAAGATATTAAAGGATGCACATGCAGACATTGTTGAGGGTGAGTGGCTACCAAAAAGGTATTACAAAGTGTGCTATGATGGCGATTCTTATTCAGTGATGCTCATAAAAGATGCAAAAGACTGCAATAAATGCCAGAGGATGGGAATCTTGACATATACAACGAGATGCCAATGATGTTGACACTATCTCTATTTATAAATATTCGATGGTTCACTCCTTGTGCGGTAAAGAGAAGAAAGGTTAGATATACCATATAGTAACAACATATTAAATCGTGGATGAGAAGACATGAAATCTATTGTCATTAATCGCATAATGCGATAATAAATCGCCAGTTTAATAATATATGAAATTTATGACTAGATTTGTGTGCCCTCTTTCATTAATTAGTGAAGAGAGAGAGAGAGAGATAATTTTTTCAATATGCCAATAAAAATATAGTTGCTTAAATTTACAGTTCAACAACTCATTGAATCATTCTGACCGTGCTGACTCATAACTGGAAACAGAGTAAGTTTCCGGGGGCTCATGAGAGCAGAACAAAGGCAAAGGCAATTGACCATATACCCCATAGCAATTTAAGGTGCATTTGAACTAGTTCTAGTTCCACTTGCATCCTCCCGAACCCTTTCGACTAAAATGGTTTAAAACGGAACTTGAACTCAATCAAGTGCCTCTCGAAGCGCCTCTCGAACCCATCCTACGCCTCCCTCCTCCTGCCTTCAAATCCATTCTCTATGTGACACAATAGAGGGGAGGGCCCTTCCGATCTAATATAGAGGAGACCCATCTAACTTTATCTCTCTTGGGAGAGGATAGGAGAGCATCTCTATATCTATTGATTAGATTATGGCCCTCTAATCAGAGAGGGATTAGGATAATAGAATAAAATTAGGGGAGGGCCCTTAAATGGATTCTTATAGAATCTAATATAATATAGAGGAGAGGGCCCATCTATCTTTCTCTCTAGATCTAGAGGAGAGGATAGGAGAGAGCCCATCTCTATATCTACCTACTTATCATGTTCGAGATAGGATTACAAAGCACTATTATGAGTTAGCTCAACAAAGCGAGGGATGTCGACTCTCTAATCAGCAAGGGATGCGCGATGGTAGCAATTAGCAAATTACTCAATAAAATTATCTATACACAGAATAAAATCCTTAAATGGATTCATATCAAGAGTATTTGAAAGTGATGATTGATTCTAGAGGAAGATAGAGAATTTACTTTGCAGAGTAAGCAATTCTTCAATTGAGGAAATATCTATCACAAGTTGCACAAGAATATTATTCATATCCACCCAATCCCATGGAAGCTCGAATGCTAATGGTATTGGCAATTTTGCTGGTGAAGCAAGCATAGTATTTTCTTGGTTATTATTGTTATCTCCATAGGGAGGAACAGAAATAGTCACCTTAAAATAACATGGAAAAAAACTGTTGGATTCTTCAGAGTCTGTTACCATAGAATATCTTATCTAACAAAGCAATATCACGTTCCGCTACCACCAATCAAGGTAACTCAGTGTACCTTTTCCCAAGACTTGAGGTATCAATGCATAATTGGGTAATGTGAAATTGAATATGGCTATCGGATTCTTAAGTGTTTGTATATGAGGTGTTATAATGTAACGTCTTCTTTTGACAGAAACATATTTACAGCCAAAATAGGAGCCTTTGTATAGATATTTACTATTTGCATCTAAAACAGTTGAAGAGGAGAAAAGCCACCAAAGAAAATTGTGTGTCTTGGCCTTGGGGTGCCCAAGCTTGATAAAACTTATCTAGCTATGTCAACACCATGGTAGTCTAAAAACATCACCCATAAAAACATACTCAAAACAAATATGTATCTAATCCACAATATGAGATTACTCGATTCCCTAACCTGATCTCCCATAATCTCCAGTCAATTGTCCTCCACGGTAGCTAGCTGAAGACAATGCTGAAAGAGAATCTTCCGTGATTTTTTCTCTCTTAAAGCTTTGACCATCCACTTGGCTACAAGACATTTTCCTTGAGTCCAAGGGTCAATGGTATCCAGTCCTCACTTGTGTTTAGGTTGAGTCAAAGAAAGAGCCCAAGAAACCTCTTTGAATGTCTCCCTTAGCCCATAGAAAATGATGGAGTTTTTGAACCATTTTGAGGCATTTTTTAGGGCGTCCAACATGATGAAAAATAAATGAGTAGCTAAGAAGATGTTGTTAATCATTTGCACTTTTTTTTGCCAAGGATATAAATTTCACCTCCCAAATATCAATATTTCTATTAATGTTATTTAAAACCAATCCCACATTTGATTAAGTGATACACCAATGCCAAAATATCTCATGATATTGCCATGTTTCACTCTTAATTCCATTGTTTATGAATCCATTTGAAAAGCCTTCATGCCTAGTTAAGACGGACTTTGTTTTGTTTGATGAGAGCTTATATCTTGAGACAGAACAATAAATATCTAAAATTTCAAGAGTGTTGTTCACTTCAGCTCCCTCATTTTGAAGGAAGCACATCTTTGTCATCTCAAAATTGGGAATTGAGTACAAAGTTTTGAGGGGGAGATTTATACCTTTAATCAGCCCAAGTGTGTGATATTTCTCTAACATGTAGCCAAGGGCATCCGCCATAAGCACATAAAGAAAGGGTACAAAGTTTTGAGGGGGAGATTTATACCTTTAATCAGCCCAAGTGTGTGATATTTCTAACATGTAGCCAAGGGCATCTCGCCATAAGCACATAAAGAAAGGGAGCTAATGGGAAACCTTTCCGAGATAGGCCTTTGAAGCTAGAAATATATAGTAAGAGAGCCATTGTCGGTATTCTAGAATAAGCATAAGCAAAAACTAGTATAACATGATTAACCAATCTTGTGCCAAATCCTTGCTATTGCAGCATTTTGAGCACAAAGGACAGTGTGATCCTGACATAAGATTTCTCAAATTCAAGATTAGCAAGGATGGTGCCTTGTCTAGAACAAGCAGCCCAATCAACGGCTTCCCATGCAAAAATTAAATTGTCAAGTATGAATCTGCCTCCAAGGAACCCAGTTTGTTCCTGTCTTACAATGTCTTCGGCCACAGGGTTATGGGATACCAACCCAACACGTCATATCTATCAGATTCTTTGGGAATAAGCTTAACACGATGTCTATTTATATCCTTCCCTAGAAACCTGAGCAATTCAGCTTCAAAGAAAATTTGGTAGAAATCATTGTGAGTAATGGGCCATATGGCTTGAAAGAATTCAACGGGGCGGGAGGGGGCATCGGATCCAGAGATCTTATAGTTGGCTATATAAAATAAAGCCCTTTCAATTTCATCAGTTGTGAGAGGCTGGTTCAAACTCTGTTTAACCTCTTTAGTGATTTGAACAATATGTAATTGTTAATATCTTTGTCCAGTTCGGGATCGAACATCATCTTCTGACAAAGAATCTTGAAATAAGCCTTGATAAAAGAGAAGAATATGAGTTTGATACCATCTGCATGGAATTCAACTCTCCCATATGAGACATGTAGTGTAAAGATGTGATCTTTACTGTGTTTGTGCTTGAGTTATTGACATAAGCATTTAGAGTTTTTATCTCCTTCTTGATTCCAAGTAAGGTGAGATCTAATTCTAGCTCCTTTGCCTTTATAAGCTTCAAACTCATGAAGTTGTCTCTATTGCAGAGAGATTAATTTGTAGACTTGCATCTGTGGGATTAAATAGCAAGGAAGTTCTCTTATTAGAGAGTTTCCTCCTAATATCCCACTCTTTTCTTCTTCTTTGTTTGGCCATCAATCTTCCAAATTGTCTAAGGAAAATCGTGCACTTTGTTAGCATGAGCAACTGCCAATCAGTCTAATTTTCTCCTTGAATAGGTTTAGAAGCAGTACACCAAATGGTTTGTATGGTGTGAAGGAAAGATGGGTTCTTAAGATTGGAGACATTAAGTTTGTATATATTTTCCATGAAATTTCAATACTATCTTGAGATCAATTACATAATTTACTACTATCAGTATCCCGAAATACATAATCTACTATTAATATTAATTCATAATAGCTGTGAACAAACTAGCTTTTGTGTCAGGTCAATTTGATGAACATCAAGTAGATCCCAGACAACCAATCAGTCAGGCAAGAGAAAATAGGGATAAAACCTCTTCTAGCATCCCAACAGACCTAAAATACATAATTTTATACCATTATTACTTGTGGATCTAAAGAAATGGCTAATTTTTAGATAAAATATGCAAATGCTACAAAAAAGAAAGACATCAATCTTGTAAATTAACTACCTAGATGTAGAGTCCTCCCTTCAATGAGCTTGGCACGCATTGGATTGCTCACAAAAAGTAAAGAGATGAAATTGACACTAGCGAAATAAACTTCAAAATCCATAAAATTTTGCATTAAATTGAATACCTCCCAGATGATCATGGAATCCTGATTGGTTCCTTTTTTCCCTTGTGTGTGGATAGATGCAATACTAGTGGCACCATTGGTATACATTCTGCCTTCCAAGCATGCAAGTTGCTAATCATTCTCGGCCTCTCGGGCCAAAAACTCAGCAATTTACTGTCAATTTCCTTTGACCAAGTTTCTGTTGTTTCTTCAGTGCAATTCTCAGAGGACACGCAGGACCCCATGGCTTCACAATGCCTCCTCTTCTTCACTCTTTTATCTCTTCACAAAAACCCTCTTCAGATTTTCAAAATCATTATCTTCGATCTATGGCAATCCATCTCCACATAAATACAATGATTTTCATAGAAAGAACCAAAACTAGGCCGAGTGTAAGCCTTCTGTGACACCCACTTCCCACAACGTTATACAAAATCTATGAAATTTATAATGACAAAAAACTTAATCGCTGAATTAAAATGCTTGTGTTTTTTGCTTAGGAGTGAAGACCAAATTTATAACAATTATTGTGCATGCAATGAAGGCCTACAGATATAAAATTATAAAGCAGGCCTATATAGGGTCAAATTAGTGGTATCAATCCAACAAAAGGCCATCCCACTTGAGACTCATCTAACGAATCAAAGATGGTTTTCTGAGGGAAGCCCTTTATTAGGTCTCACCTGACATTGCTTGAAGCACCGTGAGAAGTTGCAGAATGGACATAGAATCTATTGGATTGTGTTGAGGTGGGTGCAGAGGCAAACCACTTATCAAAAAATGCAAATTCATAAGCAAGCGTGCTGTAAACAGAAAGAATGTCGGGCCTAAAACCACTCATTACCTAGTTTGCCATGCCCTCGCCCATGCTCTCTTCTCGCTGGGCAATTCCATTCATGGGTGCAGGATTCGTAGAGGTGTCCTCTGACCCAAAAATATATTCCCGTATGGCCTAGAACAACAACCATGTTGGTACCAAGGGAATTAAATCCAACGCAACGGAAAACATGGCAGAGCACGAGATGTTCATCAGGGTCAGGCGACCAATAACTGTGGAGGTCATGGGAGCCTGGATAAAATTATCTTCAACAGAACCGCAAATCCGCCCTTGAACTGGAAGCGGCGTCACAGAATCTTGTGTGGGTTGGCCTCGGCTCTGCTCTACCTCCCTGCCCCTGGGGCTTCCTCCCGCTTAGGGCTCTGCCGCCTCTGCCACTCCTCTCTCTCAATAGGAACTCATTCTTCCCCGAATCCTCCATAACTGTAATTGATCACCTATTTTCATAATGGAAGCCATGATTTTGGGGAAAAACATGATAAAACCCTAACTCCTCACATTATCTATGCTCCTTAGAAAAAGAAAATATAATTTTGTTTTTTACAAAGAATGAAAATGAAAATAAAATTAGAGATGAATGCTCAATTAAAAAATAAAAAATAAAAAATTAGAGACGGAAAAAAATTATGTCTATAATATTTGTCTCTAATGACCACTTCGTACTAGTGCCTCTATCTGATCTTAACACCTTTATATAGTAACCACTTTGTTTTTCAACCATGGCCTTAAACTCTTTGAACACACTAAATACTTTTGACTTATGTTTCAAGAAATAAACCCAAGTTTTTATACTCAAATCATCTATAAAAGTCGAAAATACATGCTTCTTTCAATTGATGGTGTTTGCATAGGTCCACATAGATCTGAATGGACAATCTCAAGAAGAGATCTAGCTCTATATGACTTTCCAACAGAAATTTTTCCTGTGTTGCTTCCCTAGAATACAACTTTCACAAGGCTTGTTTGGTTGCTCTATCAAAGGCAAACCCTTCACCATATGCTTCTTTTGCAGTAAATCTAAACCACTAAAACTTAAGTGTCCAAATCTCAAATGCCACAACCAAGTCTGATCTTTTAGAGAAACTTTAAATGCTACTGAAGAAGTCTCTGTAGATGACAAATCATGTTGGATTCTTAATGGAAACATTTTGTTTCGTGTCATCTCAACCTTTGCAATCAATTTTTTTGCTTGGATTTCTATCCAATATTACACATGCATCATCTTCAAAATAGACTTTATATCCCTTCTGCACTAACTGCCCAATACTCATTAGATTATGTTTCAAACCAGGAACATAATACACATCTGGAATGTGTTTGTTCTCACCTTTCCTAGTTTCAATATTTACTATTCCTTTTCCCATAACTGCAACTTTATTATCATTTCCTAACTTAACTTCAGATGTAATTGACTCATCTATGTTTGTAAACATTTCCTTACATCCAGTCATGTGATTACTACATCCACTATCTAGAAACCAAATATCCTTTGCACTTTCTTGAGCAACATTGCATGTAATGAACATTGAACCGTTATAACTTTCAGACCGATTTTCTTGAAAAAATTTGCATTTTGTTTACTCATATCAAATTGTTTCTTCCTACATTCATTAGCATAGTGTCCATACCTTTTACAATAATTGCATTGAACATGCGACTTGTCATACCTCTAACCATAAGTATGATTCTGGTTGTTTCTTGGCCTCTAGCATTTGCAATGTAGAAATTTTAATTTGTTCTTCCTCCTTCATAAGATGTGTTTGCTCTTCCAGATCCTCTTTGGAAATCTCTTCCTCTTCCTTTGTTGAAGCTTGATTTTTCTCTTGCTCTATTACCGCCAATTGAAACTTGTGATTTGAAGGCTTGCTTAAGAGATGAGCTACCTGATTTATTCAATCTTTGCTCATGGGATATTAAAGATCCCATTAATTCGTCTATAGACATTTGGGTTAAATTCTTTGATTCTTCTATTGCAACAACAATTACATCAAACTTACTAGGAAGACTTCTAGAGTATTTTCTCTACAATCCTTTGATCCTCTAAAGTCTCACCATGAGACCTAATTTGATTTACTATACCCATCACATGGGTAAAAATTAAATCTACTGAATCTAAGTCCTTCATACAAATATTTTCAAAATCTCTCCTAAGATTTTGTAATTTTGTAATTTTTACTTTACTAGTACCTTGATAAGTCATTTGAAGACTTTCCCATGCTTGCTTTGATCTAGTTTTTGCTGCAACACGCGGAAAGATGGACTCATCCATTGCTTGTTGAATTTGAAACAAGGCTTTTGTATCCTTCTGTGTGTTCTCCTTCAACAAATCCTGATCTACTTGTGTTAGTGCTTGAAGATTCGCAGGTTCTAAAACCCATTCTCAATTAGCTCCCACACATTTAGTGAACAAAATAAAGTCATCATTTTTATGCTCCAATAATCGTAGTTCTTCCCATTGAATATGGGGATTTGGGATTGAGTGACATTGTTGCTCATACTTGCTATTTTGAACTAGACTAATAGAGTGAAATAAAAACTTATAACGTAAGCTCAACCTAGCTCTAATACCAATTTGAAGGAATTATATCTAACTCCTAACCTAGAGGGTGTGTGCTAAGATAATGAAAATAAAAACAATATTATGAACACACACAAACTCACAAGAGAAATATAGAAACAAACTTTGTATTAAAAATACTCCAGAGCACTTCAGTGCTTTCTCTTGTTTTTCTTGCTTATTGAATTACAAAGTGAAACCTCTTATTTATAGAAGTTTTTCAACCTTCTAGCTTAGAAAATATCTCATAATATCTTATATTAGATATTATTGATCTTTTGGATATTTTATAGATATTCCCAGATATTTCTAGATATATATAATATCTCTTGATATTTTCTAGATATTCTAAACAATATTTTTGATGTTTTAAAGGAGTTAATATTCACAATAATGTGAATATGTTTTACATAAAGTTGAATTCCATAAAGTTGGAATTTATCTATCAAGATTAGATATTTCCAACAAGTAGAAAGGTGCTTTAATATTTATAAAATCCATCAAGGGTGATTCTTAGCTCCACTACCATTTTTTTGGACATTGGCCTTACCTCCCAAATTTATGGTTGAAAGTAAAGAGGCTAGAGTAATAATAGTGTGACAATGGGGGATTGTTTCATCTAATCTTGCTAGTATATTGTTGCATGCTCCTTTGTCTCAAGATTCTGGTTGATGGCGGAGCAGTCAACATCATGAGCTCCAACAATTGTTTGTGTCCCACCGTAGTGAGCTCAACATCATCTCACAAGAAGATTAGCGATAAGAATTAAATATGAAATTGATGTTCACGTAGAAAAGAAAAGAAATGTTACTTATAATCCCCATGCAAAAAATGATTAAGATTTTGTGATATAGAGATAAAGGAAGTTCTCGGTTCATTAGTTGCATGATGACACTTTTGCAAAAAGATTTATCTTGACAAATATTCTCAGCGAATGTCAAATCCAAAGACATTGATATTCTTTGTTGAAGTAATCAGTAGTTCACATTAGCCAAAGGTTTATATACTAGCATATTCTTTGAATGTTAAATTCAGTATATTGATATCCCACACTTCAACTAATTTGTAGTTGGCATTATGTAAATCCAACACATTAATCAACTACATAAAAACATTAATTAATCAACTACAACTATTTAGTTTGAATTCTAATCCGCCCATCTCTTTTGCGGACATGTGTTTTCCCATTTTACAATAGGAATTTTCTTCTCATCGGATGTGCTAACCCACATAAATTTTGCTTGAATGGACTTGATAAGTCTACTTACTTTGGTTAGAATAGGAAGAACATACATCATATAAAGAGGAACACCTTGAACACAAGATGAAATCAATTGAATTTTGCCACTAAGGAGAGCCATTTACCTTTCCAACTGTCAAGTTTCTTCAGGATCTTGTCAATGGTCGTTTTCCATATGTCCATAGAGTTTCTTCCTTGAAAAAGAGGGATTCCAAGATAGGAAAAAGGGAGCGAGCCAGGACTGATATCAAGGATCTTGCAAATCAAAGTTCGAGAAACTCTATTTGTGTTGAAAAGAAAATTTTGGATTTTCTTTTATTAACTTGTTGATCAAGAGGCTTCTTCGTAGAGATCAAGAGCATTTTTAAAGGCATTGGCTTCTTTGATTGTGGCTTGCCCAACAAGGCCAATGTCATCAACAAAAATTTGCAAGCGAGTAACCTTGGGTGCATCATTAGCTATAAGGATGCCATTCAACATCTTGCCTAACTTGAGAAATGACAACCAACGACTAAGAGAGTCAGCCATAATAATAAACAGGAAGGGTGAAAGAGGGTCACCTTGCCTCAGGCCTCTGGATGAGTTGAAAAAACCTGCGGGCTCACAATTTACGAGGATAGAAAATTTGCAGTACTTATGCAATTGAAGATCCATTTTCTCCACTCATGATTGAACCCAAAATTTTCAAGGACTTGCATGACAAAAACTCGGTTGACTCTATCAAAAGCCTTAGTCATGTCCAGTTTTATGAACATATTCCCAGTAATCGATGCTTAAGTGAGTGAAGATCATGGGCTATAACAATTCCATAAAAAAATTGTCTTCCACCACAAAACCCCCTTCCTTAGGGAAATGATCTTAGGAAGTAGAGATTTAAGCATGTTAGCAATGACCGTAGAGAGATAATTTTATAAGAGACATTGCAGAAAGAGAAATAGGCCTATAAGAGTCAAAAGATTCCGCATTCTCTTTTTGTGAATAAGAAGAGTAGAATTGAGTTGCTTTAGAATGTCTTTAGTGTCCCCAGATTCTTGGACCGCTTCAACATCTTTTCCCACAATTTCCCAAAAATGTTGATAGAATCCAATAGGAAACCATCATGCCCAGGTGCTTTGTCAGGCTTGAAGGAGAAAACAACATTTTTAATTTCTTCTTCCGAAATTGCCTTGTTGAGCTCCATATTGTCATTTTGAGTAACCAAAGAAGGAATTTGACTAAGAATTTGATTTCTGGCATTATCTTTGTTTTCACCATAATCAGTGAGTATATCTTTAAAGTATCTTTCAACTTCATTGCAAATGAGTTTGTTGTCATTAGTTACCTCCCCACTAGGTAGCTTAATCTTTGAGATTTTGTTGTAGTTCCTTCTTATAATGGCAGTCTTGTGCAAAAAAGCACGTGTGTCTGTCCCCTTCACAAAGCCATTTGTTTCGAGATTGTTGTTTCCAATGGATTTCCTATTGAAGCATGACAAGATTGAGATCATTAGTCGACAACCCTCTTCTTCTTTTAGGGTCTCGTAAAGTATCTTGAATTTCCTTTTCAATTTGCATAATCTTGTCTGAAGGGAAACTTTCTTGGCAAAAATATTACCAAAAGTTTTCTTATTCCATTCTTTTACATGTTGCTTAACCTTCTTGAGTTTTTTTATCCAAATGATACATTTTTGATCCATTAATATTTATATCCCACCAAATCTTTGAAGTATCTCACAACTTCATTGCAAATGAGTTTGTAGTCATTCGTTACCTCCCAAAGAGGTAGCTTAATCTTTGAGATTTTGTTGTAGTTCCTTCTTATAATGGCAATCTTGTGGAAGAAGCTTTGTGTGTCTGTCCCTTCTTGAAGCCATTTGTTTCGAGATTGTTATTTCCAATAGATTTCCTCTTGAAGCATGACAAGATTGAGATCATCAGTTAGACGACCCTCTTCTTCTTTTAGGTTCTCAAAAATTTCCCGAATTTCCTTTTCAATTTGCAGAATCTTGTCTTGAAGGGCAACTTTTTTGGCAAAAATATTACCAAAAGATTTCTTATTCCATTCTTTTAGATGTTGCTTAACCTTCTTGATTTTTTTCAGCCAAACGATACATTTTGGATCCATTAATATTTATATCCCACCAAATTTTCATATTGTCAAAAAGATTAGGATCTTTAGTCCACATCATTTCAAATTTGAAGGGTCTTCTGACAGGGGTGAGGCAAGAGAGATTGAGAGCAAGATGGGGCAATGATCCGAGCCAACATCCCAAATGATTTTAGATTCAATGAGGTCCTGATTTTGAATCCAATCTTCACTGATTATAAACCTATCTAGTCTTTTAGCCACAAAATCTTTCCCAAGCCTTTTGTTAGTCTAGGTGAACTGACCATTTTTAGAGGGATGTCAACAAGGTCAGCATCTTCAATGAATTTTGCAAATTTTATGGAAGAGTTGAACCGAACCCAAAACCCCATTTTTTCATTAGGTGAGGTGATTGAATTGAAGTCACCTGCAAATATCCATTTTTCTCCATGGAAGGAAGATTTTATAGTTTTTAGAGACATTCAACAAATTTCTCTCATGGTACTAGTTTTAGGACCATAAACATTGACATAGAGGAATGACTGATTGGAAATATTATTCCACAATTTGCAAGTTAGTGCAATCATCAATAGGGATCCATAAAACTTGTTCAAGTTCCGGATGATGGCAAACCCTCTTGAGGCCCTTGAGGCATTTTTTATTACATATTTATCAAGTTTCTCCAAATCGATTGAAAACCGAGAGAAAGAGATGTCCAATCCATTTTAGTCTCACGAAGAAGAAGGATATCGGGTTTTTCCTTTTCAATACAAAGCTTTAACAACCTTTGTTTATGTGGGGCATTTAGCCCTCGCAAGTTCCAAGATGTAATAATCATTAATTATGTTTTAGCTTGTTTACATCGTGGGTACTTGGCCTTATTGGGATTTATTTCCATTTTTCAATGGGATTCCCTCTTTCTTTCTTGTTTTTCTTCATTGTCGGCATCCAAAGGGGATTGCTTTTCTTTTAACGTCAATTTACTTGTGGAGCATTTTAGAAATTTGTTTTTGGCTGCCTTTGCCAATGTTGATTTGAGCTTCAAGGTTTCTAGAGTTGGAAAGCGGCCTTCCGAGTTTGTTTTTTCCAATTCTAAGTGATTTTGTTATATTTTATGTTTCCTCTATTTTGTTATTGTCTTGATTATGCAAAGTAGAGATTTGAGATTCTCAAGGGAGACATTGTCTATTTGGAGTTCTTCCTCAATTTTTGGTTCGATTCCCGAATTTTTGCATCTTCTTGACTATCTTCATTGTTTTGGTTAACGGGATCATATATATGGTCTTTTTCACTAGGGTTTTCTTCTTCATTTTCAAGGGCTTCAAAGATGTTTTGTAGAGGGATATTTTGATCCATTGATTTTTCTTTTTGCACATTCTTATTCCAGTTATTTCGAAGTTGGTATCTTTTTTTTTTTTTTGTTTGGCAAAACCCTCATCATCCTGATTTTCAATGTGCTTCATCTCCAGGTATTGGCGAACAAAATGGCCATGTTTGTGGCATTTTCGGCATCAAAAAGGGACATTTTCGTAGTCTAGGTCCTGAGACCATTCCTTGGTTTCAAATTTGAAACAAATGGAGCTTGGAAGAGGCTGAGATATGTTAAGATTTATGCATATTCTGGCATAGACATCAAGGATCCCTAAATTAACCGTTTTCACAAATCAAATATAGTCGCTAAGGCGTTGCTAACTTGGATGAATGTGTTTTCATTCCAAATCTTTTTAGGAAGCCATAAAGTCTTTCCCAAACGGAAGTTTATTTATGTTTCCTGTGCTAGGTTTAACATTTTTAACCGAGGGTTTCATAAAGAGACTGCCCTCCGCATGAACCAAGGGCTAGAGCAAAAGGCATCATCCTTGGCCGAAGAACTGTTGAAAGTGACTTGAAGGAAACCATGCGAAAGAAGCTTTGTTTTGTTCGAAGAGGAGATATTCCAATTCTGTTTTCAATCAATTGAGCAGATCAGGAGCTTTGGGCCAAAATCCCACGAACCTGCAAATTAACTCACATTTCGAAAGTCGACGGATGGAGACATTGATGTCATCATCCTTGATGTTGATGACAAGCATATTCTCGGCTCAAGGAGAATGCCACGAGTAACTCTCATGGAGAGGGAGGAGCCAGCGAAGTCAGTGCGAAGCACACCCGAGCTCACAAGCCGAAGCAGGCGGCAAGGAAGGAAGAGTCTAAAAATAAAAAAAAGGAGCGAAAAAGAGTGAGCTAAACCTATATATTGTTCATTTTCAATCATTTATACTTATATTTGTTAGGAGTGTTGTATATATATATGAATTGTTTGTAGTATGTTATTTTTAATTTATTTAATAAGTGATGTATTTTGTATTTTTAAATTATATGAATGTTATATTTGTAGTGAAGGTGTGTTTGTGTATGCATGCATATATTTATTTAAGCGTTTTATTATATATATATAAACTGTTGTATATATTTAATTATCATTTGTTTATAGAATATAAAATATAGCGATTTCAAATCTTAGTGTTTGTAGTGCATATTTATACTTATAATTTTTTCTATTTATTTAATAAGTGATATATTTTGAATTACATGAATGCCACTTTGTAGTGAAAGTGCATTTGTATATGAATACATATATGTTTATTTAAGTGTTTTATAACATATATATGTCTATAACTATAGTGTATGTTTTAATAATAATTTATTTATTTATAGAATATAAAAATATAGTGATTTCAAATATGATACAACAAATTACAAACAAATATTAATACAATATATTAATATAAATATTCAACATGAGTTGGTGTATATTTATACTTGTATTTGTTAGTAGTATCACACACACACACACACACACACACACACACACACACACACACACACACACACACACACACACACACACACACACACACACACACACACACACATGTATGTATATATATACATACATATATATGTATATATATATTGATGTTTTATAGTATTTTTATTAAAACGACATGACATTTTATGATCATAATATAATATCATAAAATATTTATGTCGAAAGGCATTAACCAGTAGAAAGCCCGAGCTCTCTCTCGACATGTATAGAGAAATCACTCGAATGTGGTTAAAAGATTATAGGGATGTTGATCAAATACATCCCCACCCTCCACGTGAGCGGTCAAGTGAAGCGAAATAGGATAAGAATTTTGTAAATAGTGACATACTATGTTGAATGACAGCAACAAGATTTGGATGCACGTCACAAATTGAAAAGAACAAAAAAATCTTCGTTAATCATTTGTCCCGGTAAGATTCGAATATGTACAATGATATTGTTAAACACAAACTTAATATTTTAGGGTTTCTTAATATATTTGAGCATCCCCATCAACAAATCAAAAGTTGGTAGCCGCTTATTACGTTTGAAGGAGCATTTTTGCAATGGGGTTTGCCTTTGGGGTCTCGACATGTGTCGGGATTGATGACCAACGCTGTGACGTGCGATGGCGTCTGCACGAGTCCATTGGTGGTCTTTGATTTGTCGCAGGTAGAAATGCTTTAGTCATAAATGCGATGGACAATCTATGCAATAAATCGGGCAATGTTTTGATGCATGCGCCATTTGTTAGCTTGTACAACAAGTTGAATGTTGGCATTACCAACCTTATCGCGAAAGGTGATAGGGAATTTGTTTACGGAAAAATAATGGAGTCTAAATGTTGTTTTTATTTAATCATGTCCCTCCCGGTTTAATAGTTTTTAACCGCCTCATAAGTCTTTGCGTTGATGTTTAGGTGAAGGGATATAACAAGGTGAAGAAGCTTAAGATGAGTAGATATTACACCACTGTAAAATCTCTTATGCATAAATTCCCGAGAAAACCTCAATTAGAACACATCCCACACAAGCATTGACAGCCATTTGTAGACAAGAGTTGTCATGCCATGGATGAGATTCTTTGTAGAGTGCATAACTCCTCAATCCGCTATGCAATACCTTTTAGAAAATATGTGCGTAGGAACTCTTTAATTGCGGTTTATTTTGGATACAATCCAACCCATTTTGTCGAATTCGTATATCGTTGTTGAGGAGCTTTGTAGTCGCTTAAAACACGAGATGGACATGTCTAACGAATGTCATCTCAATTCTGTGCTAGACATTTGCTAGTGTTGTATCTTTGGGCATGACGTAGTAGGCCCTAGGGATTTTTTTGGTAGAACAAGAAAATGGCTACACCCTAGTAGGCCCTAGGGATTTTTTGGTAACAACAAGAAAATGGCTACACCCTAGTAGGCCCTAGGGATTTTCTTTCGGTTACATTCCACTAATCTGAGTGTTTTTGCTTTTTAAATTTGTTTTTGCTTTTTGATGCCTTTTGAGGTTTCCTGGAGTTGCTTATCATCTGTTTCATAAATATATGAATGTGGTAATGTAATGTGATTCGGATGCATTTTCCCTTTTAAATGTGCAAGTAATATGCAATTTTGAAATTCAAGCAAGGCAGCCATGTGAGTACGTTTTCTATTGTTTTCTTGTATCTTGCATAAATGTCTCACCCTTTTTGTATCTTATGTTTTTTTAACGCTTTTAGTTCAACATCATATAAGAGAAAAAGGGTATCATGATTTAGTTATGAAATTTATTGAGCTTGTAACTAGATTCTTGTCACATATTTTTCAGATGTCAATAATTTTTTAATACCGCGCTTCAAAAATACAAAACAATATTATGTATATAATACTTATTCTATATTTATTTAATTATTTTAAAGATATATTTTAATATATTTTTATAATTTACATATAAATGTATATAAAAATGATGGTCAAATTTTAAATATGCAAGTCACATGTGACGGTTATTACAAATATTTGCAAGTATTTTACGGCTAAAATCACAAAAACTCTAAACGACCATCAAATTTAACCCCTGGGTGGGAAGCACGTGGCGTTCCACAATTTCGTCTTTGGCTAGTCATTTGGAGCCGAGTAGGTTTTTCTCTTGTTGGTTAAATTTCCGAAGATAAGACTAATTGGCGGCATCCTCTGTTTATCTTTATTGTTGGTACCAGGGAAGATTATGTATGTAGATCTCTTTAAAGCTTGTTGTATAAAACAATATTTATGTAAGCCGACCAATATTTTCCCATCTACATCTTTGCTTAATGTTGGAGATTCATTTTTTACAAATATTGCTCTCAAATATTTTGTTTATTTGTTCATAACAAATAATTTACTAAAATAATATTTAAGGTTGTCAAATTTGTTGCATCTCCAACAATATGTGTCAAATTTTATTCATTGTATACCTTGTTTCTATTGTGAAATTATATTTATTTCCATTGCATTTCTTCATTCTAATTTTCCAGTTAGCCAACAAAAAATAAAATTTAAGAAATGGACTATTGTTACACCTGTTGGATTACATTTAGTGAAAGTTTCAATGGCTCAACAGGATAATGATGTCTTCTGAAAATTGCAATATGGTTGTCCAAGAGAGCGCCCACTAGATGAAGCATTTTACTTTGAAAAGCCTTGAAGTTTTATCATAACACAATTTACCTTGTAATAATTGTAATTGATGAGCTCACATCACGTTGAGATGATTTGTCTATCATGTACCTCAAATAAGATAGAAATATTTTTATTTATTAGCATTGCTTAACCCAACATTTGAAAATGGACAATATTTGAATTAAGAAAAAAATCAGAAAAATAAACAAGCGAGTTGACAAGAGCTATAAGGGGAAAAAATACAATATCAACAATTTCAAAACAAATCTCCATATTATCTTCAATGTAAAAGAAAAGAGAGATAAAAAGATAAATAAATGACAAACTTTTGTTTGAACACTATACTTGGTATATTTTTGTCTCTTATTGGATTTAGCTTACTATACAAACCTTAGGTATTTATGTGTGCAAATTTTGCAACCAAAATAAAAACACCGGTGAAGATATTTGATGGCTCGGAATCATTATCTTAGCAAGGATAAATGGGAAGAAAATAAAAAGAAAAGTATTTTTCTTATTTAAGCAAGTTTCACTTAGAAATAATCATGTAAAGTCCTTTTAACCCATTTGATAATCAAAACTTATGATTCTATGCTTTTTTCCAATGAAACTATTTTTTTGTGTGGCTTTTTCGTCATTGAAGTATAACATGGATATAAACATTCGAATCTTGATAACAAAACTTGTTTATTAGTGTTTACCCTTCATATTAATTTGTGCTCATAGTGGATGGCTAGACTAATGTTTGTTGTGCCAAGTTGATATGATAATTGGTAATTGGACAAAGATATAGTTCATTGCTAATTTTTACATTTTTATCATTTTAAAAAGTTATGTTGGTATACAAATTCTTTTTTAGAAAATTATGTAAAATCCTATAATGAAATATATAGATTGTTGTTCTTTTAAAAATAAAATTAATGTCAACATATTCATAATTAGTTGTCATTCAAAGGTGCACTTTCTCCTAGTTGTTATTGTAAACAACTCCCCACTTCTTTTGCTTTCTCCCGAGCATGTTATATGTATCGACAAGACAAATTGATTTGAAAAAACAATGGAAAATTTAAAACACCCAAATAATCTTGAGTATCTAGATGAATGTTAATTCACTTTTGAAAATGGTTGTTACATAAATTATACAAACCCTAAACTTCCTCAACTTCTCCCTAGCCCACTTTTCCCTTCCCTCTTTCTTGTTTAGCTCTCTATTTTTGGCATTTACTCATTAATTGCTCTTTCAAATTAATTAATTTATTATCCCATTACTTAACAAATTATTATTATTAATTATTAAATAAATTAATGAACTAATTAGTTAGTTAATTAAATATTAGGTTTCTTATTAATAACAATAATAAGTAATTATTTAACCCTTATATAATCCAAAAATAATTTTGTCCATTTCCTTTTTACATTTTTATATGGTGCCGACATCTTGCATCTTCCCCCTATTTAGTGTTTTTTAAATTTAGATGTGCATATTTATATGAATATTACTAATTTGCACTTACTCTTTGGAATATTATTTTGTTTATATTTTATTTTAGTTTTTTTAATTGAAGGATAAACATCCTAATTCTTTGAATAAATATAGTATTGATAGTATCAAGTGTATGGAATAATCAATTTTATTAGGATAAGTGTTGAGGCTTAAGGGGTATTTGTGCCAAGGATGTGATGAGATCTTTAAATGTTTAGATCGTGTCATAATCTCTACTCAATTATATTTCGTTTTCCATATTTTTTAGTTACTGATTGAGGATCAGTCAAATATTGTCTTAACTGACCACCTTCCAATTTGTTTATGGTTAGTATGGATTTTTTGATGACACAAAGTTTTAAAATAATATTTTTTTCTACATAATACTCTTCTACATCATGGACCTACTTTTCATCACATTAGATGAGGGTCGTGCTTAGTTTCAATTCTATCTGGAAATTGTGGTTGGATTTCATGGGGGTCAAATGCTATCACTCACCTTATCTGATTCCTTAACACTTTAAAGTAGTAAGTTGTAAGAATATTTTGCACTCTTACTCTACCACATCTTTCAAGTTGAGCTACTCCTTGCGATGGTTGGATAGACCCTATTTCATTAGCCTTTGTAATGACAAGTGTTGGAACCTAGACAATGCCTTCAAATTACATATAACCATCCTATTGAATAATTTAATAGAATGAGTGAATAAAATTATTATATTATGTATATTTAGTTTATTGAAGTTTGAGTTTTTGTGTGTTTAGTATGTGAAAACTCATATGTACATCATGGAGTCTTGAAATTAGACATGGGTCAAATCATTTGTGTGATTGTCCTTGCATATGAAATCTATTACTTTGAGAGTTCAAATGAATTAGTTTTTTGAGCTTTTGTATCAGGAAATTATCAAAGTATTTATCAAATCTTCTTTTCAAATTTCCCTACATGCATTGATGGTCTATCTAATTTCATAAAAGTCTTGCTTGGCCAAGTATATTTATCTCGTCTCTTGGCTTGGTTTTGCATTGATTCCCGTAACTCTTTACAAAACAAGAATACTTCATGAGATATTATTTCATTCTTTGTTGCCTCAAATCAATATGCTTTGAACTCAATTTCTTGTGATCTATCTTTCATATGTTAACAAAATGTTTTCCTCTTTGTATGGTTCATATTGTGTCACCTTGAGAATATTCATGCCATGTTCAAACTTTGCTATGGATTTTTCTAAAGGCATTATTCTTTGTATCAAAATGGCCCACTTTCATCACGCTTGACAATAATAAGTTGCAGATTTGTTTGATACTCACAAGGTTTTAAAGAGGTTCCATTTATGCTTTGAATATTGCCTAGTATTACTAGAATACCGACAAACATCTACAGTACAATCTTGGTTACATATTATCAATGTCGATTAAATCTTGTAGATGGAACTTGTTACATATGTGCCTCGTAGTAAGACATATGGCTTCCACAAAAATGGTTTCACCCAATATTATCCTCCCCGATTGCTTCTCCTCCCTCCAACCCCCTCTTCTGCACCCCTTTTCCTCCTTTTATGTTTTGCTCCCTCAAAATCAACCTCATCTTAAACTACCCTTTGGCGTTAACATTGCACACTTCACATGCGATTGCTAGTGTTTATTTATGTTAAGATCTTGCATTGTATATGGACATTCAATTAGTCATATAAATATGGGCGGGCCTAACTAGAAATTCCAGCCGAATTTCGTTACTTGTTGCAACGCTTCTTACACGTTGTATGATCATAACAAAATATTTACGTCGAAAGGATTTTCCTCATGTAGAAAGCTCGAGATCTCTCGACATGTTCGGATAAATTCGACATCCGTGGTTACAAAAGTACAAGGACGTTGATCAAATACATCCCCACCGTCCACATGAGCGGTCTGCCGAGCGAAACAAGACAAGAATTTTGCAAATAGTGACATATAATGTTGACGAGTAGCGATATTCGAGGCACGTCACAAACTGAAAAGAACAAAAATTTCTTCGTTAATCATTTTTACTTGTAATAAATGTCGGGATATGAACAACGATATTGTTAAATACAAACGAAATATTTTAGTTTTTATTAATATATTTGCACATCCCCATCGAAGAATTAAATTAAAAGTTGGTAGTCACTTATGTTTATTTATGTTAAGATCTTGCATTGTATATGGACATTCAATTAGTCATATAAATACGGGTAGGCCTCATTAGACGTTGTTGCGGCCAGGACTTTTTTGTTACTTGATGCAACGCTTCTGCGGTAGTATGTGTCGCCCATCACAGAGGCAACTCTCAAAGCGGTCAATAAGAAATACATAACAAAGGATTGAATCAAGTTTTGTGTGAGTCGAGTAAATTTCCCCACTTGTTCTCGTTATGTATTAATGTTGTTGATGACGTCAAATCAACAATAGAGAAGAAATGTCCAATCATGATCTCCTCCGCTTTCATTGTAGTAATTACATATGAAAACACTATTATATTTACGCTGAAAGGCGTTATCTCGAGTAGAAATCCCGAGCTCTCTCGACATGCAAAGTGAAAATTGACGCTATGGTTACAAGGAGTATAAGGAAGTCGATCAAATAAACCACCACCGTCCTCAAGTTGACAAATTTTATGAAAAATGTTGTGTAAAGGGACACAAACTCTTTCCAAATGAGCGAGCTCCTCCCCGCCTCTTTAAGCAATTTTGCCTTTGAAACGATAACAAGGTCATCATTATTGTCACTTTATCGGTATCATTGTTTCTGTCATTATTGCTATTGAATTGGAGAAAATCGTCGGGTGTAATAAGGTGGCTCAAGGGTTTTGCGACAATTTTCATGATTCAAACCATTGGCATTTGACTTCAATTTATGCAACATTGTCATCTTTTAGTGGAAGAGTTGTGCATGTGGATGCCAAACTACTGCTTCCGAACAAAATGATGTCTTTCCCATGAGAAATATGTGCCCTTGGCTTTCCATTTTTCGACTTGGTTTTGGTTTTCCCTTGTTTTGGTTTGGATGTGGATAAGTTTTGGGGTGGTCTTTTTCCCCGTGTGTGTGATAAGTGCGGGGTTTGTATAATCCATTTAGGAAATGAGAGGAGGATTTTGCATGCACGAAGATGATCATGGCTGAATGGGGTTAATGTAGTACAACAACATTTATAGCTGAAAACAAGGGAGGGTCTCGAAAATTTTAAAACGGCTCCTCCCACGAGACATTTTATCTAGCTTGCCACCTTATCCGAAAGCTGTTAGGACATCTAATTTTTGTGAAGGCAAAGCTCTAAGCAATTTTCAAAGTGGTCAATAAGAAATGCATAACAAAGGATCGAACTCTTGAATTGTGCAAGTCGAAAATTTCCCCATTTGTTCTCTTTATGTATTAATGTTGTTGATGATGCCAAATCAACAATAGAGAAGAAATGTCTAGGCGTGGTTTCTGCATTTGTCATTGTAGTAATTACATTTGAAAACACTTGTTATATTTACGCGAAAGGTGTTGACTTAGGTAGAAATCCCGAGCTCTCTCTCGACATGCACGGTGAAAATCGGTGGTTTGTGGTTACAAGGAGTACATGAACGTCAATCAAATAAATCACCATCTGCGTGAGCGATCAAGCGATTGACAAATTTTGCGAAGAAACTGTCTTGTAAAGCACTTTGTGGACTCTTTCCAGGTGAGCGAGATCCTCCTCCGCATCTCTAAGCAAATCTACCTCAAACAATAACATTGTCATCGCTATTGTCCTATCACCGTTATTATCATTATTATTCTTGTCGAGTTGGAGAAAATCATTGGGAGTAATAAGGCGGTTCAAGGGTTTCGTGACAACTTTTCGCGATTCGAACCGTTGGCATTTGGATTCAATTTATGTAACATCGTTGTTTTCAAGAGGAAGAGATGTGTATGTGGATACCAAACTGTTGCTTTCGAACAAAATGATGTCTTTCCCATGAGAAATATGTGCCTTTGGCTTTCCATTTTTGACTTGGTTTTGCTTTTCCCTTGTTTTGGTTTGGAGTTGGATAAGTTTTGGGGTGGTCTTTTGCATGTGCGTGTGATAAGTAAATGGTTTGTGTAATAGGTGTTTACGAAACGAGAGGATTTTGCAAGCGTGAAGGTGATCATGGTTGAATGGGGTTAATGTAGTACAACAACATTTATAGCTGAAAATATGGGAGGGACCATAAATTTTAAAGTGGCTCGTCCCATGAGACATTTTTTCTAACTTGCCACCTTATATGAAATTGTTAGGACGTCTAATATTTGTGAAGGCAAATCTCTCTCAACAATTTTACTCCATAATTTTTCAATTAATATCACCTAGCACTATTTGGAAATTTGCTTATATCTATTTTTGCATAAATCCCCAACAAATCTCTATAAACAAATCACCTTTTTTGGTTTATTTAACTGATGGAATCGGTGACCCAACACCCTCTAACCATGTGGTGGTATATCAAGGATTAGGCCAGGGGCTCGATGAATGGTGACTTGGTGTATTTTTTCATAGACAAGACACACTACCCCATGGTATTTGTTTAGATCATAGAGCCAGGGGCTTACCTTCTAGCCATATCTGTCACCAAATAGAAATGAAAATGACCAACAATTGATCTTCAAGGTTTCAAATTTCTGTCTCATCACCTCAATCCTATCGATCCAAATGCACGTGGTCGTGTTGAAACTTGAAACACACTCACAACGAGGTACGTGATATAAAAATAAAAATAGCAATAACAATCCACGAGTAGGCAGGAAGACGATAGAGACAAAGAGTAGAACAAAAGAGAAGAGACGACGGGAGGAGAAGAAACAAAGAAGAAGGATCGAAAAAGTGGAATCGAATTGATGGTGCATTCATATTTCTTTTTTATTTTATTTTTGCTAAAGTGGGTCGCTAAAGTGGATGATATCACTACCGGGGATTATGAGCAAGCCACAATCTGTTAGTATTAATGGCGTTGTGAGGGATCTTTATGATAATGACGAGGGTTTCAACAAAGGGGATAGAAACAGTGGTGTCGAAATAGACGTTGGTTGAGATAGGAGACCCTTACGTTGTTGAAGATTAGATTAGAGATGGATTCCAAGTTTTGTGAAGCCACACACAAAGGCCCTCTCTGGGACAAAATATTGAGGTAATTCAATTGGTTTTTTTGCTATGCAGATTTTTTTTTTTGAAAGTTGAAGAGATAGGGTTTGATTCTCATCAATGCTAGAGAAAAACCAATTTTTTTCCTTTTGGGTTATACTTGGGTTCTTATGTCATAAATTACTTATTAATTATACACTAATAATATATATAAGATTATTATGTGTTTATTTAAGTTTTTAATATATATTTAATATGTCTGTTTATTTATTTATGTATATAAATTTTATATAAAATATGGCGGTCATATTTTAAATATTCAAGTAACATGTGATTGTTATTTGAAAATTTGCAAGTGTTTTACAATTAACATCATGAAAAAATTGTAAACAACCATCGAATCTTGTGTGAAAAGGAAAATTTAACTTGAGATTGTTAACTACGATTAAAGTATGATTGAACTATTATGGGGATTTCTTGGCCCTTGGTTGAGTTGTTTAAATTTTTATTAAATTAATGTCTCTTATAATTACGTAAACAAGGTTTTTAATCCAATTACATAAAGTTTCCAAACTAGAGTGAAGGTGGCTAAATTTGACAGTGGGAGAGAGCTCAACTACACATATCTATTTGGTCATTGATATATATTCTTTTCACCCTCTCAAAGACAAAATATTGAGGTAATTCAAATGGTTTTTGCTATGTCTTTGTTTTTTTTTGAAAGTCGAAGAGATAGGGTTTGATTCTCATCGCTCTTTAGAGAAAAACCAACTTTTTTTCCTTTTGGGTTATACTTGGGTTCTTATGTTATAAATTAGTGTTAATTATACACTAATAATATATATAAGATTATTATGTGTTTATTTAAGTTTTTAATATATATTTAATATGTGTGTTTATTTATTTATGTAAATAAATTTCATATAAAATATGGTGGTCTTATTTTAAATATTCAAGTAACATGTGATTGTTATTTGAAAAATTACGAGAGTTTTCCAGTTTACATCATGAAAAATTTGTAAACAACCATCGGATCTTGTGTGAAAAGGAAAATGTAACTTGATATCAATTAACTACGATCAAAGTATGATTGAAGTGTTATGGGGATTTCTTGGCCCTAGGTTGAGTTGTTTAAATTTTTATTAAATTAATGTCCCTTATAATTATGAGAACAAGGTTTTTAATCCAATTACATAAATTTTTGAAATTAGAGTGAAGGTGGCTAAATTTGACAGGTGGGAGAGAGCTCAATTGCACATATCTATTTGGTCATTGATGTATATTCTTTTCACATCCCTGCATGTGGCTTTGTAAATGTTATCTGTAATGCCCCGTTTGGCGGTTACCCAGTTTCTTGGCGTAGTGACCCTTCCCTTGTTGGGCGTCGAACAACTGTGCGTAATTCCTTCGTGTCGTTGTTGACGCTTCCTGTGTTGGCCTCCGCGATGACCGTTACTTTTTCCATATTTAATGGAATTTGCGTGTTCGAAGCCTGGTAGACGGCTTGTATGGCAGGTTAGTATTTTAGGGTATGTTCCTTTTAAAAAGAGATTCTTATATTTTTTTTTTTTCAAAGAGGGGGATTGTAATGAATAGTCGATCTTTGTCGTCTATTACTAGTGTCGATCTGGACTGTCGACATTATTAATATTTTTATAGTTTTCCTAGGTTGCTGGTAAACCCCTTTTCGAAGGTTGATTGGGCTAATAACTTTCCTTGAAGCCATTTCCATCCTGCTCCTTTTCGTTGTCGAGCCAAGGACTTTAACCCATCGACATGGGTTGATGAGTTCGGACGTTTAGTTTATTATCGCTTGGGGTTCGGTTTTTGTATTGAGTTGGGATAGAACCCATTGTTAGTTGCAGAGAATTAAAAGACTGAGGTTTTTCGACTTGCTTTAGCCCAATGTATAAACTTGTTACTGAGTTACTGTTGGAGATGTTCTGGTGACTCTGGTAAATTTGGATTATATACACTCCTTTTTGAGTATCTGTTGTTGCGTATTTCATTTACATGGGATTATATTTTAAAAATAAAATACCCAGAAGACATGGGTGTAGAACGATATATGTATTTATACACTAGTAAATCGAATCCTTAGATTCGAGTGTGTGGCTTCAGTTCGCATTATGCAATTTTTGTGTGGCATGCACCCAATCGGCATTGGTCTAAATGATAATCATGGTGTACGAGTTAGTTGTTTGCGTGGTGGATGTTGACTCGCCCTTGTGAAATAGTTGTTTAATGGCCATGTGCTTGGTCCATGATGCATTAAGAAGCAAAATATTGGTGTGTGGCGCAGGTTGGAGGGGACTGTTTTAAAATCAAATTTTATCTACTTGTGCCTAGGCTCTACTGTCCCTCACCCCCCTTCCTGCCATCTAGACTGGTACGTGGCCATCTCCCACTGGCCTTACCTCTGCCAGCCGCCCCACCTTCTTTAATTCCTTTGATTTGCAAATTTCTTGCGCCCTGTGCTAACTGCTTCCTTTGACCTGTTCTGGCCGCGTGAGCAGGGAGGAGTGTTGTCGATGGGAATTGGTATGAGTGGCGTGAGAACCCCAATCGAATGGAGTCGCAGGTGTTTGGGAGCTCTTCAGTTGCTTTGTTCCTCTCCTTGCCATGGCCGCATAGGCTGTTTTTGCAACGTTTTCCAGCTGTCGGGTCGTGTTTAGATTGGGGCCGAATGTTTTGAAGTTAAATGCTTTCGCTTGGTTGCAGCCGTCTGTTCCTTCCTCCCTGCTCGTGAAGTTCAGAGTGAGTTAAGTGCGACAGCTGCCGCAGGTGATCCCAGGGAGCCGTTGGTGTTGATCCTGCTGTTCTGGTTGCACGCGACCATAGTCGTGATCAGTTGTTGCAAAATCTTGCAGCTGTAGTAGAAGAACGAGATAAAGTTTTAGTTGAGCTGTCTTGCCTTTTCATTTTGGAAAGTCGCTTCCAGCCAGGCTGCAGGCACGTTTCAGTATAGTGGAAGCCTTCGTGAGCGCCTCCAACAAGCAGGTTGTCCAACTTTGTTGTTATCTGTTCAGCATCGACTACATCCTCAAATTCGGGATTCTCCTTCAAGGTGACAGATCACACCCACGGGCACAGGAGATCTATGCAATGTTGGAGAAAATGTCTTGGGAGATGAAGGTAGCAGGATATTTTTCAGATCCAGAGCATGCACTGAGTTTGTATCTCCAAAATCGATTTGTGACAGTGAGGGTGTTACCAGCAGACCTGATGAAATTTATTTACAAAGATTCTCTATTGAGATCTTACTTGTTGTACGATGTAACTCATGGAAGAGAACCTCATAGAGGCCGATCTGTTTCATATCAGAATATTCATGAAACACTATTTGCTCTGCTATTATATGAGCTTCTTCAACGTGTCACCAAGTTGGCAGGCATAAAGTTTTCTGTTGGAATTATCACACCTTACAGGCTGCAGCTGAAACGTTTGCACCGAGTGTTTGATGTTGTCCTCAATCTAATGAAGGAAAAGGTTTATTGATCATCACGGTAGATGCCTACCAGAGCCAGGAGCGTGATGTAATCAGTATATCTCGTGTCCGAGCTTCAAATCATGGGGTTGGTTTGTAGCTGTTTTTCACCGCGTGAATGTGGCGCTAGCACGAGCTCGCAGAGCACTTTGGGTTAAGGGCAAGCAGCGGCATTGAGACAATCTTATACATATGGAGATGGCGTTTTAAACCAGGCATGTTAAACCTGCCCTTGCAATCTTCTGCTACCCTTTTATTATGTCATGAATTGAATGTCATTTTATTTCTTTTATCTGTTATGGCATTTAGAATGGGCTTCTGCTTTTTCCTTGTGAATCGACCCTGATTGAAGGAAAGGAAGGACTGTTGGAAGTTGTTTGTTTTTCATACCCTGATAGCAACTGTGACAGCCTGTATACATTCCTTTCTGCCTCGTTTTTTTTTTCGAAATAAAAGAGTATCTGTCATGTGATAGCAAAATAATGGTTGAAGTTTTATACTGTGGGTGTTAGATCTTTAACCTGGGTACTTTCCTGCTTAACTCTTAAAATTCGGGTGACTTTAGAGACAATAGTGAACAATGGCCGTTGAGTTCGATTCCTAAACCAGCAGTAGCAGATATAAACTTGAGCCATGAATAATATTAGTGGATATTAGTAGATTTGTCGATTCATGGCCAGTTTTAGGCTAAATGTTTGTTTGTGTCTTGGTAAAAGTTTTCTTGGGCTGAATCTGTGTGTAGACCTCGCATAGTGAGCATGATGTTTTCTTAGAGGCCTACGTGAGTGAAATTTTGACTGCTCAATACAGATCCTGTGACGTGAGTCACTGTATCATAAGATAAAAGAGTTCAATCGAACTCAGTAGTAGCAGATGTTTTCTTTGGAGCGACTATGAGGATAGGTCGAGTAGACTGTCGTGAAATAGATGGGTATGCCCAAGCTATTCATATGTTGTTTTAGAGACGGAAGAGAAGGCATAGTTCGTAGGAAGAGTATTTTGCTTTGTATTCCTCCTTCGCTGACTGTTAACCTTGTGATTGGTGACTCGAGTTGGGTCACGGTAGAGGATCTTGGGTCGATCCACTTATATTTTCAACAGACTATCCCTTGCTTGTTTAAATACAAGTATCGAATGAGATGGGTTTTTATTAAATCCATTATGTAGCTTAGCAAACCTTCAATAATTCAGGTAGGGACTTTCTGAGTAAGTGTTGACTGAGGCATGTAGGAAAATAGAATGGTTACCTTGCTTCGAATTGGGTTAGACTTGTATGAAAATGAAAAGGTAGGAATCGACTCAGTTACATACTTTAGTGAGCTAAGTCCTTAACTCTTACAATGATCATACGAGGGGTGGATTACGGGTTTATTACTGATTATGTGATGTAAGATAATAACAACCTTTGGTGAAAAGACTTCTTCTTGATCCTTGCCTGTGTAATCCAACTATAGTTGTTGTATGAAATTTTAGTTGGATAGAATCTAATTTATTTAACTTCTTGATGAAAAATAATTAGGTTCGGTGAGAATTGCTTGGTATATTGAATCTTCAGATTTAGTTATAGTGTTGTGAGTATTATATGTATGTTGGTTTATTCAGCCGAGTGAAGTTAACTTTAATCTTTGACTGATTTGTGTTCATATATGGTTGGGGCCTATATTCTTCTTAAAACATGGATGTGCGTTAATGCAGTCTTGTTAACCAGCAATTTTGAATATGTTAAGTCATTTGACTGATCTTTATCCTTTTGGTTAATAATATTAGAATGATGTTTGGGTGTTAGATTTCAATCACGTAACCCATAGGATTACATGACTGAAATCTCAATACTCTCAGCCTGGTTGTCTTCACCAATAAGGTCTCACCTTGTTTGTCTTTGGAATATCTCTCTCACTTGAATATTGGGATTCCTCCTTGTTGGCTGGTATAAATCTCTTCATCTTGTGAAACATATTGATTAGTGGTTGTGATTTGATCCATTCTTGAGTTTAGAATTTTACTTTCATGATATTATAAAATGTTAGCTTACTGTTGCAATGGGTAGTCTTAACATGCTCAGTTCTAGCGAACTGACTCTAGTTAATATTTGTGCAGATGGATTATGCGAGTAGTCTAGAAGAAAAGAGTGTAAAAGTTTCATCTGTACCATTTATGAAGTTCCTTGTAAAAATGTCCAATGCATTGTAAATTGTGTAGCATTGCTTGTAAAGAGAGTTTATATGACCTCTTGCCTGGAATTGTTCGGAGGATTACGTGAAGTAGTAGTTTTGTCCTTTTTTGTAATTTGGCTAGTAACTCTTCTTAGTGAAAAATGTTATTCAATCCTTTCACTGGCATAAACATTGTAAAACTTTGATCTTGAGAATTAAGTGTTAAATTAAATCTTTCTAAGACTTTGTATTGATGGGTTATATGTAAGTTTTAATGGGGTGGTTTTCTTTACAGAAGTTACCTAAAAGTTTTATTCAAATAAATCTGTTGTAGAGGAGATCCACTCGAAAACAAACAATACCTTAAGTAATCAAGAGTGAGACTATCCTTGCAAAGTGATTTTATATAACGTGTTATCCCTAACTGAACTAGTAAACACTACTCTTTTGGTGAACGCTTAAAACAAGCTTAAAGGAAAACAATGGTTAGTTTCTAATAAGATTTAACAAGTAAGAGAAGAAAATTTTGAAACCACTCAATTTATCTCTAAGACCATTTGAAAGTAAGTAGCTTCCTTTTGATAAACTCTTTCGGTGAAGCCTAAGTAAGAGCGCTATTTAACTACGTATAAAACCTCAAGCTTCAATTAAACCTTAGTAAGAACTAATGATGTCTCAAGGATGAACTCAATTGACCTTCTTCCTTTAACTTTATCCAAGGTACCTTGTAATTTTCTCTTAAGTTGTTGAACGTGAACCCATGTTGTCATATGGGCATGAACAAGATCTAGTAGCGTAAGTGTTAATAGATGGCCTTGTGAAATTAAATTACCCCTTTCTCTAAATAAACGAATTAAGCAAATGAATGTCTTAATAGAGAAGATTAAAGATGAATACTCAGTGTAAAGAGAATAAACTTGGCTTGGCAAGTTGAATTATACGAATCATATCTTGAGCCTCCTTGAAAACGTAAGCTAAGAATTGCAAGATGTCCTTTTAAAATAAATAAACCCCAAGAATATCTCATTGTGGTTGGCCCTAACTGTAAGTGTGTTTTGTGGTTGGACTTCTATGTTGTCATGTCTAAAAGAAAAAGTAAATTGTCCTTGAAAGATGTGAACGTTTCCGTGCTAACCTTGTGGTCATCCCCGTAACAAGTGGTTCCCAGAGTTGGTTGTAACTTTGTGACGACATGTTGTGTCGGGTTTTGTGTCGAAGTATGTCAAAAAAAAAAATCCTGTCTTTTACTGTGTTGTTCGTGTTTGTGAATTTTTGGATTGTTACATTATCTTTATTGTTAGTATTTACATCGATATAAACTACAATACAAAATAGTTATGCCTCTGTAGTGCTTCCTTAGTATAGATAATTGTTTTGGCCCTACACATCTCTTTTATTGTTTTCACATCCTTGCATGTGGCTTAACGAACATTATTTTACCAGTTAGCATTTACATTGGCCCTAAATTGCACATAAAAACTTGTGTCTACAAGTGCGTTCTTTATACCGATAATTATGTTAGCCCTGCACATCTCCACTTTTACAGCTTCAATATGTAGCCCACAAACCCAACATCCATAGAACCAATCACGTATGTGAGATATGTAAGTGGGCGTGCATCCCTCCTTCAACCCACATCGCTCACACACCACTAATTTAACCTCAGTAATGATTGTTTCCACTACCATTTGAGCATAGGGTTTGTGGATTTAAATCCTTCAATGCTTACAAAACATATGTAAAGGTAATGTATTAGTTGCATCTTCTTCAAATCCACTGCAAATATTCATTCACCATCAAGCTCATGTCTCCTTTTCTTTATCGCCACCTAAACGACCTCTCCTCACTTTTTTTTACACTTTATAATTGCACATATAGCTTTGTTAATCTAAAATTCACCTTCATTAAAGATAATCCAATTTTCCTCGGTATGCACAATTTCTCCCATGAATTTTGGGGATGCAAAAATGAATTTACTTTTAAAAATTCCAAACATTTCATCTTTCATGAAAATTTCCAATCCATCATTTTTATCAAGATTTTGAGTGTTATGCTCTCCTGAGTAGTGAGCATTTTTTTATATTTCGTTACAGATGTCTTTTCATGCCTTAGAAATGGGTTAGATAACAAATGATCTATGAAGACTTGCACCATTTGTAATGCACGTTTGAAGAGCAAATTTAATATATAATTTATCTGACCCCAACCACCGACCTGCCATCCGTTATGGCCATTCAACCCTTCCTGATTTGGTGTGGGGAGAAGCTTACCCCATTGGTGGGTGGGAGTGGTTGAACTCCTGCCAAATTTTTGTCAATGCAATTAAATTTCTCCCCTCCGTATACCTTTTCCTTGCTGGCAGAGTGAGAAGGAGAGACCTACAGATGAAGGTGAAGGGAAGAGGCCGTAAAACTTAACCCTTACTATGCTTGTTGTTTCAAATCCTTCTGGTTGCTGCAGGTTGCAACGTTGGACTGAAGGCTCGTCTCTGCGTGCGTGGGCAAATGTCCATACCTATTTCAAGCTACCATTTTGTCCTAACTGCGTGGGTGTGCTTGGAAAAGGCGAGCGGTTTAGACTGGACACCTGGTGATGGTGTGGGGGTGAAGCAAGGTGGAATTTCATGATTCCTTTGTTTTGTGTGCGTATCCTTTGTGAAGGCGTTCCTTGAAGACCACATCTCTTGCATGCGTTTAGTCGCATTTTTCTTGCCATGTGTTTCCTCCATGCTTTGTATATGGGATCCTAAGTTTCCTGCGACCCCATCCTTCTTGATCCATCTCCTTTGTTCTGTGATGAATGTTATTTCCTATTCCAAAGCTTCTTTTTTTCTTCTTCTTGGGCCGTGTGTTTTTACGCCTAGAGCGATATGAGCAGAGTCATTTTGGTTTGCCTTTTTATTTTTATTTCTTTGCTTGTCTGCCTTGCACCGTGGTGTCCCAGAAAGATGCATATCTTTGAGGCTTTTTTCCAATAGCTTGTTGGCCTCATGTTTAATTCCATATTTTTTTCTTACTCCTGGGAGGCACTGTGATCGCTACTGCTTTGTCAAAAGAAATATGTTCCTTTGTACTTCGATGGATGTCCCTGTTTCTACTTTAGCGTCCCCATTTTAACACAGGTTGGGAGGATGTTGCAAGGTTGTGGAGTCTGGATTTTCCCCACATCCGCACGTGTTTTTAAAGTCCCTAAATTTTTTTAATAAACCCCTTTTTATGTATTTACTGTAATCATTACTGTCCTTGAGTCCTCAGTCCCTTCCAGAAGATGCAGCTCGTAGTTCTGGAGCTCCCTGCTTGTGCTAACATAGGAGTGAGTCGTATTTCAGCGCCATCATGTTTGTGGATAGAGAGTCAACATGAGGAGTCTTTGCGGCGGGCTCGAGAGTGGTTTTTAGCGTCTTGTAGAAGATGGAGAAACATGCAAGATAATTCTACCATTGCTATAATTGCTAAAATTTAAAAATATCATGAAATGGAACCTTCCCTTCCCTAAAATCGGCTTATCTCTGTTGCTTTGTTGATGTGGGTTTGTATGCCTTGCTGGGAAATATCTCCTTTCCTCTTGAAATATTTTCTTGTTTTAGCTATACTAGTTATCAGTGTTAAAGTGGACAACAAAGATGTATTCCTCTTCTCTAGTTGTTGTGTATTCATGCTTGAATGATCGACCTCCTAACATTATTAGCTGCATTTCTGGGTTTGAGTAACAAGTTTGTCATGTTGTTTAATACTAGAGTTTTTGGTTGTGAAAACAAAATGTTGTACTTTAAACTCCTTGCTCTTCATATGAGCTTATTAGTCTGTAGATTTTATTTTTCCTTTTGGATAATCAAGTTGTTCCTGTTTCGGTGACTCTAGATTTGACTACTCAAGTAATTACCCTATCAAAGAATGTCTCTTCTAGATATGTGAGATGTTTTGATCTTCAAGGTTTATGACCCTTTTTTCCCTTCTCTGCTACTCCTTAAATCAACTGGATTAGTGGAATCAAATCCAAGTATAGTTTTACCTTTCGTTTACGGGTATGTTGAGCACAGTTTACTTGGGTCATGACAACCTTACTTTAGCGAACAACCACTAGGTTGAACCCGATCCGAGTTGACTTTAGTTTTATGGACACTTAGTCACCCTTTTGAGTTATGGCAACAAATTTCGTAATGTTAGTTGTTTCCTTTGGTGTTTCCCAACCACGGTGAGGTGTGGTTGTCGAGGTTTGTTGGACCTCCATGTTCTCCTTTCTTGGACTAGGTAGGTGGCCCCTTCGATATCCAATCAATCCCGTAGATTTACAAAACTTTACGTGTGGTTGACTGCAGTGGTTCAATTATGTACGAAGGGAGTATCATGGCTAAGGTACTTGATTTCTCAGTCATTTTGCACCTTGGTTATCCCTTTAGAATTGATTAGAATACTAGACATTTACCCAATTGCTTGATGATCATCGGTGTAGGTCTAGATGTTTAAGTTTTCCCTTAAGGAGCAATTTGACCATCCCTCATGAAGCATGTACCGCAACTAAATTCTTGGCACCGAGATTTGAAGCTACATATGTGCATTTATGGATAGTACTCTTTTATTATTAAACTACCTTGGCCTAGTTCTATTACGTGATGACTATTGGTAGTATTTATATTTGTTCATCTCACTGATTTCATTGGAATTAATAATAATTTTTATTGACTATTGGATGTTTCATGCATATTGAAACTCTGGTTGACTTATGATAGAACTTGTTAAGATTATTAGAGACATTTGGGGGTAATTATATTTTTAGATGCATTGTTGATGTTACGATGGAAACTGTTGTTGAGATAATGGTATTTGGTGATTCATGAAAATGTGTTTTCTTTTATTAAAAGAGTGGTTTGATTATGGTAACGAGGGTTGTTTTAAAAGGAACTTGTGATGGAAAGGAGTGATCCTTTTTATGTTAAACCAAAACTATAGGCTTATAGAGAAGGTTTGGAAATCCCTAGTGTGGTAAAACTTGGATTGATGTTTAAAATGTTAACTTGTATGCCAAATCTCTCTTATACTCTCGCTTGTCGTTACTAGCCTATAAGGGTAGTGGCCTCTTCTTGAATGATTGTGAAATTCCTTGGAGTCAATGGACGAAACTAGTATTATCTGCTTTCCCTTGTTAAACAATGTTGAGTGGTGGTCATGTATTAGTTTTCCATTATTTAACCTATATGATTACATGATTAAAATTTTAATACACTTGACCTTCCATGTTAACCCTTGAAATCCATGCTTCCTCCTGGATTTATTGTTCTTTTTGGTCGTTTCTGAAAATGAGTATCATAGCTTGTGCTTTTGGTACTTTTTTATTTATTTATGAATGTAGATTGTTTTGTTTGAATATAAGTTCTCAATATTTTAACCTAAATTGTTTATTTGATGGAAATCCCGTTACACTAGACTGTTGTTTCTAACTTATCAGGCCATTGGCCCCTTCTCAAATGATTGTTTAATTTTTGTGGCTTTGAGATAATGTTCATAATTGAAGTATAAGGTTGTTCTTCTTAGATTGGCATGGTGGAAATTTTCTTATTAACTTAAGGAGTTGTTAGTATTTAGAGATTTGATCCAATCCTTGGAATAGAATGTTTCCTTTCTTGATATTGTTAGATAGTAGCTTATTGTTGCTTTGTGTAGTCTTATCTTGCTCAGTTCTAAACTGACTCAGGTTATTAATGGTTGCAGATGGCTTATGCGGGTAGATGAGGGAGAGTCTTGTAAATAATTGCATCAGTCTTGGTTATGAAGTTCCTTTGTACGAACTCTTATTTGTTGTAAAACTTTGGGATGGGATTCAGTGGAAAATTTAGAAGAGGCAATACCTTAGTATCATGTCTTGTGGAGTAATGTTGTCATAATTACTGAAACCTTGACTTGTTTTGTCTATCGTGGAAAATATAAGATTGATCACCGTATTGTTATGAGTATTTTTATTGTATTATAACAACCTTAGTATAGTGTTGTTTGACCGATTGTGCTTACCTTCTTGCTCCTAATTCAAGTTCAATAGAATCTTTTTCCACCTATGGATTGTGCGTCATGTTGGAAAGGATTGATGTAACCATGTTTAGTTTTCACAAGTGAGTAATGGTAAACTTTTCTCTTGAGACAAAATGTTGTGTGGTAAACCCTTCTAAGACATAGCAACAATGTAATTCTATGCATAATAAAATGGTTGGATGATCCTTATAAAAGTTATAAAATTTAAAATAAAATATTTATATATGAATAAATAAATGTAGATGTGAGTTTCTTGATAACTTTTGGGTCCATAGGTGATCAATGAGGAAACTAGCTTTTGTAATAAAAAGATATTTACCTTGTTTTTCCTCAAACTAAACTAATCAACATTATCCCTTTTATGGTGATTTTTAAACGATCTTAAGGTGAAATCAATGGTTAGATTTTAGAAGATAATAAGATTTAATAAGTAGGAGGGAATAGTTTAGAAACCATGCAATCTATCTCTCTCTCAATCGTTTGAAATGTAAATTGTCTTCCTTTGTCAATCTTAATCAAGCAAAGTCCAAATGAAACTTTTAACCAATCTTAATAAATTCTTGGCCTCAATAAAATGCGGGTTGATAAGCAATGAGACCCTAAAGCTGAATTCTTTTTGACTGTTTCCATTAACCCTTGCCTTGATTCATTGTGATCTTTCTTAAGTAATGTAAAATTTTGATCCTTAAACAAAGAATATTTTTGTTCTAAACCTAAAATGGTACTTTCCCTCAATCGGAGCTTGTGCTTATCACCTGTGCAATAGAGGTGTGGAACAAGTTTCAGTGGCTTGAGTAAGATTAATTAACCTTGTGAGAAATGGAAAATGTTCTTAAATCAAATGAATTAAGAAAGTTATTGACATATAATTGATGATCCTCTTTTAGAAATCTTGGCCTTAAGCTATTTAGTCAATAGTATAAGGAAAATAAGTTCTCCCTTGTAGAAAGAAGTGTGAGAATAATTACATTAATTCTATTAAGAATGCAAGTTAAGAATTAACGACGTTTAGTAAACAAAAAACCTTAACAAGGCTTTCTTCGTGGGATGCCCCTAAACGTAAGTGTGTTCTGTGGTTGGACTTGTATGTGACGTTACGTCAAGTGGGAAGTGAACAGGTTCCATGCTTTGAGCATCGTAGATTTCCTTGTACCTTGGTGGTAAATGTTGTGTCAAGCCTATAATGAGTTGGTGGTAGCCATTGTGATCTCTTGTTGTGTCGTGTAAGCTCCAAGCAAGTAAAAAAGTTATTATCTGATTTTTTTCAAAGTGTTGTTTTGTGTGTTTTAAGTGGGCGTAACACCATTGATATTAAGTGCCATGATAAATAAACCAAATTATAATCTTCCAACCGATTGACTAAATTATAATCTTCAAACTAAAACATTCCCTATTTATAATCTTAGATGAGATAAAACATTGAAGGAGGACCCAAGAGCACATTTTTTTCTCTTTTTACAATGCCTCAAACATTAATTATGTCGATAATCATTTCCAGACATGATTTTTAATGGTTGTGGTCGACACGCGTTGGGGAAATACACGATCGAGTAGGATAAATGGATCAACAAAGTTTTGTGTTGGTGGTCATTCACGGAAAATGTTGTTAAGACCGTTGATGAAGGAAACCATAATTTCTACCTTTATCACTAAATAAAAAATTTAATTAAAAATGTGCATGAAATTGACAATAGAAGGAACCATAACATAGAGTTTTTGTATCATGCCTCAACAATGGACTAGGAAACAAATGATCTATGAAGGCTTGCACCATTAATATAAATTTCCATGATAAATAAACTAAATTATAATTTTCAAACCAATCAATTGAATGGGAAACCATAGTTTCTACCTTAATCACTAAATAAAAACCCAACTAAAAATGTGCATGAAATCAATGATAGAAGGAACCCTTAAGATATAGTTTCTATATCTAACACATGTAGAGTTTGGAAGTCAAACATATGCAAGTTCCCTATCTACAAGCGATGACGATGGAAACTTTGCAATGTGACCAACCAACCCACCTCTCCATGCAATACACCAATGACTTCCACTCAAAGAATGATTAGTGTTTTCATATATTTGTCAAACAAGCTAGCAGGGTAATCGTGATAAGAGTAGTATTAGGTCATGTGTTCAAACCTTGGTGATAAAATTTCTAGTTGTGGTTAATTCAATGCAAGAGTAGTCACCGTGAAAACCTTTCCGATATAGATACATATGACAATACTTCAAATTTATTTGGTGTTAAGAACCTGGAATGTTAAGGATAAAGTCTTGGCTACAAATCCACAAGGTAAACTCTTACAAATGATACCTATTATTGCCTAGGAGAGAATGGAGAATGACATAACATAATGGTCTATAAAGATGACACAAAACCACATGATCTCGTCCTTTGTTTTGTGGTTATCAAATTCAACAACTGCAATGACTTGACTTGGGATGATGAGTCCACTCCACGTGTCCCTATCTCTAAAATGTATCGAGCACAAAGAATATAATTCCCCTTAAATTGAAATGTGTTCTAACTACCCTCAAATCACAAGGGATGTCATTGTTGACAATAACTTGCTCCACCCCCTACTTTCTCCAATTTAAACGATTGCCAAAAATAGTGTGTGGTTTGTATGTTCTTGGTCATAACAAAGCAATGTTTCACATACATTCCCCCAACATTTTCCCATCCTTGAACTTATCCTCCCTCAAAGCCCTTTTTTTTTTCCCTCTTTCCTCATGTAGTGTTTTTCTCCCTCAATTTTCACTTCTTTGACCCATCCCCTTTGGTTTTCACATCGCACCATTTTTTTTGCATCTGATTTATGGTTTCTATCTTTTGATGACTAAACCTCGTCCGAAAACATTTTTGGCCAAAAACGTTCTTGCCAATTACTTGCATATTACTATTTAAGGAAGAGAGATTCATACAATCACAACCACTAACAAATTATATATTGAAACACTTTCTTGCTTTTACAAATATGTATAGCTTCACATATCTTATCCTTTAAAAAAATACCAATTCCTAAATTCATATATATACAAAAGTAAACATAAATTTTTTTATAAACAAGGTATTTTTAATCCAATATGGAGCTTACACATATTTCTTGGCCTTTGTTACCAAGGACTGAAGAGAATCCGTTCCATCAAATTCCCCCAAGTATGATCCCGAGTCATGTTGTTGTATCATTGATGCTAGAAGATTTTATGACCGTTGTCACTAGAAATGTTGTTGATAAAAACCCTTATCGTTATCCTGCTAGCTATATAATAAAATTTATCTTGGTAAGAATGATTTCACCCATGGAATAGGTGTCGGACATGTACATATTTAATTCCAACCTTTTCTCTAACTTTCCATTCATGTCTTTGTCTTATCTAACAAATTGAAGCCCACCCATTTGTGATCCTTGACACGATGCTTGTAGATGGATGACACCACCAGAGTATTGATGGCTAGAGATGATGCCATCGATTCCAGATACGTTGGCCGGGAGTTTGATTTCTAGTAAGCTCCGTTACTGTGACAATTCTTGCATATGGAGGAGGCTCATGACCACCCAATACCATGTTTTCACATTCGCCTATCAACTGGGGACAAGAATCGTAAGTTTTATTCAGAGATGGTTGTTTGCACATTTCTTGCTTTCCTACATTTACTCAACCTTGCAATTGAAAGGGGGAAACCAAGGAGCAAACATTGTGGTTGGGTTTTGAACGAGAAACCTATTGAATTTCCGACATTTTCTTTTTTTGACTCTTTAATCACAACTTGCACTCACATGAATGATGCAAGTGACATGAAGACAATAATGTCAAGCAAAGATAACAAATATTATTTTGGTAAGAAGTATTCCAGCCATGAAATAGGTGTGGGACATGTATGTATTTAATTACCACCTTATTTATAACTTTCCATTAATGTCTTTGTTTTATCTTACAAATTGAACACTATCCAATTACAATCCTTGATTCGGATGCTGTTAATATATTGATTTTTTCCCATTCTCTACAAATTAATTTCAAGTACTTTCCTTTAAACAATCACCATAAATAGTTACTCCTCCCTAACATTACCACACACTACACCACCTCCCAACATACTAATTTTAACTTATATTCATCTCTCTCTTCCTCCATGTATCTCGATAAATCAAATACTTTAACCAACACAACTATGCTTCTTCTTTTCCGTTTCCTTTCCACAAATCTTTCTTCCACCATATCCCTTTCAACGTTCACATCACATTGCTCATGTGCGCTAAAGCTAGTAATAAAACTACTATAAAATATAGATGATTTTATAGGATTTTTATAATATTTTTACGATATTTTATTATGATCATACAATGTGGCATCATTTTGATATTTGTATGAATATTTGTATATTTGCTTGTATGGATACTTGTGTTTAGTATAAATATAGTACATCATGCATCTATTTGTTAATATTTGTACGAAGGTGTATATCCATGTATTAATACTATTTTATGTAAAAATGTTTTTCATTTAATAAGTTGTATTTATTTTACTTGGTTTAAATTTGATATTAAGTTTGTATGTTTTTAATTATATACAAAATGTTTATATATATATATATATATATATATATATGACAAGTTTGTATATTTTTAATAATAAAATATTTGCAAAACATACAAACTATAACACATAATGCATCTATTTGTTGATATTCGTATGAGGGTGTATATGTGTATTAATGTTCTACTATATTTTATATAAAAATATTTTCATTTAAGAAGTGGTATTTGTTTTACATGGTATAAATTTGATGAAAAATTTGTATGTTTTTTTATATCAATTTTTATTTTATTTTTATGTTATATTTATTTATATGGTTTATATTTTTTTAATTAATTCTTTTTTTTTAAAGAATAGTTTTTTTACAAAATTGCCTATATATATCACTCAACTTTATTTCCCTTTTGACATATATTGCAGTGTTGTTATGTACAATTTTAAAGACAATGCTTGTGTGTGTGTGTGTGCGGCGCGCGCGTGTGTGTGTGTGTGTGTGTGTGTGTGTGTGTAAAATAATGCCTTTAAACATATATATAGTGTTTGATGTGTGCACATTAATTGAAATGTACATTTTTTTCAAATATATTTGTTTACATCGTTTGTGACATCAAATCATGTAAATATTTAAGGACTAAATTTAATAATGTTTCTTGTCCATGCATTTTGATATGTATGGATGGAATGAAATGCCCATGTAAATATTTGCATGATATCTCGCTCTTTTACGTATAGAAAATATTACTTCTATTTGAAGAACCTTTTTATATGATTTATGCTTTTTTATGTATAAAAATTATTTCTTGTATTTTAAGAGTGGATATTTATTTGCACGTGTATGAGTAGTATATAATTAATTTTATCCTATTTATATACTTAAAACAAGAGCCGTGTAGTGGCAAGTCCTTGTTTTATATAGTTTAATGTTGTAGACATTAATGATGTTGAAAATTAATATAATCTACAAAGGGACTTAGCAAAAATGTCTATGTATGTAAGCATTAGACTGATGAATGCCCCAGTTGCCTTCTTCAGCTATGTCATTTGTTCTAGAAGAAACTTTGACACTAGAATTGAATTGCAATGATTGGAGGATAATTTTTGCGAGCAATTCCTACCTCCAAGAGTTGAAAGAAAGAGGACATAAAATAGATAAGAATAAAATAATGTATAAGTATTACATAGGAATGTTTTGTTAGGCTTATATTACTATGGGCTCATAACAATTATTTGTGACACATATGCTATTCTCAAATGTAACAAGAAATCTATTAAATTGTTAAAAAATGTTATTTAAGAGAAGTTTTAAAATGTTGTTTAAAAATTAGTTACAATTAGTTTTAATGTTTGAAGTCTTTAATATATAAATATATATCGAAGTGGGAAATTGTAATTCACAATATTAATAAAATTATAATGTAATAAAGTTATGATAAAAAAATTAGAAAAATATTGAGTGTGACATGCTTGATAAGCAAAAATAATAAATATAATGACATCATGCATTCTTGAATAGGTGGCATGTACTTATTAATATTTTATTTTGAAAATGAAGAACACTTCATTTGTACACTTATTAAATGTTGATGTTAAAGTTGTCATAATTGTTGTGACACTTGTTAATTGAAGATTTTTCCTTCAAATATTATTGAAAAGATATACTTGAATAAGACCCAAAATTTGTCTTATCATGAAAAAGTAACCAATAGAAAATCAAATAAATTTTTTATTGATTTTTTAAAATTATGAAATTGTTTAATTTTAGACATTGAGAAAAAATAAATGTCTTTGATTGGTAGATATGACAAGAACTAATAAGTTGTGGTGAAAGATATACTAACTTGCGTATGAAAGGAACTAATAATAGTACTTATATATAAAATAATACTTCATGTATACTTAAGTGTATTTAATTTAGTAGTTTTTCGCAAACAATGTTATATAATTAGGTGGAAAGATTTGAAGCGTACATTTTTCTAACTATAGTTCTTTATAGAACTAGTGTTTGTAATATGTACAAATATTGAATCAATAAATTTGGTAAAAATTCTTGTTAATATAAGATATAAATACATGCATGGTTTTATTTGTATATATAATTAATATATAATTAATCATAGATATATTTGTATACGGAAATAATTTACTAGTTTGAATTGATAGTATTTTATTAATATTTGTTTGAATTCATAATTTGTGCATGAGTTATTTGTCAATTTGTTTTAATCATTGTATTAATATTTCTTAAAAGTAGTTTTTAATAGATATACTACGGTTGAAAGGTCCCTTTCCCTTTACATAGTAAGTTATAGCTTTACAATACTCTCAAAATGTGCACTGCATAAACCGAAACTAAACTCTCTACTTATAGTAACCGATATCTAGTCGTTACAAAAAATATACATTATAATAATATTCAAAAATGGTAGAAAACAAACTAATCCCATCTTCATTCTCCCAAGTTAGACGACATCAAAATCACTTCCACCTTGGACTTGAACTCGCATCTCGGCAAGCCATAAACTTGAACCTCCTCCTCCTCACTTAGGTTGGGTTGGCACCTTCTACGAGCCGGTCATGCTTCTTTTCCCGAGATGCAAAGGGCATCCCATCATAGTGGATCCTGTTTCAAAGGGGCCCTCAAAGCATCGAAGTTGGGATAGGGGATACCTATTGCCCCATACTCCTTACACTTGCGTAACTTGATCAATGTATATGCGAATCCTAGTAGAGATTCGAACAATTTTTCTTAGTAGAGATGTCGACTAACCCTTCATGATATACTCTTTCCTCCGAAAGAAGTGACCAAGAAGCTAGGGGAGCACGTTCCACAATTTCCTCCATGCTTACCCCCGTGATAAGGCTGAATCCATTTACGAATTATATTTCATTTATCTCGGGATTACATGATATATAGAGAAACTCCCATATTCAAGAGAGAGAACCTTTCCTATAACAACTCTATAATAATATACGCGAGTTGTTATAACTCACACAACACACAGTCCTCTATTGACTTTTACTATATACATGAGTAAACCTCACATTATTACAATCCACACATAATTAATAATGTCACCACTGCACATGAAAAGGTGAACACGAAGAACCACATTTCAAAGAAAGAACCTCCCGAAAGCACTACTTAGACCAGTGGCCTTTCTTTACCGGGGATCAACAAACTTGTGGATTTCTTGTCAACGGGGAATCTAAGTCCCTCTACTTACCGACCCTATGTGAAAATGCTTTTCGACCGGGTATATACCACTAACCTCAGGACAAATGAGATGACTTTGTGAAAGTGGGAAAGGGAGTGAGAATGGAGGTAGGAGAACTAATGTTGCAGTAGAAAATCAGATTCCCGCACACACACTAGTTAGAAACTTCATCACATGCATTTATGAGAAGAAACAACCCCGTAAATGACAACAAGACCAAATAGAATTTGATGAGAACAAAGTGTCATGAAATCCTTGGTCAAAGAAAGCTAGAAACTCCTTCTTCTTGTATTGATGCTTGAACAAAAGTTGTACATAGTGTAGGAATGGAAGAAATTTGAGAGGGGAAGAGAGTAGAAGAAAATGGCTATCTCCTTTGCTTTCTCTCAAGGTAGAATGCACTCTTGAGTCTACAAGATCAATCGCCAACCCTTTGAAATGGGAATGGCTTTACAATTTATAGAATAGAATATGACTCTTCATCTTCCTCATGACCTTTCGAATACCTTAATATGACTTAAGACTGTTCATATTCCACTTCAAATATTTAAGTCCCTTTTATAATAGCAAGGTGACTTAATTTACATTATGTTTCTAAAGTCTCTTAAGTCATATTAAAAGTGCAAACCCCAACGCGAAATTAGAATATTGGAAAGTGAGAGAAAGTTGGGGGGAAGAGGAGAGAGAAAGAGGGGGATAAGAAGAAGAGGAGATGTCATTCCTGATGAAGTCCGCTGATCCTCGTTGATGGAAAGCTCCAAATGCAGTGAAACTCTGAATCTTCGAACTCCTTGCACACTGTGAAATTCCTCCAAATTATCTCACGAATGTTCGCTAAGTTGAATGAACTAAGGTGGATCTTGAATGCCCTGTGAAAAATGACTAGGATGCTCCTAAACAATGATGTCCCCCTAATGATTATCCTTGTACATCCCATTGTGCCAAAACTTCTCTTTGAGTGTAACTTACTATTTTTAGTAAGTGTGAAAAAGGCAACTCTCTCGATCCTTTGTTGAGTGTTGTGACCTTGATTCCCCTTTCTCCCTGCGTTCCTCACTCCTTTGGATCAAATTTCTATTTTTAGCAAGGTGCTTGAGGGCCCACTTACTATTTTTAGTAAGTGCCAAAAATGTCCATTCTAGTGGATTCTCAGTTGTAGTGCACCTCTGATATCTTCATCTCCTTCACAGGTTCTTTTGTTAATGACTTTCCCAAAATAGCAGTTCCTATGTAGTAGACCTGCTATTTTTAGAAAGTTGGCCTCTAGGGTGTTGGATTGACGTGGAATGAATTTTTTTGATATGGGTTTTTTCCCAATATCATCCCTTTGAAATTTCGGGCCCACCCGCTTAATAATCCAGGAGATTTTAAAGTTTTAATTTTTGACTGGCAGTGCTTCTGGGTACGGCAGCCATTAATGGACCTCAAAATTGCAGGTCTGGTTTTCTCCTCTATTTGTGAATAAAATTATATTTTTGATGTGGGTTTTTTCTTCTGGTGCTTCACGTGTAATCTTACTTCGATCCGAAACCGGTTTGATGGGAAATCCCACTTCTTTCTTCGTTGAGCCGAAAAGGAGATTTCTTCATTGTGGATGCTTTGTCACACATGGGGGGAGTTTGAAGGTGTCTTCTTGATGGTCTTGGATAGAGGAATGAACAGCAATAAATGGTTCATTGATTCATGCACTTGGTTTGCAAGCTTTGTTTAGATTTCCATTTTTTAGCTATGGGGATTTTGTTGTTCTCTTCTTTATTGTTCTTCGTTTCTCCTTAGCTTGATGAGGATTCCTTTTGAGACCTGTGCATCACCATGGGAAAGGTATTTCAGTTCCTTTGTTGATCTGGTCTGAGCATTTGCAATGGCGGAGTGATGGTAGAATGTTGCAGAGGAAGAATGGAGGAAAGGAGTGCAAATAAAACTGTTAGAAGTTAGAAGCGGGAAAAGCAACACTTGGAGATTTTTCAAAAAGATGTGCACAGGTAGGGCTTGGGCACATTTTTCCATGCTTGATGTCCCTGACCTCAGGGATGTGAGGGACATCAATTTCCACAATGAGCAAGACGGTGACACGTGGCACTAGATCCAATGGCAGGGAATGAAGGAGGAAAAAGCTGATTTGAAGCACTGGGAGCTGAAAGGAGGTCACGTGGGTGTCCAAAAGACTCCTCCTAGGGTCTGGGTGCATTTTTCAAGGTCTGATGTCCCCCACCTCAGGTGCATAAGGTACATCAAATTCCACGGTGGTCCTGGAGCTGACACGTGGCGACCGATCCGACGGCAGGGAATGCATGCTCCAAATAAGCACTTGAGGGCTGAACTGCCAGGTCTGGAGGTCATATGAGGGTCCCAAGGGTCACATGAGGGCTGGGTGCATTTTCCAAGGGGTGATGTACCTGACCTCAGGGACGTGGGGACATGAAATCCCGCTAGGCTCCTGGTGCTGACACGTGTCCTCTCGAAAAAATGACTAAGTCTGAATTGCCTTTGAGAGGGTAACTTGGAATGCAGATAACTTGAGCTTCCGGTGGAATTTATTGGTGAAAATTTATATGATCCTGACTAGAAATGGAATTTTGAATCCAATGATGTGGGTCTCATGTCTTGATTCGATCATATGATCCCTAAAAATTGGAGTTTTGATCTGGGACTCCACTTGTACCTGAGAAAAACTATCTTCCAATCATATGCGCCAAGGTGTTGTGAAAAATATTATTTCACCATCATGTAGGTCTTGGAATCCTCTTTCTGAAGATGTTTTTTTTACTTCCAACTCCATCTAGAGCTCCCAGAAATCTTCATTTGAAGCTCAAAACTGTTTTAGGCCTGTGTACTGCCTAGGCTTGTGAACCCTGTTTTCACTCAGACTACTCCAAGTCTTTCAGAACTTCCCAAAGCCTTCCAAAATCATTTCCATGATGTTATAAGGTCTTCCATTCACCTCCATGTTGAATTTGGCCCTTCTACTCTTCCCAGGGTTGATCCAATCTCGGGAAGGCCAACGATAGCCCTTCCCTATACTGCCAAAAGATAACATTTTCAATGAACTCCTAAAATCACCTAGGGGGAATGAATGGAATTTCCTAAATCACCTAGGATAATATCATGACATTGGTTGGGAATTCATTTGACTGATTGAAACAGATCCGGGTTTCTTAGGAATGATAAAACATGAAAATTTTGGCATAGGGGTATAGTTGTCGTGCTCGAAATTGTCAATTTCCTTGTTGCACATTCTCACGACAACAACTGGCTCTAGCTTGGGGACATGACATGGACTGAAGAGCAACAAAGAAGACATGACATGGGAATCTAGAATCTCAATTTTAGACCATATAATTCGTTGACCAGTGCCTTATCCATTGGGCCTTGAGAGTCATGCACAACTTCAAGAAAGGAAGATTAGAAGAAGGAAACACCCACACACAAAAAACAACCGAAAGGAAACACATGACACACAACAGAAGGGAAACACACACAATGGAAAGGGAAAAACACCTATCAATCACCTATGGTACAAAGTGAGGGACAACCCACTTTCACTAAAGTACTTTTTATTTCACAAAAGTTACCCCTGAAGAGGCAACACCGAATGATGATGTTCTGCGAAGCCGTTGACGGGTTCTAGAAAGTATCCTCCCCTCCTCAACTGCTTATGAAAGCTAGTTCTTTCACAATTGTCTATGTACTTGGTAGGAGTGAGTCCATGTGATCTTCTTGATGCTCAGGTCCTTTCTTGGAAACTCCATTGTCTTCATGCTCTTTGAAATTGGTTTCATCGTGCCAGTTTCCTTCCATGTTTATCCATATAGCTGATTCTCCATCGAGCATCTCATCACTGCCCCAATGCTGATTTTTGTTCCAATTCCTTGAACCTTCTGAGTTAATTTCTTTCCCGGTCTATGCTCATTGACATCTCTTCCATGAGAAACCTCAGACTTATCCGTTTCCTTTACTTCACTGTGAGGTGCTTGAGTACTGACTGAAAGATTGGATGCGGCCTCATACTTGTCTTGTATGCCCATGGCATGAGTGAAGAGATCAAGAATCAGCTCAGGGTCTTCCACCACTTCTACTTGCATCCAAGATTTCTTACATGGAGTAATGCTTCATCATTTCCTGTAGTCCCTCTTTGTACGCCTTTGAAGAATCTTTATCTTGCAACTCAAAGAAACTATCTGGAGGGATTACCTCATCATCTCGAGAATCACTGCACTCTACTGATCCTTCATCAAAAGGAGCTTCATCTTTAGAGGTCTTCAAACTCCTTGCTTCAATTTCTTCATCATAGAAAGAGTCTTCATCTTCAAATGGGAAAGAAAATACTTCAATTTCATCATTGTATCCACCAACCATTGGCTTGAGAGGGACATCATATTTCTCATCTTGCCTTATCTCAATATGGCTGACCTTCACATTAGTTAAGGCTTCCAAATCAGCTTCATGTTTATCTTCCATATTCATGGCTTGCATTAAAAGTTCCAGACTGATCTCAGGGTCCTTTGTTTCTTCCGCGGCTCTTAGCAGTCCTTGTATAGACATTTCTTTCAAACCTTTCACGGGCTCATCACAAGCTGATTTTGTCTCTCCATAGATGGCTTGACAGAGATCATCTTCATCCCCAAATGGGAATGAGAATAACTCCTCATCTTGGAAAAGCGTATAGGCTGATTTTTCTTCTTGAAAATCACCGAGAACCATTTCCTCTTCCTCATGGTCTGCATCATTTGGCGATTCGGGCTGCCCTCTTGTAACTCGAATCTCCTCAATGCTTCTTCAAAGTCCAAATATCTCTAGGAAGGCATGTCTAGACCTATCAAGGTGGGAATATCTTCTTCCTCCTCGGTTGTCACCAAGTGATTCATCCACCTGGTATTTTGGTACAAAATGTTAGCTTCTGGGCTTCCAGATTTTTGCACAGTGTACCTCATCTTCTTCTCGGGAAGTAATTTCTCCATGTCTCCCTTCACTGGTATGGTTGCAAAAGACCAATTCATCTAAATTTTCCCTCCCAACTCTCGGCAGAAAATTTCTACTCAACAACATTCCGAATGAGGTTGGGACATGTCTACTACCAAAATCATCACTGAAACTTTCTTGTCTGGAAATCTGGCGAGAGCCACCTATGCATCTTTAACCTTCCCTACAAGTGAGACCTTTTTTGATTCCAAAGAGTAACAAGAGCCACTAGGTGGAGTCATTGTAAGTTTAAGAGCCTTGGCGACCTTCAAAGGCATCACGTTGTCTGAGGCACCAAAATCTATTATGCAATTGTTTAGTACATATTCTCCAACAAGAAGGGAGATGTAGAAAGGTTCAACTTTATCAGTCTTTGATGCACTCAGAGAAAGCATGTTCTGTGAGGGAGGTGTAGGTGAGTTTTGTAGCATGCCTTTGGAACTAGAAGTTACAACATTGGGTGTTAGACTACCACTCTTGATGTATCGACGAACCTCTCGAATTGTTCAGGGTGAGTCCACAAATATTCGGTTTCGGTAATCTGCACTTTGGCTTTGTTTGCATATTCTATGAAGTCAAAGGGAGCAGATGTGGACAAGGGGGGTGAAGGGACTGATTTTGGAGTCTGGATAGGTTTAGGAGTAGGATTTGATGTTTGAGGAATGGAGGGTATTTTAAAAGACACACTAGGAGCTTTCAAGGTATTAGATTTTGTAGGAGCAGATTTAGATTTAGACTTGGAAGAGACATCAGAAAGCTTACTTGGGATTGCGGGCATCTTCTTACTTGTTGCAGGGTTAGGCTCCAACAATGCAGACTTCATGGAAGATGGAAGTGGGGATCCTCGACTGATTATTTTATTTTTCGGAGTCACCATAGGAGGATCATCAACCTTCTTTTCTTTTGCAGTAGTGGAGGGAGATGCTCTTTTCTCAGACTGAGAACGAGTGAATACCGCATGAGAAACTTGGTGCATCTTCTTCATCTTCTTCATAACCTCCAGAATACTCACAAAACCTGATTTGTGTATCGTTCTCAAACTCATCACTTTCTTGGAAATCACCACCTTCTTGTTCAAGCTCTTCTTCACTTTCTTGAAATCTACAATTTACATTCATGGGTGGGGCCTCCAAGGCAAGTCTTTGGGGTGCTCCTACAATCTGATTTCTGTTGCTTCTCTGAGAAGAAACTCATTCAAATAATTCCCTCTTCAAAGAGGCCATCTCATTCACCAACTTTTGCAGTGATGGATTAGTTCTCTCATCTTCAGGATGTTGGGCCTTGCCCTTTGATGGATTCTTGATCTTTCCAGAGAGGATGAGATCATCATCCAATTCAATGGCCCTCCTTTGTGCTTCTACAATGTTCCTTGGTTGAACTCTTCGTAGGAGAAATCCTACCTCCGGTGATTGAGCATTTATGAAGAATATTTTGATATTGTTTTCAGATGGTGAATCTCTTATGTATCCTACGAAGCAACCATTTGAAATGAGCCATGAAGTCTCTCATCGTTTCACTTTCTCCTTTCCTCATTTGAGCCAACTACACCAAGAGGTCTTGACAATCTTTAGTTGATTTAAATCTTTCCTTGAAGGCATCCTTGATGTCATCCCAACCCGTGATGGATCGGGAAGGTAGGAGGTAAAACCATTCTGCTGATTTTTCTTGGAGGGACTCCACAACAATCTTATAGCAACATCTTCATGTTGGACACCAAGAATTCCACATGATGTCATGAAAGCAGCAATGTGTTCTTCAGGATGTTGTGAGTTGTCACCTTTGAACTTTGGAAAGTTCTTGCGGGAACCCATTGGTAGATCATGAAGAGGGGGTTCAAGAGCAAGCGGGCCTATATTCCTTCCCCATGGAACAATGGGTTGAGGTATTTCTTCTTCGTCCACCATTGTTTCTTCTTCTTCTATTTCAGATCTTGCTTTAGAAGATCCTTCTTCAAATTCTTCTTCTTCCGTGAACTCGATGTTCAATGGTGGTTAAAAAATGGGAGAATTTGAAGGAGTTTGGATAGGATTACCAGGTGAACTTCTTGAAGAGCCGGATGAAGAGGAGGCTTGAGAGAAGAAGTATGGATTATCTCTAATTCATTCTTGCTGATTTTGCAAAGCCTCAAAGTTGGAATCAGCAACACCTCTCGACCTTCTCAACTTGGTGTATCTTCCTTTAGCCAGCTTTTGGAAACTTTTGCAGTTAGAATACGAAAGGACACTGTGGAATGTGAAAAGTCACGTGCAGAAATCAGCAGTGTATCTTTCGAAATGGACTTTCTTGAACTCTCTTTATGATTTTTTCAATATTTGATTTTTTTAAATTTTTGGGACCTTGCGGTCATATTTTGGGTGCAGATGCTGCTAAATCTGCCCCACGGTGGCGCCAAAAATTATTGGTGAGAAAATTTGTCGGGTGGAAAACTTGTGGATTTCTTTCCAACACTTTGGGAATCTAAGTCCCTCTACTTAACCGGTGGTGTAGCTGTCGTATGTGCATGCGCATGAAAAGGTGGATTTCTGTGGTGGCCTTTCGACCGGGATCCAATAGGGGCACTCCACTGACCTTGTGGCAAATGCTTGCATATACCTGCAAGAGATGACTTTTTCTGAAAGTGGGAAAGGGAGTGAGAATGGAGGTAGGAGAACTAATGTTGCAGGTAGAAAATCAGATTCCTACACACACACTAGTTAGAAACTTCATCACATGCATTTATGAGAAGAAACAACCCTGTAAATGACAACAAGACCAAATAGAATTTGATGAGAACAAAGTGTCATGAAATCCCTTGGTCAAAGAAAGCTAGAAACTCCTTCTTCTTGTATTGATGCTTGAACAAAAGTTGTACATAGTGTAGGAATGGAAGAAATTTGAGAGGGGAAGAGAGTAGAAGAAAATGGCTATCTCCTTTGCTTTCTCTCAAGGTAGAATGCACTCTTGAGTCTACAAGATCAATCACCAACCCTTTGAAATGGGAATGGCTTTACAATTTATAGAATAGAATATGACTCTTCATCTTCCTCATGACCTTTCAAATACCTTAATATGACTTAAGACTATTCATATTCCACTTCAAATATTTAAGTCCCTTTTATAATAGCAAGGTGACTTAATTTACATTATGTTTCTAAAGTCTCTTAAGTCATATTAAAAGTGCAAACCCCAATGCAAAATTAGAATATTGGAAAGTGAGAGAAAGTTGGGGGAAGAGGAGAGAGAAAGAGGGGGATAAGAAGAAGAGGAGATGTCATTCCCGATGAAGTCCATTGATCCTCGTTGATGGAAAGCTCCAAATGCAGTGAAACTCTAAATCTTTGAACTCCTTGCACACTGTGAAATTCCTCCAAATTATCTCACGAATGTTCGCTAAGTTGAATGAACTAAGGTGGATCTTGAATGCCCTATGAAAAATGACTAGGATGCTCCCAAACAATGATGTCCCCCTGAATGATTATCCTTGTACATCCCATTGTGCCAAAACTTCTCTTTGAGTGTAACTTACTATTTTTAGTAAGTGTGAAAAAGGCAACTCTCTCGATCCTTTGCTGAGTGTTGTGACCTTGATTCCCCTTTCTCCCTGCGTTCCTCACTCCTTTGGATCAAATTTCTATTTTTAGCAGGTGCTCGAGGGCCCACTTACTATTTTTAGTAAGTGCCAAAAATGTCCATTCTGGTGGATTCTCAGCTATAGTGCACCTCTGATATCTTCATCTCCTTCGCAAGTTCTTCTGTTAATGACTTTCTAAAATAGCAGTTCCTATGTAGTAGACCTGCTATTTTTAGAAAGTTGGCCTCTGGGAGTCGGATTGACGTGGAATGAAGTTTTTTGATATGGGTTTTTGCCCAATATCATCCCTTTGAAATTTTGGGCCCGCCCGCTTAATAATCCAAGAGATTTTAAAGTTTTAATTTTTGGACCTGACAGTGCTTCTGGTACGGCAACCATTAATGGACCTCAAAATTATAGGTCTGGTTTTCTCCTCCATTTTTGAATAAATTGTATTTTTGATGTGGGTTTTTTCTTCTGGTGCTTCACGTGTAATCTTACTTCGATCCGGCAACCGGTTTGACGGAAATCCCACTTCTTTCTTCGTTGAGCCGGAAAGGAGATTTCTTCATTGTGGATGCTTTGTCGCACATGGGGGGAGTTTGAAGGTGTCTTCTTGATGGTCTTGGACAGAGGAATGAACAGCAATAAATGGTTCATTGATTCGTGCACTGGTTTGCAAGCTTTGTTTAGATTTCCATTTTTTAGCTATGGGGATTTTGTTGTTCTCTTCTTTGTTGTTCTTCGTTTCTCCTTAGCTTGATGAGGATTCCTTTTGAGACCTGTGCATCACCATGGGAAAGGTATTTCAGTTCCTTTTTTATTTTTTCTAAGCATTTTGAATGGTGGAGTGATGGTAGAATGTTGCAGAGGAAGAATGGAGGAAAGGAGTGCAAATAAAATTGTTAGAAGTTAGAAGCGGGAAAAGCAACACTTGGAGATTTTTCAAAAAGATGTGCACAGGTAGGGCTTGGGCACATTTTTCCATGCTTTTTGTCTCTGACCTTAGGGACATGAGGGACATCAATTTCCACAATGAGCAAGACGGTGACACGTGACACTAGATCCAACGACAGGGAATGAAGGAGGAAAAAGCGATTTGAAGCACTAGGAGCTTAAAGGAGGTCACGTGGGTGTCCAAAGACTCCTCCTAGGGTTTGGGTGCATTTTTCAAGGTCTGATGTCCCCCACCTTAGGTGCATAAGGTACATCAAATTCCACAGTGGTCTTGGAGCTGACACGTGGCCGATCCGACGGCAAGGAATGCATGCTCCAAATAAGCACTTGAGGGTGAATCCGCTGGTCACGGAGGTCATATGAGGGTCCCAAGGGTCACATGAGGTTTGAGAACATTTTCCAAGGGGTGATGTACCTGAATTTAGGGACGTGGGGGACATGAAATCCCGCCAGGCTCCTAATGCTGACACGTGTCCTCTCGAAAAAATGACTAAGTCTTGAACTGCCTTTGAGAGGGTAACTTGGAATGCGAGATAACTTGAGCTTCCTAGTGGAATTTATTGGTGAAATTTTATATGATCCTGACTAGAAATGGAATTTTGAATCCAATGATGTGGGTCTCATGTCTTGATTCGATCATATGATCCCTGAAAAATTGAATTTTTGATCTGGGACTCTACTTGTACAAGAAGAATTTTTTTCCAATCATATGCGCCAAGGTGTTGTGAAAATATTATTTCACCATCATTTAGGTCTTGGAATCCTCTTTCTGAATATGTTTTTTTTTTTACTTGAACTCCATCCGGATCTCGCTGAATCTTCATTTGAAGCTCAACGATGTTTTAGGCCTGTGTCTTTGCTCTAGGCTTGTGAACCTGTTTTCCTTGATCGCTCCAAGTATTTGAACTTCCTAAAGCCTTCCAAAATCATTTCCATGAAATTATAAGGTCTTCCATTCACCTCCGTGTTAAATTGGCCCTTCTTCTCTCGCTCTCTAGGGGTTGATCCAATCCGGGAAGGCCAACAATAGCCCTTCGCTATCTATACTCTAAAATCCAAAAGATAACATTTTCAATGAACTCCTAAAATCACCTAGGGGGAATGAATGGAATTTCCTAAATCATCTAGGATAATATCATGAAATTGGTTGGGAATTCATTTGACCGATCGAACATATCCGAGGTTTCTTAGAAATGATAAAACATGAAAATTTGTGCATAAGGGTATAGTTTTCGTGCTAAAAATTGTCAATTTCCCTCCATTGCACATTCTCACAACAACACCCTCGTAAAGGCATAGTGTCAAGATGAATTATGTAGGAATTCTCCCTTCCTCTTTGGGTTCGTGTGGGACTTTCCTTCCTCCATGGGTGCTGAATTACGAATATCCAAGATCCACAAGCTTCACACTAGCCGGATAACCATCCTCGAGTCTACCTCAAAATCTTCTCCTCCTCCACAAAAAGGAGTTTTATGAAAACATGAATCTTCCTCAAAATTATTGAAGGGGTTTATTCGTAAAACCATCAAACCGTAAAAAAGAACACTGAAATTCACTGAAAATAGAAACCACACTAAAATTTTTTTCGCAACCAAACCATCTGTGGCCTGGCCTCGTTGTGACATTGCGACTAACGAGAGGTCACCGAATAACCTCCAACATCCGTTTACCTCCATCCTCTGGTGTGAATATACTAACTCAACCCAATTTTATCATGGAGCTCAATTACAAATCGACGTCGATTCCACCGAAAATGCGCGGTGAGGCAATTTTTATTTATTTTTCGACTTTTACAATAACTCAATTTTTGACTCTTATTTGACTAGACACATTATTACTATTAAATGATAGATAATGGAGTGGAAATTATTTATTTTATGACTCTTTTGACAATACTACTTACAAATTTGACGTAGGAAAATAATAACACATATATTATAATAACAAAACTCGAGAAATGACAAACTATGAATCTAGACACTTAATTTTTAATGAAGACAATCTAAAATAGAAAAGGATTTATACTAAATCCATACAAAGCCATACCATACTAGGACACATGAAAATGATTTAACAACTCAACTAAATGACTTTTGATTTTTCGTAGACATAAGCATTTGACCCGTAAAACTTAAGTCATACTTATACTCTAGTTTTATTATTTTTTGAAAAATGAGGCACAAGTAATAAAAAACTAGAAATGAGTCATAACCATTCCATTACACTTACATGCCAAATGAATTTCAAAGGATGGAGACACATGTATTAATGGCTGGAGTGTTGGAAAGAATAAACAACAAAAAGTAAAATCTTGACCGACTTCTACATGGATATATGGGAGCAAGCTTACAATATATGTGCAACATTTGTTGAGGCACCATCGAGATCTAGATGTCGAAGCTAATACATAACATATATACTCTTCCCATGTAAGAATGGTCGACCTTCAAGACACCATTGAAGTAGATCTAAACATCACATGTAAATCCTTTGTATGTAGAATACTAGGGACGTAATGATCTGGAATTAGATCCAATTCAAATGAATGCAACTAGAGAGATGCAAATGGTAATGATGTCGATATGCAAGGCTGTAAGTCAGAGTTATTTTCAGCTATGTAATATGAAATTTGTTGCAAGATCGAATCGACACCTATGCATGTGTAAATCATTTGACAAGGTGAATAACATGTGAATCTGAGTATGCAAAAACAAAATAATATAACAAATTGTTATATTAATATGATATATTCAAGATCATATAAGGTGTTGATGAAAGAGGACTCCAAAACAAGTGATACCACTTTATGATTGGCATATGGACTACTGTGCAAGCTCTGCACAATAACCAATTTTATAGCCTTCCAATAATTTATGCTACATAGATCTTGATGCATGTATTACTCACAGAAACATCAAAGGATATGTAAGAAATAGAACACCACCTCTTAACCATCAAGACATTAGCTGAGTATGTCACCTTTTCCCAATAGGTGGGAAAATTGGATGAATGCAAGTCGAAATGATAGACACCATCCCGTGAAAGCGATGCCAAAACCACCACCAAAACACACAACTTGTTATGATCTAATTCTCTTTCAAAAAATTACTCTCATCAAATGGGGCAACCAAAAAATATATATAATAACTCTGCCCCATACAAATGACTCAGGACTCCATCGCTCTGATACCAGATGAAAAGGTTCGACCATATTTTCATATAATAAACTAAACAAATAAATTTTTGTTGTATTTCATTTATCTGGGATTAAATATTATATAGGAGAAGCTTCTCCCATATCTAAGGAGAGATAATCTCCATAAAAACTCCTATAACAACTCTATAATAATATACATGAGTTGTTATAACTCACACAACAAACATTGTTATATGAGTTGTTAAACTTATATTGACTTTTACTATATACGTGAGTAAATCTCACATTATTACAATCCACACATAATTAATAATGTCACCACTATAAATTCCAAAAAAAAAAAGCTTTCTTCTCATTCTAGAATCCACACTAATCTTTTACATCATTACAATCTTCCTTTTATTTCACATCTACTCTAAAAAATCCTAAAATGCCAAAAACCCTAAAATGCCAAAAATTACCTACTAGAAAAACACCTCGGATGGGCCCAAAATTTGCGTGCCAAATATGCCTTCATAAATTAAGGCTCACATAAATTTTTGACTTATTCTAAAAATCACAACAAAAGTTATTAAAACTCTAAGACCTAGTCAAAAGTGAAAAAACGCGTTGAGCCAATTTTAGACCACTAGATGAAGGAATACGGCCCCAAAAATATGCCAAAATGGCCATGAGCTTTTAATGAAATTTTGCCTTAGCACAATACAAATGAATATCTACCACCCTGGAAAATTTCAAGACGATCCAACAATCGGATCAAAAGTTATGGCCTTCATAAGTTATGTTCTTGCATCATTCTCCCCTGGTTGAAAAGAATTCAACTCCTGCAAATTCAATTGACGGAATTCATCCAATTTTCCATTGTCAATATTATTCAGCTCCCACTCAGGAATCCAAGTATTTCTTCCTACTGCAAACCTTACCATTGCATCAAATATCTATTGTAACTCTCATGTCTAATAGTGATTGTCTTTCGGTATAAGACACACATTACCATTTCCTTTTTCTTCTTCGATATCCGCTGCTCCCAATTTATTTCTTCCTCATCCATGACGTTTTCATCATGACCTAGAAAATTATATAAGTTAGAAACATTAAAAATTGGTGAGACAACAAAGTTTTCGTGTAGCTCCACTTTGTAGGCATTAACATTCATTTTCTTGAATCCTACACTGTCCAATCTTCTTATACTTTAGTTTATTATATGTCCCTTTTGGAAACCTCTCCTTTCTAAGATGAACCATCACCATATCTCCTTATTCAAATACACTTAATCTCCCACTCTGCTACTTTATATTGTGCATTACTAACTTTCACTTTTCCCTCACTTCAACCTCGTAATCGTAGAATATGTTCTCGCAAATGCTTCTAGATCATTACTAGTTTTATCTTCACCAGGTAGCACAATCAGATCTAGGACCCCCTTGGGATTCCTACCATATACAATCTAGAAAGGAGACCTCCCTATTGACCCTTTTACCGAGTTGTTATAAGAAACCTCGGTTTGTGGTAAAGTTAAGTCCCATTGTTTTGTCTTTTCTCCAACTATGCAATGCAGAGATTTCCCAAGATTCTATTCACTACTTTTGTCTACCCGTCGGTCTGGGGTGATATGTACCACTAAACCGTAGCCGTGTCCCCATTTTCCTCCATAGAGTCTTCCAAAAGTGACTCAAAAAAATTGTGTCATGATATGAGGTGATCGTTCTTAAAAGTCCATGTAATCTAACCATTTAAGAAAAAAAAATATACAATTATGGAAGCATCATTATTTGTTTTACAAACAATGAAATGTGCCATCTTATAGAATATATCAACCACAACAAAGATAGAATCATTCCCTCGTTGTGTGTTAGGAAGTCCCAACGCAAAATCCATACTCAAATAAACCCATGGCTCTGTAGGGACATGTAATCACATATACAACCCAATATTAAGTGCATGGCCCTTAACCATCTGGCACACTTTACATCTTACTATAATCCTACTTATTTCCCTCTTTACCTTTGGCTAGTAATACTTTTCTACAACAAGATAAATTGTCTTACTTATACCAAAGTGTCTAGCCAACCCCCCATGATGCAATTATTTTATAATATTTTCTCTCATTGAACGAGCAAGGATGCACAATAGTTTCCCCTTGAATAAATAACCATCATGCATTAAATAATCAAAAGAACCACTTCCTACTATATGGTCCTTAAGTTTTCTCACAACATCGCCAAAATATGGATCACCTTCATACAATTTCTTAACTACCTCAAACCCTACTACTTCATTTTCCATTGTTGTCAAAAGTGATACAAGCCTACTCAAGGCATCATCAACTTGATCATGCTTTACCCGACTTACACTTTAAGACAAAATCATATCCTTGCAAAAATGAAATCCATTTTGCATGCGTACTATTTATTTTCTTCCGTGTGTTTACATACCTCAATGCTTCATGGTTAGTAAAGAGTACAAATTCCTTAACTACCAAGTAATGTCTCCAGTGCCTTAATGCATGAACAATAGCATAAAATTTCACATCATAAGTAGAATATTTCCTACCGAATTCATTTATATTTTCATCGAAGAATGCCACAGTCGTCCTTCTTGACTCGATGCACTCCAATCCCGACATGTGGGGCAAAACAATCAACCTTTGCACGACCTTGTTAAAATATGGCAATACCAAAACAAGTGCTTTTGACACTTTCTTCTTCAACAATTCAAAACTATCTATTACTACCTTGGTCCATACAAAATCCTTCCCCTTTGTACACTCTGTTATGGGTGCAACAATGCTACTGAAATTCCTGATGAAATTTCTATAAAAATTTGCCAATCCATGAAAACTACGAACCTTTTTCACATTCCTTGAATAGGCCATTCCAAAATCACCTTTACTTTTTCCTCATCCAAATTTCTCACTTTATCCTGTGAGATGAAAAACCCAAAAAAAGACTCTTATGAAGAAATCTACACTTTTAAAGTTTGCATACGACTCTCTTTACGTAACAAGTCTAACACCAATTTCATATGTAACAAGTGTTCTTCCACTATCTTATTGAATATTAGAATATCAATGAAATAGAAAACAACAAACTTACCATTGTATTCTCGGAGTAATATGTTCATTAGCCTCATTAATGTAATGGGTGCATTAGATAGCCCAAATGACATCACCATCCACTCGTATAATCCATCTTTTGTTTTGAAAGATGTTTTCCATTCATCCCCTTCATGGATTCGGATCTGGTAGTACCCACTTCATAGGTCAATCTTGCTAAAATATCGGGCTCTTGCTAACACATCCATCATATCATTCATCTTGGAATTGGGAACTGATACTTAATTATGATTTTATTTATGGCCTTACTATCTACACACATTCTCTTGTCTCCATGCTTTGGGAGTCAATAGTGTTGGAGTTGCACATGGACTCATGCTTTCTCTCACTAACCCTTTTTGTATTAGATTTGTCACTTTCCTATTCAACTCCTCACTCTATGTCGATTCATCCAGTAGGTTGTCTGGTTTGGAAGGGTTGATCCTGGGATCAAATCAATATGGTTTTGTATATCCCGCTTCGGAGGTAACCCATCTGGTAGCTCATATGGTATGACATATTTGTATTCTTTTAGTACCTTTTCTGTAACAAAGGGTATATTAAAGTCCTTTATGTCCACCTTCTTTGACATCAGTGCATAACACCAGCCAACTTCTTCTATTTCTGTAACAAACACTTTTGTAGCCAATAAGCCCTCACTTTTCTCTTCTTCCTTGAAGGGTAATAAGACCACCTTTACACCATCCTTCCAAAAAGTATATCTATTTTTCCCTTCATCATGTGTAACCTTTCTATCGTATTACCAAGGCCTCCCCAATAATATATGACATGCATTCATTTAGATAACATCACACCACACCTCATCCTTGTAGGTATTCCTAATCGAAAACTTTATAAGGCATATTTTATCTATGGTTACCTCATTCCCTTTCTTGAACTATGATATACGATAGGGATATGGTTGCTTCTCAAATTTCAGATTGAGTTTATCAACCATCACAATTAAGACCATATTTTAACAACTACCACCATCAATAATAATTTTACATACCTTTCCTCTAGAGGTGCATCTTGTTCAAAAGATATTTTTCCACAGCCAAGAATCATCACCAACACCATCCTATTCTTTCTCCTTCTTTGGGACAATCATCGTCCTCCTTATCACGAGGGTTTCACCCAAGTCTATAAAAACCTCCATTTCTTCTTCCTCTTTAGCTTCAACCAAATTTATTCATGGTTGTTATCCTTGCCATCTATCTTGTGTAGGATAGTGTGGACACTCAAAAGCTCTGTGCCCCTCTTCACCACATTGATAACTTTTATATTGCCTTTCGGGACTATTCTAGACCAATCCTCCATTATAACCTCTTCCCCTATGAAATCCTCTAACTCTTTGGTAGTTACCACAGATTTGAAAAAAATCTTCACGCCCTTATGCATTTAAGGATTCACCTTTTGTAGAATCAAATCTACCTATACCTCTCATTGAAGATGATGATGGCCCTCTCTTCACACCTCTTCTAAAATTATTCCTCTTGTTCTTTTCTTCTTCTTTTAATGCGAGTTGATAAGCATCATTCAAGCTATGGATCCAAAGCATACTCAACTCATCTTGTATGGTATAACTCAACCCATTTATATACCTTGTAGCCTTCTCATTATTCAGACTCTCCTTGTTCCACCTTGATTAACAACTTGTAAAATTCATTGGTATACTATTCAATGCTGAGATCCTTCTGTCTTAGGTTTTGAAACCTTCAAAGAGTTTTTGAGCATAATCTATAGGAAGGAATTTTTCTTTCAGCTTCTTTACCATTTTATTCCAGTTTCGGATCTTACCCTTTCCATTCCTTTGTCTTTAATTTCGTAGGTGATCCCACTAGATCAATACATGTCCGGCCAACTTAGTGCATGCAAACTTAACCTTCTTCTCCTTTGATAGGGTTTTCCATTCAAATCATTTTCCATACGATTCAACCAGCTTAATCAACTCCTCACAGTCGTAACCCTCCACCATAATCGGGAACATTAGTCTTGATATTGTCATTCTTTGCTTCTAAAGCTTGGATCAATCTCTCCTAAAATGGTCTCTCATTCAAGGTTTCTTCATCTCTCTCATTTTCTTCTTCATCTCCTCCTTCATTCATTAATGGAGGTACTTCTTTCATATCACTATATATGTCTCGCATCCTCATTTGCATGTCTCCTTCTAAGGCAAGTAACTTCTCCTGTGAGCTCAACAAATTGTCTCTATAGCTCTTGCATATGCCTATTCATCTGGGCATAACCTCCCCTCCCACATCTAGCCACGATGATATAAAATAGAGGCAAAATTACACATAAAAATGTAATATATTACCTTAACTATTCTCGCAAGATCAAAATCGCTTTGATACCAATTGATGTGGATCCAACTACAAAAGGTTGAAATACCTCCAAAATACAAAAAAAAAATTTGCAAATAAAAACTAGAAGCTTAAAAATAGATTTATTATCATTCAGAATCCACACTAATATTTTACATCATTACAATCTTCCTTTTATTTCATATCTACTCTAAAAACCCTAAAATGCCAAAAATTACCTACTAGAAAAACACCTCGGATGGGCCCCAAAATTTGCATGCCAAATATTCCTTCATAAATTAAGGTTCACGCAAAATTTTGACTTATTCTAAAAATCACAACAAAATTTATTAAAACTCTAAGACCTAGTCAAAAGTGAAAAAACGTTGAACCAATTTTAGACCACTAGATGAAGGAATCTAGCCCCAAAATATGCCAAAATGGACGTAACCTTTCATGAAACATTGGACCCAACATAATAATAATGAATATCTACCACCCTAGAAAATTTCAAGACGATCCAACGATCGGATCAAAAGTTATGGCCTTCACAAGTTATGCTCCCGCATCACCCCTCGAACAACAAAAAAGGGTAATGTGGATTCTCCATGCTAAGAAACATGCGACATCAAATTGAAAGAAATGTGGGAAATTTATAGTAGGTGAATTTTTTTAATAGACCAAGCATGTATTCTCACATGTTCCACCCAACTTCAAATTATGATGTTTGTAATCACTCCTTTGTCAACCAAAAGATCCTCGAGGCTTGACTACTCCACATAATTATGAATTATCATTTCGCCTATGTCTTGCTCGAATCCTTTGTTAGAAAAAAATTCGCACACATGTTTTTTTCCTATAATTGTGATTAATAGACTATTAACAAAAATAGAAAGCCAAGAAAGCAATTTTTTCGAACCAATTTGATTTTCCAAGATAATCTTTCCTGTTGATAACCGCATTTACAATAACTTGAGAATTGCCTTCGATTCTCAAATTGTGTATATTTATATCTACTGCAGCTTTCAAGCCTTTTTATAGAGCTTGAATTTCTACCCGATTTCCCATTCCCCTTTGAAGTATGAAGGAACCGACGACTACTAAATCCCCTTTTCGATCCTTATGATGCATCCTACTCTTGAAGGACCCATATTTGTTTTTGATGCTCCATGAAAGTTAAGTTTACAAAATCCCGGGGAGGTGGCTCCTAGACTTATAATTGCCTCATCAAATTCTTATGTCCCATTATGGAACGTGAACCATCTATTAGTTTGGTGATCTGGACCAGATTCTTTTGAATCTCCCTGTCTCTAGAAGAGAAAAAACTACCACTTTTCCATTGAATTGACACATTTTCAAAAATGGTTGTTTCCAACCTATTCAACACATATTCTATTGAGCCAATTTCTTCGATAAATTCTCTTGTTTATTTCCCACCAAATATTCTAGATCAAAATAAATGGGCTATAACCCCAAATTGAGGCAAGGGCTTATTTGGATTTTACCTTCGGTCAAGAAAGAAGGACAATGAAGAGGGTCCTTGGTTGAACCCATGGGAGGTTTACCCTTGCACATAACTAGTTCCAACATTTTACAACATAAGGAAAGTGCACCAATAAATGATTCAAATTTTCCTAAGCTTTATAGAAAAGCACACATTAGGTAGGACTAGCCTTTCCTTTTTAATTGTGTCCACTTTTGAGTAAGAATCCTACCCTTAAAGGCCAACCATGAGAGTTCTCCCGCCTTTGATGGGAAAAAAATGGACCAACACTCAGTCCACTCCTTTTCTTCAAAACCTTCTTCAATAACTAATTTTTATATCCACTTTCCCTTAATAGAGCCCAGATTTTTGGGTTGTCCAAATAATTTCATAACTCGTGAAGAGAGGGAAATATCTCTCTTTGCAAGCTCGGCTTTGAAAATATATTTTGTTTCATCTGAAATAGGAATATCCCCCAACTCCTTCTAGACCATGAAAGGGGAGTCCTAAAGGATTCCACTTCCATAATTTGTGATGTTCTTTCCCCAAAGGGAATAAGAATCCTAATAAGATCTTGAAGGCTAGACACCTCATCAAGAGCCGAATAACCATTCTAAGAATCATGCTAAAATTTATATAGTTCCCCATTCCCAATCATCCAGAAACCGATTTGTGTGAACATTTTTCTACATGATAAGATGAATTTCCATATGTGAGAGCCTTTTGGGGGTTGATCAATAGCAATTAATGCATCAGGAAGAGATGTCCCTAGATATTTCTTTTCCACAATTTTCCCAAATTAGCTATTGGGCTTAGAGAGAAGATGCAACACTAATTTAGCCCCGAGGGCTAAATTTTTTTTTCCAAATTAATTACTCTCGCTCCACCACAATTTTTCGAAAGGGAGATGACCTATTCCACCAATGAGATATTCTTAGCATCTTTGGTCCCTTGCCAAAGAAAGGATCTCATAATCTTGATTAGCTTCATCGAGAAAAAGTTTAGGAATTCTTAGAATTGATATCATATAAATAGGAAGGGTGTTCAAGATTGTTTTGATTAGTAAGAGTCAATGAACAAAGGACATCCATTTACCTTTCTAGGATCAGAATCGGATATCAAAAGCTTTTATTAGATTGTTCCAAAGAGAATATATAACGATCTTGTAAAGAGGGGAACACTAAATACTTATGACGAAACTTTCTGAATTAAAGCCAAAAATCCTTTGTATCTTTAGGGAAATCCTTTTGGGAACATTAAAGAAGAAAATAATTGATTTTGGATTTTTACCTCTTTCCCAACAAGCTGCAGCGTATAAATCCAAAATGATTTTAAATTCCTTTGCCTCCCGAATTGAGGCATAACTAAAAAGGAATGTATCATATGTAAATTGTTGATGAGTCAAAGGATCAATATCTTCCATTATTCTAAGGCCCTTAAGTTTTCCGGTCCCGATCTCACCTTTATTTCTCTTCCTATAGCTTTTTCTACTAGAATAAAAGGAAAGAGGACAAAGGATTCCCTTGTCTTATCCCCTATTACTTTTAAAAAATTCTTTAGCAGATTCTAACATAGTTTGGAAATAACATAGTTTGGAAATACAACTAAAAATCCAACCACAAAATAGGAGAAAATCCAATTTTTGATAGAATCTTCATTGAAAATCTCCAGTTAACTCTATCATAGGATTTATTGATATCCAATTTAAGTAACATACTTGGGATCCTACAATTGGATATATAATGCATTAGCTCGTGACTAAGAATAACACCTTCAAAAGTAGATCTCCCATGTACGCAACTTTGTTTGTTCTTGTGAGATCAAGGATTCAAGAAAAGGCTTGAGAAGTAGGGTGATAACTTTGGAGATATTTTTATATGTTGTATTACATAAGGAAACTAGTATGAAATCATCAAAGGAATCATGTCTATCTTTCTTTGGAAAAATATTGATAAAGGTGTAATTGAACATTTTTAGGATCCTTCTAGATTTATTGGATTTTTCCACAATAGCCCAAACCTCTTTTCCAACAATATGCCAAAATTCTTGAAATAATTTGGCTTCAAAACCATCAAGACCATGGGCTTTGTTCCTTTCCATATACAAAACTACCTTTTGAATTTCTTCCATGGAAAAAGGTGACATAAGTAGTTTATTTTGGACCTTTGACACTTTGGGGAAAATGTTTCCCGGAAGATCATTCTGCAGGTTGTAATTGGTATTGAATCTCACCCCTAAAAGTTTGGAAAAAATGAATAACCTCATGTTTGATTCCTTCTTGATCACAAACCATCTCACCATTACTATTTTTTATGCTAGAGATAAAATTAGCATTCCTCTTAGCTTTGACCAAAACATGATAATATTTTATGTTCTTATCCCCCTCTTTAAGCCACTTTTCTCTTGATTTTTCTTCTTCAATAAATTTCCTCTCTTATTAGTAGTTCCCGTAATTCCTCCACTAATTATTTTTCCCCAAGAAATTTAGGCTGCCCCATGCCATCCATGCAAAAAAATTCTCATTCACATTTTGCAATTGTTTCTCCAACCTGATTTTTGTTGAAAAATATTCTTGAAATGAACTTCATTCCACTCCAACAACTCCCCTTTCAAAATATTTAATTTCTAACATAAGATAAACATTTTATAACCTCTTACACTTTGAAGGAAGACCACCAGAAGCAATTAGCTCCGAAGAAGAGGATCTCTAAGCCACATAAATTCAAATTTAAAAGGCGATTTGGGGAACTTCATCCTGTTTGAAGAAAGAAGAATAGGATATTGATACGAACCCGACCACGGGATCACAAAAATTTCGAGGAGTATGTTCTTTTTCATCTAAAGGGGGCTGAATAAAAAGTGATCCAACCTTTATGATATGTTGCTAAAGCCAAGTCTCCTATGTGACCATGTAAACCACCCTTGTTTAGGTTCGATATCAACCAAAAACTATTTTGAACAAAAGAATTGAAATCTATTTGAGATTTAACATTCCTTACTAGGCCTCCGATTCTTTTTTATCTAATAAAATGGCATTAAAGTCTCCTCCCGAATAAAGAATTTATCATGCCTTGTTCGAATTTCTTCCGATAGATCTTTCCAAATATTTATTTTGCTTACAATATTGGTAGGAGTAGACATTGAAAATAAATAATTCTTCTTGATCATCAAGCAAATTGATTCTACAAAGCTATCAATTTGTCTTCTATTTTACCAATTCTACTTGAACTCTGTTAGTTTTCCATAGAATTCCAAATCCTCTAGAGGATCCATGCACATCGATAAATTATTCCGACCACCCTTTATATGAATTTGACCAACAACTCTTAATTTATCTTTCTATCATCTTTGTCTCTTGTAAAATCACTACACTAACCTCCGAAGAGAAGATAAAACACTTAACTAAGCACTATTTGTTAGGGGTGTTTAAACCCCTAACATTCCATGAAAGGATTTTCATTGTTACGAGGTAAGGGGTTTCACCTTCCCAAATTCAAACATTGAAAAACATAAATTTGTTTCTTACCATTTTCCACCTACATGTTTTTTCCACTCATGTTTTGATTTCCTATCTTTTTGCCATAAGATTCATAGTTAGCCATCTTTAGGCCAACCTTGAATCAAAGCTAGGCTATTTATGATTAAAAGGAGATCTAAATCATCAACCAAATCCTCCTTTTCATCTTTTTCATGGGGAGGCACCTCCCTCTATGCATTATTTGGCCTAAAGGTTCCAGAGATCCACTCATTAAGCCCATCTAAAGGATTATCCTTTCTATGGATAATTCCCTTATTAATCAAGGAAATCAAAGTTGACGAGTCCTTCATAACTTTCTCTCAGTATCATTCGGAGAGTCCTAAGAGTTAGGATCTCATTAGTAGCGCCCTTGGGTTATGAGAATATGGAATTAGGAACGACTATTTTTACGCCACCACTCGAGTTTTTCCAAAGAACGCCTTTGCTTTGGACATTGGGCTTTAAAGTGATACATTCAAGATTACAGGTAAATCATCTCGGAAACAATTTATTATAGTACAATATTTGATTCCATTTCCACTGAAGGGGAACAATTGAAATGAAGAAAGGAAATTAAGAGTTGATTTCCAAGGAAACACATACCAAGAAAGCATGCTTCAATCCATCTAAGGATCTAGGATCAATCCTCAAAACTTTTCGAATTTTACTACATATTTTTGATAGGATTACGGTTTCAAGTACTCCATGGATAGGGAAAATAAACAAATACGTACGGGATCTTTTCCCATCAATGTTGAACATGCATCAAAATTTAGAAGCCATGACAAGAAAAAGATACCCACCTCTCCCAACAACCAATCCTTTCTTCAAAGAGCTTCATTTTTTGTTCTTGAATTGAGAATAGGACAAAGAAGAAACTATTTGGTATAAAGGATATCCGACTACCATTGACAATCACACCAAAGGTGGAGGATGTCTTCACCGGTGAGTCTTCTTCCGGGAATTTGGCAATAATGCTTTTCTCCTTAAATTTTTTTCCTTGTCCAGATTGATTCTAGAAAAACCTCCCGTTGATGAAGCTCGATTATGCTTCGTCTGCTTTGCCTCTAGTGAATGTTGAGAAGGTATGGAGTTAATCACTTCCGCCCCTTGGGTCCTTCAACACGACACAAAGGCTCACCACCCTTCCTTTCACAAATTTTGCTCCACTTCCAAAATTCACATATTCACACCATATTTGCTCGTTGTAGTGATACCTCATTCATAATTTTTGTGGTAATTTATTGTAGTTGTAATTAATGTATTTTGTATTGTATATGAATGATTGTTAGGATTTGTGTTTCGTTTATATGAATGTGATTGTGATCGGTAAATACTTGTGATAGTTTTTATCGCTATAATTGTTGATTGTGATTGTTAAGTTCCTATTTGTGCAAACATATTTGGTTGCATGTGAGGATTTATGTGTTTTGTATATAGGATCATTTGTATTTATGATATACCCATATGTATAATTAATATTTATAATTACTTTGCAACAATACTCATGTTTTATATTAGTAAGTATTATTTTGTATGAGTAATCTATGGCTGAATTATAAGTACTTGTTTGTGCAAAACATATTTTGTTGCATGTGTGAGCATTTATATATGTGTAACTTATTTGCAATAATACTCATGTTTTGTATCAAAAGTTTTATTATTATTTTTAAATGTTGGATTGTATATTTGGTTTCTTTTACATATATTTTATAGTAATTGTTCATGAATATGAACACTTTGCATGTAATAACACACTTCAAATATTTATATATATTTATAATCAACTAATTACATATGTAATTTTATGAAATTTATATTTGTTGATTTGATATTTATAATATAGGATATACTTTAGGTGATGCTATTATGTATTGAATTTATGAGATTTTCACACTTCATCATTGAGAGAATTATTTGGAATATTGTGTGATAGTTTACAAATCCAACATTTTGGGTCAAAAAACTAGACCCATCTTCGAAAGGAAAGATTATGAATGAAAATAGTATTGCTCATCTTTAAGTTTATATAATAAAACAAAAGCTACAATTGAAATTTACCAAGGTTGGAAAAGAGAACAATTAAATAATAATAAGAAGGAAAAATAAAAAGGTAAAAACTAACTATAAGAAGAAAGAAAAAAGGTACATTAATAAGAAGAAATTAAATTATCTAGGATTTAGATAATATCATTATAATGGTCAAAGTTTAACCTCTATTAATATTAATTTTAATATTTTATAAAATATTATTATAATTCTAAAATATAAAAATGAAAGCACTAAGAAAGACCACTTATTTAACAAAAAAACAATAAATAGGACATGTTACGATAACGGTTTCTAAGCGTCGGTTATGAACCAACCTTTGTCCCTATTTATATTATTTTCAAAATGCATGATCTCGATGGCTTCTCGCAGTGTTTTTTAACATAATTGTCTTTGGAATAATCAAGACATATTGAATGTTTATTCTTAAGGGAATGCTCACTAACAAAAATCGACCAATTTGATCATGCTTGATGTCTCTATCATGCTCGCTAATCCTAGTTTTGATCGATCTACCAATTTCTCCAATATATGGTTTACCACATGAGAAACTTATCATATAGACACCACTATTGAGGTTAGCATCAACCTTATCTTTAAGGGAATTAAGATTATTTTGCAAGGTGTTGACAGGTTTGAAGTAACAATACCTTTTTGCTTGAATTTTTTGCTATTTTATCAGTAGTGTTTTTTTATATAAGGGAGGATGATTTTCCTGCTAGTATTAATTTGTTTTAAATTTTTAGGAGGAGGATTGATAGCATTTTGAAGAGTGCTTTTGATTAAATTATTGTTATAGCCATTGTTTTTAAAAACTTTAGAAAGATGATTTAATTCAAGATTTAGGTGTTCATGATCAACAATTCTAACACTCCTAGAGGCTAGAGTTTTTAGGGCGCCAACTTTCGAGAGGGGTGATGATGGGATTCGACCCAAAGTTAGCAATTTGTGTGAGTTTTATTTCTATAAACTTGATGAGATAAAGAGCCATTTTCATTTCTTTTTAGAAGGATGTTGAAGAATAGAAGCTTGTTATCAATTTCAGTTTCCATGGTGAATTTGATGTGGGGAGAGATGGTGTTTAGGTGTTGGAGAAAATTATTAAGGTTTTCCATGCCATGAGACCAAAATACATTGGTGTCATCAACAAATATTTTCCACCAGTTTGGTTTTAAAGGGTAAGATGAAATAGTTTTTTCTCAAAATTTTCCATGAATAAATTGGCAATAACGGGTAAGAGAGGGGAGCCCATAGCAATGCCTTCAATTTGCTCGTAAATTTCTCCATTGAAGCTAAAGAAGGTGGAGCATAAACAAAGTTCAACAAGATTAGAAGTTTCAACATCAGTGATTTTCTTTATGATATTAATGGCTTCTTTGATAGGGATTTTTGTAAAAAGAGAGATAACATCAAAGCTAACAATAAAGCCATTTTTATCTAAATTTTTATTTTTAATAAAATCGACAAAGGAAGCCAAGTCCTTAGTAAATGAATAGGGCTTCCCACTAAACATTTGAGCTTCATAGCAAGATATGAAGCGAGCTTATAGGTAGGGGAGTTTAAGGTATTAACAATAGGTCGATAGTAGTACTAGGCCTATGGATTTTTGGTTGGCCATAAATTCTTAGGGTTATTTCCAAGGACGGAGTAAGATTTTTCTTAATATTATCATCTAAAGATGAAATTTTAATAACATTAGATACAAATCCTTAAATTTTATTAATAAGAAGACTTATTTAATTTTCTATAACTACCATAATTTAGGTGCTCAATCATTTTACAAATGTAGTTGACGCGATTAAGCACACCAACAACATTGCCTTTATAAACTTTGAAAGAGTTATAGCCAGGATCACCAGATCAACGAATGCACATGATGGAAGATGTTGTGATCTCATGAGTCAAGTAAGTGCACATCATAATGAAGCTACTTGGTAAATGAAATCAAGCGTAAAATAATATTGCAAAGGAAGAGAGAAAATAATGGAATAATCCATGTCATTTAGACTAATAAACACAAAGGGAGAGGTTATGGAAAAAGGATTACACCAGCACCTCCTTGACCGTAGCTTATGTGGGATAGAGAATTGGGTCTCGGAAACAAGGCTTGATGAGGTACCCAAGTACATAACGATGATCCCCAATATCCTACAAAATATGAAGGATGTGTGCCTCCACAAAGAACATAGAGAAGGAAAGTGCAGAATGTCGCATGGTGAATGTTGTAGTAGGTCCCTCTACAACAAATGATGTCTCTTCCTTTTGGAAGAAAGAAACCCCAAGCAATCAAACTACTTGAATTCCCACTCAAGTGGAATGCAGGTAGGAATCAAGATGTATATCTCTAAAAAATGCTCAACTGTCTCCCTGCTAGTGCTCAAATGTGCCAAAGTTAGTATCACAGGACTAACTATAGAATATGGCAATGATGAAGCATACAATGAAGGGAAGAGAGCACCCAGAGAAGAAGATAGGCATGGAACATTCACTGAAAGAATGTCCACGGGAAGAGGAGAGAAAGGGTCAATAACCGTCGGCCCGAAGACTAGTCTACGATGAAGCACTCGGATATGTGAGGTGAATATCAATAGGATCACATGCGTTGTCGAACCTCTCAACAAGTGTACTCTCACTAGAAACAGTAAAGTCCTCCAAAATGCAAGTATGTGAAGGCTTTGGAAGAGCAACAATCTGCACAGAACGGATGTAGAATTTGTAACGAGATAACTAAGGTCTGGCAGAATCTCATCTTGTAGTGGGGGCTCGATAGAAGAAAGAGCATTATCCACCATGGATGTGTCATCACAAGAAATAGAAGTAGGAGGAGAGAGTACAACAGTCTCAAAAGAGATGATAGAAGGGGGAGGAGGAGGTGTAATATAGGTCATAGTAGGATCCCCGAAAAAGACTCTGAAGTGTGTTCCAAACAATAAAGGGACACACAATGTGCTCCACATGGTGGTGTAGATCCCATGAAACATGCTGCAATAAGTGACCATAGGCCATGTCACTAGAATTGGCCCAATCATTGTATCGATGTGGGTCAATAGGAGTAGGAATATGTCCATATAAGAATGGAATAAGTTCTCAATCCGTGAGTGAGTGTTCCATGTATGACCACCATGAAGCATAATTGGTCTTCCCTAGAAGAACCACTGGATGTGAATCAACTCTCCTCCTCTGGAGTCTCTCAAATAGAGTCTTCATGACTAAGAGAAGACACCAATGAAATGTAAAACAAAGTGGCACAAACCACAATGATCACCCAATGCACACTCATGAATGGGACGTCGGGCACAACCGAGAATGCATCTAGATGAAAAATCAGTGTAATAAATACAAAGCATAGACAACCGCCCCAAAAAGCGGCACTTTATAACTTAGTGTGAAAAGTACAAGTCCTAGGTGAGTTTTGCGAGAACCCCCAAAAAATGCAACACTTTATAAAGTAGTGCATTTATAAAAATAAATTAAGCCATCATGTAGAGCATGAGAAAACATGCACTTTTGACCAAAATAGTGCTCAAATCCGAGCTACCAATCAAAAGTTATAACAAATACAATTTCCCAGTAAATAATGGCTTATTTAATTAAAATTTTACAAATTGATTAAAAAATCCGAAATGAGAGGAAAGGGGGTCATGCGTATACTTGTTGGAACTGAAACAAAATGAAGAACATAATGGTTTAGTTTTTGAGGGGGAATTGGCCTCTTGCTAACCTGGGCCTCACCCTTCATCTTCGTCAGGCGAAGATACAAGTTTAAAAACCATTTAATTCTCCCTTAGTGTATTTTCCAAAAAATAACTTGCATCCAAAAAGTGAATAATACAAATTTTTGGACAATTTAAAAGCCAAGTTGGAAAATAAGAGCAACGTGTTCACCTTATGAGTGGAGGGGTCCATAAAAGGAAAAAGGTGTATAGCTGATTTAGGGTTAATAAAACCTAAAATACATTATACTTTGCTGCTACTATTTGCTGTTCTTGAGTGCGACCATCCAAGGAAAAGAGTTGCAGCTCCGTCCAAAGGCTTGAAGAAGACCAGATTGGAGATTTAGAGCTGATTTTAACACACCATGAGCAGATCTAGACCATGTAGAGCGTTCTTTGCAGGTTTGAGGCATTTTTTGGATGTCTCGGGCGTTATTTGAATGTCTCGAGGCATTTTTTTGCATATTCCAATCCAAAAAAGGAGTGTACAGGCTATAAAATTCCTCCAGGGCCTTTATTCACCCTCCAACATTGTTTTGTTGAGCAAATGAGCAAAAAACGTGGCTACAAACCGCAAAAATTCCCTCAAAAGAAAAAAAAAAACGTCTCATGTCCAAATTATGATCCAGATTTTAGCAAAAAAATATCATCCCAACCAAAAGAATGGCACCCATATCTCGTAAAAGAAGATTGTACCAATGCAAACAAGACAAAACCAAGCAAATACACAACCAATGCCAAAGCTATTGCAAACACTAAGGACCCACATATATGAATATTTCTCTCAACAATTCCTTTGATAAGACAATATCAAATCTCAATATTTCATAAAAATAAAGGAAACACCTAGTGCTCGATACCATGAAAGAGTTGTAGCCAGGATCACCGGATCAACGAATGCACATGATGGAAGATGGAGTGATCTCACGAGTCAAGCAAGTGCACATCACAATGAAGTTCTTTGGTAAATGAAATCAAGCATCAGATAATATTGCAAAGGAAGAGAGAAAATAATGGAATACTCCATATCATTCGAATAATAAACACAAAGGGAGAGGTTACATATATAGGAGGGAGAGAGATAGAGGCCCCACATTCTAGTGAATGTGGGACTAATCTTCCCAAATGACCCAAATGACCTCTAGGACCCTAAGCAAGCATAAAGAACCATGTAGGAAAAACCCAGTGGGAAAAAGGCCTACACCAACAAACTTTAATGATGGCTAGGTTTTTATTATTCTTAAGGTTATTTAAATTAATGTGCTCTACTTTAGTTATATTACTTTTAGGGGTTTGGCTTTACTACGAAGGACATAAAAATCTTGTTTGATTTCTTCGATCGAGGAATCGGGGAGCCCGTATAAGGCTTGTTCAAGGTTAACAATAATATCTTTAGTGGGAATGAAATTTTGGGTGATGGAAAAACCTAGGCCCCTATTTAGTAATTTTAAGGTAGGAGGGTCAAGGTTCTGATTGGAAAGATTGATAACATTACCTAAATTTTTATTTTGCTTAGAAAGATAAGAGAAAACTTGTGAAGAGGATGGGCAACTGAAATTAATGGAAGGGGGACAATGCGTAAGATAATTGTTTGAAGTGAGAGCCAACGCAGAGAGGTGGTAAGTGCGGGGACCTCCACATGTGGAGAGATCAAAGAGGAAGACATGTTTGAAGATAAGATGGGAGGAGCACAATCAACATTAGGGTTAGGAATCGAAACAGGAACACATTGTTATAGGAAAAAATAGATCTCTCGATTATTTAGAGACAAGTTCACAAAGCCACAATATTTCAAGGAGGAGGTAGACACATCAAGAAGAGCAAGAGTATTAAGGCGACTAACATTATCACAATGTTGCTCATGGATGAAAGATCCACATGAGTTGAGGAAAGAGGATAAGGTAAAGGGCACAATTCTTTAGACTGACAGATCGAGAATAGAACCAAAATCGGACATAGAGAGCACATTTCTACAATCGGACATGCGGCTTAGGGATGGTTTTTTAGAATCCTTTGGTAAATTGGAGGTGGAAAATCCCCGATGAATATACCTGGAACCACTTTTGCCAGAAAGGAAAATTTTCCTAGGTTTCGAACAAAATTTTTGCCTAATATTTTTAAAGTGAGAACTAGGGTCCAAAGGTAGGTTTTATTTAAGAAGACATAGAAAAGAAGGTTTTGTTGATGCATAGTTTTCGAAACAACAACAAGGTTTGTTGACCCATGTCGAAAACATTTGTTGTCGTGAAAAGCGGGGTTCATTTTCATGTTCACACTTCCCGGACCCCAATTTTTTTCTCCGTTCTCCTAGTGCTAACTACTACAAGTACCATATGTCAACACACTAGCCAAACAAAACAAAGCAAACTCCATGTCTCCACACTCCAATCAAGCTCAAGTACTCATGGATACTAGTGCTCAAGCTCAAGATCCAATAAAAATCAAACTAACTAGGCATTGACAACCCCCCAAGTCCTACCCAAGGGCAAGATTCAATACATGAGCTTGATGTGCCCCACATTTATACAGTTTTGCAAATGAATGTAGAATACAAGGAATCTGTAGAAGCATGTGACTTCAAGGGCTCGTTAACATGCCCCAGTTTGAGATTGATCATGACATTCTTAACTACCTTCTCTCCTCGTATAAATACAAAAGATGGTCATTTTACTGTTACTTTGGAAGATGGTCATACATTCAGGTTCAATGTTGATGCAACTGATATCCATCGATTGATAAGTCTTCCATTTAAAAATTCACCCATAGTAACAACAAAAGCAACCCTCACTAAAGAGGATAAGATTTACCTCAAATCTTGTTTTGGTTTCCATGTTGATTGTATGTGTAACCTGCTTTCATTTGAAATATTTTTATTTTGATATTAATTCCAAATTCCAATGAATGAATTTTTGCAGCTCATGTCAACAAATCAAGATGAGGTGTGGATACACAAGGAATTGCACACCACTTTCTTGCTGCCATGATTTCTTTTTTTCAAGCCAGAATTGTTCTGCAGGGTCGGAAAACTGATATTCCAAATTGGGCTATTACATACATTCTTGCATCGATCGGAAAGCAAAAATTTGATTGGTGCACATTTTTATCTAATAAGATAAAAGTTGACATTACAAATGCAACACTTTCTGAAAAACCAGTTATTCATTCACTAACTATCTCCTTGGTCTTTATTACGAGGCATATTTTAATTTAAAAGACAAACCAACTCCCACTTGCATGAATGACACAATGAAGAATTTTTCAATTCCATTTGAAGAACAACATGTTAATAGTTTATATTTTGACATTACTAAGGTTATTGTCTTGATTTTTTTATACCATATGTAGAGAAAGATTATGTACTTCTTGATTGAATCTTTATGCACTAACATTATGTACTTCTGATTGAATCTTTACCATATGCAGAGAAGATTTTTGAGGCCCTTCCACAAAAAAAGCAACATCAAGAGGAAGAGGCCAACAACATGCTTGAGGCATCGGGAGATTCCCAATCTGAAATGGAAGTTCACTCATCACCTAACCCCCAAGTGTTTGCATTAGTTAAATGACAGAGACGTAATACCCTTATTCTTAACATTCAATATAGGGTTTTTTACACTTACCATTTACTATTTTACCATTTACCATATTGAATTGACATGCAGTTGCTTACACTTGCACTTGGGACTTTGGACTATACATGTGCTTCTCAATAGGCATCACCAACTCACTCAATCCAATCACGTGTAATTGTCGATTCTCAACCAAAAATTACAACAACAACACCCTGCTCCACCATACCAGCCACCCATAGCTCCAACACAATCAATTCAAACTCCACATGACCACCCATACAACAACATGTTTATCCCTCAACAAGGTATAATTTTATTGCTTTTGTGTAAGTTTTTAATAGTTTTCATATAATTTAGTAGCTTTTGTGTAGTTTTAATAGTTTTTCATATAATTTAGTAGCTTTTGTAGTTTTTAATAGTTTTTCATATAATTTAGTAATGCTTTTGTTGATTGTTCTTGGAATTTATAGTACATAGTAGATTGTCCTTTTCCATCTATTCAAATAACGACACCACCACATCCTCCACCAACATCATTACGATTCAAAATGCCCACAAGAGGTTCAGTAAAAAGACCATTGGTAAACACATGCCAATTCCTCTAGCCCCTAGTGGGACACTAAACATTGCCTCTTCATTTCCAATTCCAACCCTCTCTCTCGGTGGCTGGCCCAACGCAACGGGCCAATCAATTTTAAATAATATAAATTTAGATGAAGATTATTTGGGCATTGATAAATGACTGACCCAACATGTTTTTTCAACACACGTGATATGATTCAAGGCCAACAGGTATATTTCCATTTCAATGTACTTTATTTAACTTTTTTACATTTCAATTTCAATTTCAATATTAATTTATTTTATCACAAATAGGATCAGGGCACCCAAAGGAAAAAAGAGGCAAATAGAACATTGCTCGACCCAAAAGCCCCCATACCTCTCCATCGACATCATCCTCTTCGGATACAAATAGTGAACAATTGCCATCATTTCCTTTGGAGAACTTGATTGGTTATGATTTTCAATCCCATGTCAAAGAGTTTATTGTACCTCATATCAGTCAGCTCATATAATGGGAGCGAAGGGAAAAAGTATTAATCAACGAGATAATAAGTCGTTATGATAACCATTGGAAAAGGGAAAGTTTATATGCAGGCAGTCCAAAATCAACCTGCCAAGATGGATGCCTTACTCATCCAAGCAAAAGGTGGGACTATCACATATACCAACAATTATAACAACAATATTTTAGATAAAGTATTAAACAAATTGGAAAATATTAGTGTTGAAGCCTAGGCGTATTTCAACAAATGGTCAAGGACAAATATTTGGTGGCAATTGCAAATGCCGAAAGAGATAGAGTTGTTGTAAGTATTATCAATTTGAAACAATATTTTTTATTAGTTTGAAAATTTCTTATTTTAGTAATATGTTTAATTGAGCTCACTGTTTTTTTGCAGTTGAAATATGAAAATTTAAAGAGTCAAGCAAAGGTGTTCCAAGTTCACTTGGAAACCACTAAGAACAATTTATCCACAACAATAAAGATGAAGGAAAATATTGTTTTGGTTAACAAAAAAAACAATACACTTAAGTGGATAATTAAAGAGAATGGCTTCACCCTAGATTTTGTTCAAAGAAAAGGTAACTACAGATCCTTCTTTGGCATCCCATGGAGATGCTACAAAGGAAGAAGAAGCAATCATAAAGAATCTAGACATTGTTGCGAGGATCTTATTAGTTCTAGGATTATTCAAGAAAATAATATAGGAGGGCAAGCCATTGGGGAAAGTGACACAATGACAAAAGATGCTACAAAAACTCAAAAGGAAAGTGCCAGTGGGTCTGGGGAAAAACTTAATGATTGAGAAAATAGTGACTAGTCTAGTGAACTGTGGGGTGTGGGGAACTTGAAAAATTGAAACTTGAAATATTTTATATATTGAAGAATGAAACTTGAATATTTATTTAATTTAATGGTTTTACTTTTCATGCAATGGATTTTTATATGTTGTTATATTTATATATAGAAACTCTAGATTGTATATGGTGTTTATGTTTGATATTGATGTGATGGTTATGAATATAATAGTGATAGATGATAATGATGATATAGATAATCATGATTCATGGATGATGATAATGGATTTAAACATTAGGCATTATTATTTCTCTTCCGATTAATACAAAAAATCTTCTTCTCTTGCATATGATGACATTATAGATATGGATTCATGAATTGATTTGATATATATTCAAGATGATTGGAAGATTAATGGATATTATTTTCTTTTAGAATGTTAATACAGAGAATCTTAATATAGTAAAATCTTCTTCTCTCTACTTGTAATGATGATGACATTAAACCTTCTCAAAATGATTAATAATGATGACATTATGGATGATTAGATATATGGATGATGATTATATGATGATAGATGGACATAGATGTAGCTTCAAGCACGATCATGGATGATGATAATGGATAATTGTTTTAAGAAAATTTAGAATGTGGTATGACAGAGACATCTTAATACAATAAAATCTTCTTCTCTCTACTTGTAAAATTTGAACTCTGTATCAAGTTTCTTCACATTTAAACCTTCTCAAAATCTTCTCTCTACTTGTAATGATGATGATGACATTAGATGTGGATGATGACATTAGAATAGATATGGATGATGATGAATTGTATGTGGACATAGATGTAGCTTCTAGCATGATCATGGATGATGATAATGGATAATTGTTTTAAGAAAATTTAGAATGTGGTATGATAAAGACATCTTAATACAATAAAATATTCTTCTCTCTACTTGTAAAATTTGAAACTCTTGTATCAGGTTTCTTCACATTTAAACCTTCTCAAAATCTTCTTCTCTCTACTTGTAATGATGATGACATTAGATGTGGATGATGACATTAGAATATATATGGATGATGATGATTATTGTATTGGACATAGATGTAGCTTCTAGCACGATCATGGATGATGATAATGGATTTAAATGATAATGTTTTAAGAAAATTTGGAATGTGGTATGACAAGAGACATCTTAATACAGTAAAATCTTCTTCTCTCTACTTGTAAAATTCAAACTTTGTATCAGTTTCTTCACATTTAAACCTTCTCAAAATCTTCTTCTCTCTACTTGTAATGATGATGACATTAGATGTGGATGATGACATTATAATAGATATGGATGATGATGAATTGTATTTGGACATAGATGTAGCTTCTAACACGATCATGGATGGTGATAATGGATTTAAATGATAATGTTTTAAGAAAATTTGGAATGTGGTATGATAGAGACATCTTAATACAATAAAATATTTTTCTCTCTACTTGTAAAATTCGAACTCTGTATCAAGTTTCTTCACATTTAAAACTTCTCAATATATTTTTCTCTACTTGTAAATGCAATGTTTTTGGGAAGATCAATTTTTACATGTAATTTGATATTCATGCCACAAAGTTCAAACACTACATCAAAGCATTTTGCAAATACCAAAATAAATTAAACATGATTGTAAAAACTCAAGCTATGATAGGGTTTAAGGTACCTCTTGTCTTCTAGATGGGTGTGACAAAGCATATGGAAGGAAAATGAGAAATCATCCTTCAGAAAGCTAGATGACCTTTGATTCTAGAGAAACTCAACACAAAAATGGATTAGTATATAGATGGGTGAGTTTCCTGACAATGTCAGTCCCGAGAAGTGAGAGCTTCCTGATGGATGTCAACCCACATTTTAATAAAGAAAAGATGAAATATTGATTGAGCAGATGAAGGAAGAAACAAAAAGATTATCATTAAAAAAATTAAAGAAAACTTAGGTACCTCTTGTCTTCTAGATGAGTGTGACAAAGCATATGGAAGGAAAATGAGAAATCATCCTTCAGAGCGAGCTAGATGACCTTCGATTCCAGAGAACTCAACACGAAAAATGGATTAGTATATAGATGGGTGAGTTTCCTGACAATGTCAATCCCGAGAAGTGAGAGCTTCCTCGATGGATGTCAACCCACATTTTTGATAAAGAAAAGATGAAATATTGATTGAGAAGATGAAGGAAGAAACAAAATATTAAAGAAAATTAAAGCAAACGAGAACTTGTGCATGTCTAGACAATGGAAGTGGAAGTCTAAAAGAGACTAAGAGTGGCAAAATATGCAGATCTGAACTTTGAAGGCCTTGCAAATTAGTATTCGACAAATGCATGTCACAAACACAACATCAAAGTAGTTTGAAAAATCCAAAATAGAAATTAAATAAAACAATTTTTTTATAAATAATTGTATTTAAATAAATGTAAATATATATACCTGTAACATCTTCAATGATAACAAGAGCTGAAACAAAATATGTTAAAAAGCCTCCTCATAGTCAATATTTGCATATGTAGAATTACAATTGTGTTACGTCTAACTATAAACTTTTATATTTGAATCTATTAATATGAAATTGAATAAATAACAACAGTTAAAATGTAAGGTGACAAACAATAAAAGTAAGGTCAAGGAGATACCTATTTAAAGCTGAAACAATCCATTATCAATAGCTTCTTCAAAGTCGATATTCACTTATGCAGAGTTTGACGACGCACCAATTCCAGTCTCATCATTGAGAACATTTGTACTTGTAGTTGTATTATTTACACCTCTTCTTTTGGAAAGGGAATTCCAATGCGCAATTTCTCTATCAAAAGGAAAGGTTTCCAAGGAGTAGTGAGAAACATAACACCTCATGCAACTTTCCATATTTTTATCCAACTTGTTTCTTAGTTTTGATTTTATAAAATATAAAGCACTAAAAACCTTTCATCCTCCATAGATCCCAAAATCATTGTTTGGCACAACTCATATAATCTAAAATATTCATTGATGTCTTCTTGTAACACAATACTTTGATAGATTCCTCACCAGAGCCTTGTAATAGCACCACTCTCGGAAGGTTCATCTAATAATTTATATTGGTTCCTCATTGTCATTGCAAAATGTGTTGATTGAGACTTTAATAAATCAACATTCAATATACCTTTGATTTCGATACCCTTGACCTCTGATGTCTTGGTGAAATGTTCCATTATTGTACCCATGGATTTATGGAAAATTTCTTACAAACTCTGCACGAGCACCTTCAGTATTCCAAAAATTAGGATTCATCACACCCATTGCTTCAAGAATTTTATCTTTGCTGAAACATTCTCTAATTTCTGATGATAAGGATTCTAAATTTTTCTAAGTTTTATTCTTGTTTCAACTATAATAATCAAATAGATTACGTGTCACAGGAACTTCTTCTTTTCGATCCTGTAATATCTTGACATTTTTACAAAATGTGCAGTGGTATGTCCTCCCATTAACATTGATACAAAGAGGTGATCATGGATATTAAATCTCAAATAGTTACTAGGATTCTTAAGATCTAATAAAACTTTCCAATTATCAAAAATAGGTGTATCAAAACTATCTTGGGAAGTGTACAAGACATCAAGATTTTGACATACCATTTTTCTCATCCATATAAAATCAACAATATAGATTAATCTCCCATGCATGCTTCATCAATGTATTGATCTCTGCTAACATTGGAAGAATGCCAACCAATGTAAGAAATGTCTCCAAATCAGTTAAATGGAACAACAAGTCCCTCCCCTATCAACTTCATGATGATATTTGTGCATGAAACCAACCAACGAAGGATACTCCTCACGAACTCTACATGCAGGCTCATACAAAGAAATCCACCTTGTCTCAACATCCTTCAGAAGTTTTTTTCCATCTATAATTCCAATTGCAAATTTTTGAACTCAAGAAATCACTTTGGGTTGTTTTCCATATAGGCATGAAGTTCTCTTATAAGGTCTTCTACTTTAGCAACATTTTCATAGTTGTTAACCATTTTATATGCTAAATTCATTTTGTGAGCCATACAGTGAATTGCTAGCATATAAGGGGCCACTTGTTGTTTGCAATCTAACACACAACCTAGTTCGGTGACCCTGCATGACTGATGCACCATCTTCTCAACATACCAACTTCATAGCAATTTCATAATCAGTCATGCCAACAATATCTTTCAAATGAGAAACAACTATTTTATGTAGGTTTTCGGCATTGCAATTTTCAACCATTTTCATAACACCCAACAGATGTGGTGTCCTTATATGATTTTCTAAAGTATAAATGTGGATACATACCCATGCAGTGTTTTCAACTGTTTGTCACTTCATCAATTGATAGAGAGATAAACTTTGCATTTTTTACACTCTCTTTCAAATCTTCCTTCTCTATCATTGCAAGGCATTTGGCCATTTCCCATGCACTACTATCTGACCAATGAGACTGAGGAACATTGTGCATTCCATTATATTGATACAAAACTTTGAAATCAAGGAAATCTGAAATCGGTCTTCCTTTCTTAAGTATGTGAAATAAAGTAGAGAATTATATGAGTTTAGCATGCAAATTTGATTGATTCATCTTACCAATTTGTGATGTGATCGTTCCTCCCTTTTCCATGAGATGTCTATGTCTTTTCTACTCTACTTCATACTCTGCTATGTATTTAACATGCATGCATTCTTTTTCAGTTTTCCACCTATGTGTTTTTTGATTTTCTAGCCATCCTCCCCCATTATAGTCAAATATTGTTTTCCACAGTGTTTTTCAATTGTGTCCAGCTTTAGTTGCATTTTTTTGTTGCTTTCCCAATTTCCATGTACATATTGTACATGTACATTCAGATGGGATATCTTCTGAATTAGTTGGTTGTATAGGTTCGATAAAAGGAAATTTGGCAGCCCAATCAAACTTGTATGTCCTCCCAAGTGTCCACATATTCTTGTTCATTTTCAATGTTTTACTTTTATGAGTAGAATTTTGAGCATTATCACAATCATCTGGTTTCCTCTTTCATGAACCAAAATTTGCATTTTATTTTTGTGTTCCATTTTGTTGAGTATTTGTATGTGTGATATCTTGATGCACTCTGGTTGCACCTCAACAGGAATATCTTCAAGGATCTGACATCTCAACAGAATATCTTCAAGCTCTGGCATGGTATCATCATAGGTGTCATTTGGTTGATATTGTGTAAAATGCATGTCCACTTCAATAATACCTTCCACACAATTTGTACTCTGATTGATTCTAGTGGAAGATGTATGGGTGTTGTGGTTGCGTATCTATAGCAAGCAGAGTTTCCAAAATACTTGAACATGGACTTCTAGATTTTTTGTTACTTTTTGGGTCTTCTGAGCACTAACACCTTCCATTGTTCTGAATGGCTAAGTTGAACCTTTGTCATGCATCACTAAACACTCATCATGTGCATCAACAACACTGTGTCATGTGTGTCATTAATAAAATAACCTGTGTGTCATGTGCATCAACAACCTTTATGTCATGTGTCAACAAACTCTATGTCATGTGTCAACAACCTTGTGTCAGTGTCAATCAAAAACTTTGTGTCAACATCAACATCAATAACCATGTCATGTCAAAAAAACACTATGTCATGCGTTAACAAATACTGTGTCATGTAAAAAAACAACATTGTGTCAACAATCAAACCCTTTTCACGCGTCGGTGGTATCTTCTTGCGTGCATTAACAAAAAATCCTTTATCGTGTGTCAACAAATAACATTAGTCATGCATCAACAAATAGCCCTTATCACCCGACTACAAACTTCAAAACAAATCTACACTGTGTATTTGTGCTTAGAGTTCACAAGTTCATAGTACTTGATATGTTGATACCTCAACTAGTAGTTAGTAGTATACTACCCCGACCCAATGAATCACCTAGGTTTTTATAGGAGATGTTTTCAAATGTAGGTGAAGTCGACCCCTAAAAAAATATATATATAAATTTTAGGCGAACATGACACTGACCTGCTCTGAAAAATTCACCTTTTCAAATTTTCCTAAAATGGAATATTGAAGATAAATTGCAAATGCAGAACGAAGGCACCGATTTCAGATTTTAGAAAAGAGGAGCTAACATAATGGAAAATAGTTTTTTTCTTTTATTTTTATTTTTGAAAGAATGTGAAATACAAACAAAAATAAGAAAAATGCAATCATCCCAACACCTTTTAAGAAAAGTTAGATCAACAATCTTCTTTGATAATCAGTAATCGAGATTCTAAAAAAGAATTAATTTTGTCTGCAAAAACCCTTCAATGTTGAGTAAAAATTGAATTTATGCATTTTCATAGTTCATCATTAAGAGAATTATTTGGAATACTTTGTGATAGTATAAAAATCTGACATTTCGGGTTAAAACATTAGACCCATCTTTAGGGAGGAAAGATTATGAATGAAAATAGTATTGGTGATCTTTAACTTTACAAAGATAATTATTTGTATGTATGTTATTTTTGTATGTATAATTAGTTGTTCTCAATAATATTAATGTTTTGTATCAATTTTTTTATTATTTTGCATGTTGGATTAAATATTTTTTTAGCATATGTTTAATAGTACTCATTTATGTGCATGAACGTTTCATTTATTTATTCTTGTATTTTGTCAAATTTGTATATATAATTAGTGTTAATTTAATTATAGATGTATAAAATAATATATGTTGTTTTGATATTTATATTTGATATGAATATTACTTGCTATTCTATCCCATCCACCATTGAAAGGTGTTGGATCTAGTCTCCCATGTAGCCAAAAACATTTATAATAGGTCTAAATCGACGATATCCCGGCATTTACATCATGCCTCGAAACCCCAACCATGTAATCATATAACCTCTATCTGGTTCAATTCATAAATCAATCCATTGAGCCAAGATACATCCACACTCCTCCACAATCGGTGATTACAGCCTCTTCCCGCACCCATAAAACAATAGAAAAATAGACATTAAAATTAAAAATTTAATTTGAAATGAAAAATAAAAATTACAACTTACATATACAAACATCCCTATCTTTATAGGCCCATGGAAAAATTTCCCAACCTATCTCGATGCCATCGACCCTAATGCTTTAGGGTGGCGATGGCATCCGGCCAAACGCCGCTGAGACTTTTCCAAAATTGACTCTAAAAAATCTACTAAATGAAAAAAACCAAAGTTAAATCCCTTCGAAACCCACTTGTATTTTATCCTAACCTACCCTATAATGAAAATTTGGACAATAATGATTCCCCAATGACTCTAAAAATGCAAAAGGACCAAATAACACCTAACTTACCCTACAACATTAAATGTAATGACTTAGTTGTGGTCGCACCTGCCGCGTGCACCTCTTTGTCATCCTCTTCCGCCACCTCATGCTCGTGCCATGTCATCAAAATGCACTTAAATTTGGAATTCCATAGCTCATTTCTCTTAATTCCAAAAATAACAATAAGAAAATAACAAACCAAATCACTATATAAAAATGACATTTCTATTCAAAATCAGTTGCGATAACCCTAAATCTCCCAACTGTCATTTTTGTTCCAAAACTCTATAAAATGCTTCATTTGTTGTGTCTTGATCATGTTATCATATTGTTCACTTTGACCTATTACATGTCTACATTCGACGACTTTCATTTTTTGCCTATTTTTTACACCATATCACCATATGATATCTATGACATTATGACATCTCAACATTACGACACGACATCTATCCCATGGGCCCCTAGTTAGGTGATTTATGTCTCATTTTAATTATGACCCTCTAGTGTTTCTTTTCAATTTTTCTTCTTCGTGGTTCTTGCAGCATTGCTTGCACTCCATACAATACATTGAGCGACACTATCGGGTTTGCATTGGTGGGTTTATTTCATTTCAGCCAGTCCTTTCTTACTTCTAGTACCTACTTTTGATTTTTGTGTTATAGACTATTTCATTCCATTTACCACCCATGTTTCACTATCACGACACGTGTTGATAAATGGTCATGGAATATGTATACACCCAATTTTTCTCTTTTCATCTTTCATACATGTTACTAACAATTTCCCTTGTGCATATAAAGATCATTGATGCATCTATTTCTTAAGCGGGTGCCTTAAGAGGAATGTTGGGAATGGGGTATGACTATTCACATGGTCATTATGGGTTAGAGATAGTACACGATAGATTATCTTTATGTGGTCCTAGCCTTAGTTGTGCTTGCATTAGTTATCCTTGTCCCTTTATGTCTCATACACATAACACTCCCAACGCCTAGCTTGAATTTCACCATTTGGCAACTTTTTCATCCACTTACTTGATCCATGACACCTCTTTTTCACTTTTCATCACATTTAGATATCCCCGGTCGATACCATCCATCGCCCGTGAGTAATGGTGTTTGTATTAAATATTTCCCTAGATGAAACCATCATCCATGGGTGATGACTTCGTATATATACCCGCCACACTTTGAAATTTCATAAGGAAGGAATTTAGAATCATAGGAGCTAGCCACTTTCTGTACACTCTTGCACCAACTATGCATTTTCTCTCTTTTCCCTTAGTTCATCTTGCATTTGACTTGAATTGGATTGGACACTCTTCTTGGTTGGATTGCTTGCACTACTAGGTCATCTATAGTGAGTCTAGGACAAGAATGATGTTCCCATTCTCCACCCAATATTGATTCTCGATCATGAAAAAAAAAACAACAAAGAATATATTCATTTTCCATAATGGATGCAATAGGAATGGTAACAAGGTTTGTAGGGGTCTGATCTAAGCACTTGAAAGGAGGATTATTCTAGTGCCTTGTAAAATTTTACAATGCCAAATCCATTCACCATCAATGAAAACCCCAAACACAACCACATTATGCTATTTAGGATGCCCAACCCCGATTTGAAGCTCCTATTGGCAGCTGCCCTCCCACATATCCAAAGAGAAACCAAAAAAATTAAAACAAAAGAAACAAATATTTTCCCAAATCCGCCCATTTCGGGATTTTATCTACTTTTAATTTTATTCTATTTTAATCTATTTACTTCATTCTTCCTCATTAGATTCAAATTTCCAATTAATTGAATTGACTAAATCCTTTGTATTACTTCATATTATTATTATTATTGCTTAACCAATATTTTCTTATTTATTTATTTATTTTATTTTCATTTAATATTATTTATCTATTCGTTCACTCTTTTGTTTTAAATTCTAATCATACACACATATATACATTAATTTAATGTTATTTTATTATGTTAGTTTTATTTTCATTTTATTAATAATTCATGTTATTATTATCACTTATAACCTTCTACGAATTGAATAATCATGTCGGTAAACATAAGGATTGACAAAGATTTCAATACTTCGATTGAAATTTTTGTGAGTTATCCATATTTCCATGTGACACATGGGAACTACAAACAACACGAGCACAATCTAATATTCCAAGAAAATCATCAAGGCCAAATGTAAGGAATTCAAAAATCAATAAGAATTGGCACAATGCATTTGAAGGTTAAAGGCTACATCTTGACGTAAATTAGGTAAAAATATGTTTACCAACTATTTTTTCATGAGTGGAGAAATGGAAATGACTTGTTGCACCTCTCCATTATTGCAAGAATGAAGGGAAGTTTTCATCATTTCTTTGTTTTACATTACAAGGGTCTAATATGGTGACATATGTGTCCATGTTGAAGGAGAATGTAAAACAAACTTCTCTAATAAGTCTGTGAATGTGGTGAGAGATCCTTTAGAAAGGTGTACAAAACCATTTAATATCTATTCCACCTAAGTGTAGACACAAAATCATACACTTACTATTTACATCACGCCTCTAAGTATGTCATTATATGCATGATTCCTAAGCAAGAAAACTAGACATTAACAAAAATTGTTTTACTTTTACATTGCTTTATCCTTTTTCATTTACTTTTCTATAATGACTACTTTGATTTTGGACATTGGACAATAAGTGACCCAACCTAGTATTTACCATTCTATCCTCTCGAGCATCCGAGAGACTAACATCCATTAGGACAGGAGTGCCCAAAACTACCTGTCCCCTTTGGGAACTTCTATATTCCCCCTTTTGTTAAATTTTAAATGTCACATTGACTATTATATTTTCTAAAGTACTACTTATCACTTTGGGTCAACCTTTTTAGTTATTAATGATGAAATTTAAACAAGGGAATCATATATATACAAAAATTACTCACTATTGTTCGGGGTTGGGTAATTTGGTGCTATTAATTCCTATATACTACTTGGGAAAAGAACAATAATCAAGTACTGCATTTGGGATGCATCATTCATTTCATAGAGAGGTTATTTCTAAAATTCATTACACACATTTGTCTTAGGGGAAAAATATTTATAACCCGCTATCTTGGTGCAACTGACACATTGACAACCTAGCTTCAAGGGACATCATTCTATCACACACACACACACACGCACTAGAAATACATTGAGTATGAAATATAGTGTAGCACTTAGTGAAAATCACATTGGGGTAACCAATGAGGTTAGTCTGACTCAATCATATGCATTATTTATTCTATCTAATATGTACTTGAGCCTTATGTAAGTAGCTAGGGTTTATTTTGTAGGTACATGTGCGATGGTAAAACCTACAACAAATCTAGAGTGATAAAGAGTGAAATGAAGAAGATAAGATTAGAACATTAAAATACCATATCTATATTTGTTGCTAGGACACTAATGCCCAGCCTCGAGACACTAGCACTCGGATGACCATGTTGTCCTTTGATAATTTCTATCCGAAAGACTTTCATATCTCTGTTCTCTAGATGAATCTTACTCGGTTTAGATCTAGTTTGTTCCACCCAATCTCTAATCTAGAAACATCCCAAATAGTGAGATACAAGATAACTCACTCACGATCTTCTCATTTCTAGCACTTGTTTGTCATTGTATGTGAGATCTTTCTTATTTTAGATATATATGTTTGATTTCATTCCTTTGATAATATTCAAATTTTATGAAATAATTTTGTGAACTTGATCATTGGATGCTCATTACTAGATCTATTTATTTCCTATCTCTAGTGGCTATACATCTTGGGTGCTTCCTTTTTCATGCCCATTACCCGTAGCAGCTCACTTTGGTCTTCCGCAACATATTGAGCTCCTACACAAACCCAAAATTGTTCCAACATTATGGCTAAAACCACTCATGATAACCCTCTTTTTGATTCCCATAAGATCCCCTAAAAAACATCAAAGCTTATGATAGTGAGCATTCTTATGATGAAGATATTAATGTGGATCGAAACACTTGATGCTCTCACAATTACTATTCTCCATTATGTGAAAATACCACTCATGTACGCCATGTTTTTGATGTTCTATTAGCAACCCAATGTTCCCGTGACAATGATGTCCATGTCACTATGGTTCACAAATGACTTAGATATCTCTAGTGTTACCCCCTCTATTTCACTTTCATTCCCCCTTCACCAATGCGGGGATATCCACTATCTATATGCCTATTTCCACCTAGCATTCACTTTTCTTCCCCTATCATTTCTCATATCCAACCTAGTTATTCTTTAGGAACCCACACCTTAGAGTTCTTGTACAATGATTTACAAGCTCAAATTATTCAATTGCAGTGTGTTTATTTTGCTTCTTCCCCATATCTTTATTTTTCACCCTCCTACATAGTCCTCTTGCACTTGAAGTTTCTTCTTACCCAATTCCATCCAATTTTACTTCACCTAAGTTTCTGTTATCACCTGGAGTTGAACCCTTTGCTCAAGCTAGGCTCATCACCTCAGTGAAATATGGAAAGACCTCCAAACTGCTGCAGACACAATTGTGCCTTTGAGGTCAATATCCATAAAAGGTTGGATTCCTTCTATCCTAGCTCACTGTAACTAACTAACTTCGCACTACACTACAACTATCTAATCCTATAAAAATATTCCAAGGTATTAGAGTTTCTCGATATCTGATGAAAAATGAATGCATGAGAAATTACAGAAATGAAATAACTAACAATAAGATGCAATATGATCAAAACTCACAAGGCAAGAATGGATCCAAATCAACTCAATGCTCCATATGCTCCATATTCCATGAGATAGAATGATGCAAGTGATGTACATATAGGAGGTGAATGTGCAACCTCCTCCTAGATTAGTGGGGAATAACTCTCACTAACTAATACTAGAAGTAGAGTTGACTCCACACAACTAGTAGGCTAACTCAACAGAACTAGTAAGCTAACTCAACAAAATCTGCACAACTAAGCAAGCATATCCCATGAGTGTAGGAAAGCTCTAAGTAAATAAAAAATACAAGGAAAATAAATATCCTACACTAACACCCACCCATAAGCACAACTTAGGTGGGCAATGAAAAAGGAAAGTGGGTCCCAACAACAAGGCTTGATGAGGTACCCACGTACAATGAAAACCTCTCATAAAGTAGATAAAAGGAGAAAACCAAGTGGGAAATAACTCAAGAAAAATGGAGAAGAAGAAGAAGTAATGGGTTCCGATGACTTAGCTTGATGAGGTACCCACGTACAATGATAATCCTCCATAGTAGAGAGAGAAAGAAGTGAGGAAAATAAGGTCCTCTAAGAAGAGTGTCGATGATGTGGTCCTCCGTGTAAAGGCTAGAGAGAATCCGCCTGCACCGAAAAAATTTCATGCCCTTAGGAAGGATAGAAAATGAGCACTCGAAAATTATCCCACTCCACAAAGGAAGAAGAAGAATCTGTAATACTCTGATCTATACATCTAGTCTACATCTGAAAGGTGGCATAGGTCTAGCAAATGTGTGCACAAAAGACAATGGTAATGCCACTGTAGTATACATGTCTGAGAGAGAATATGGTGGGGGACTAATAACCCTCACAAAGGGATCCACGAGAAGAGGTGGATCATGAAACATCTCTGAAATAGTGGAAGTGACAAATGTCTCAAGGTGGGTACTCCCAACGAGAGAGATGAATGGGTCCTCTAGAATGTGTGATAGGCTCAATCAAAGCATATTCCTATAATGCAACACAAGTGGAATATGAAAATAGATAACTCATGTCGGAAGATACTCATCCAAATGAGGTTACTCAATTAGAGCAATTTACGGCAAGAATGTATCAACATCACACCATGAATTAGGAGGATAAGACTGTTGTGAAGAACTACTGGAAGTCCAAGATGAAGCAATGTTGCACTTAAAGGTAGCAACTTGTGTATGTGGAGTGTCATCAAATGAGAAATCAAGATGCAATGGAGCATGAGAGTAAATGGTCACATATGTATCGGATAAGGTTCTCCAATAGAACACTATTGCGGAGAGTGAATGAAAACATGAACATGAACGACAATGAGCTCTATGGAGGCAACAATAGGGAGAGTGTGCTCAATAGAAATATCTTGTGGTGAATGGTCAACATGGGACTCATGAGTAGAAATAGGTGCAGAGGAACACTCAATAATGAAATGGATGTGAGAAGGGGGAGAATCTATAGAGGCACTAGAGTGGTTCAGGGAAGCGTTGCTCTCAGATGGTGAAACAAGGTCACCATACAACTGTCGATAATGGTCTAGGTAGTGAAAGGGAACTCAATGTTCTCAAACAAAAGTAATGTATCCCTAGAAATATTAAGATTGAGAAGGACATAGACCTCATCGTTTTTGTTAAACCACTCATACTTCTATAGAGGTTCATCAGGCTCAGGAACAAGACCATGGAGGTAGGGAAACAAATTGTGTAATGTAATGATTGATAATGTTTGCCTTCCTAGAAATAAAGTTCCCAAATTCAAGCATATCAACATAATGGTGAAATTGAAACTCCATAATGTAGATAAACCCCCAAAAATATCCTAGATGGAACTTTATAACTTAGTGTGAAAAGTACAAGTCCCTAATGAGTTGTGTAAAACCCCCCCAAAATGCGAAACTTTATAAATTTTTATGTTTACAAAATTAAATGAATCCATCATGTAGAGAACAAGAAAACATGCAATTTTGACCAAAACGGTGCTCAAATATGAGCTACCGATAAAAGTTATAGCACAAACAATTTTCGGTAAATACTTGGATTATTTAATTAAAATTTTGCAAACTAATTAAAAAAATGCCAAAAATGGAGGAAAGGGGGTCGTGCGTATACTTGTTAGAACTGGGATGGAATGAAGAACACAATGGTTTAATTTGTGAGGAGGAATTGACCTCCTGCCAACCCGGGCCTCACCCTTTGTCTTCGTCGGGCAAAAATATAAGTTGAACTGATTTAATGTATTAAGGAGAAGATACCATATTAGAGTTTTTGGATCTCTGATTAAAAATGAATGCATGAGTAATTGTATAAATGAAATAACTAACAAAAAGATGCAATATGATAAAAACCCACAATACAAGAATGGCTCCAAATCAACTCAATATTCCATATGCTTCAATTTCCATGAGATAAAATAATGCAAGAGATGTACATATAGGAGGTGAATGTGCAACCTCCTCCTAGATTAGTGGGAAATAACTCTCACTAACTGATACTAGAAGTAGAGTTGAATTCACACAACTAGTAGGCTAACTCAACATAACCGGTAAGCTAACTCAACACAAATGCTACAACTAAGCAAGCATATCCCATAAATGTAGGAAAGCTCCAAGTAAATAAACAAATACAAGGAAAATACATATCCTACACTAACACAAGGGACTAGGGTTGAAATAGGGAAATTCTAAAATAAAGAGAGGTGATGCACCAAAATAGAATAATGATTGATTATGGCTCCGGGGACACATATATAATAATATATGTAAAGATCCAAGCAATGCACATATAACTTTGAAAGAAATAAACATAATAATATCAAGGTGAGAAAGAGGATTGAAATATTACCATCAAACATCAAAGCATTCAAAGGAAAGAAATAAAACTTATATTAAACATCAAGAACTTATCCATTTGTAGTCTAACAAAATTGAGGCACATAAAATATTCACGGGGGCATCACAATTAACAAAAAAATACAAACCCTTTACATATGATTTCACACTTACATTTCTTTAAATTGAGAGAGAAAGAAGAGGGATAAGATCACATCCAAAAATGAATAGATTCAACCACCCCACCACTACCAAGGAGCAATTTTGTAGGCCGATTAGGGGCACTTGATATTGTACACCATTGATTTCCCAGACTAAGTATCAACATCATTCATCATTAAATTCTGGTTGTTGGAGTGTTTGGGTGCCTAGAATGAATTAGGTGTGGCCTCATTAAGTTCCACATTTTTTTCATATTTTTCCCCCTATTCTTGTCTCATTGCGGCTTTCATCCCATTTGGAAAGTCTTTGGTGATATGTGGCTTCCTTTTCTAACTTCTACCTCAATCCGTGAACAATCAAGTAACTCCTCAATTTGTTTCACCATCTCGTGGCCCTGATATTTCCTCCTTCAACATATTTTTTACCATTTCACAGAGTCCTTTGTGTTCCACGATTTTTTTTAATGTGTAGCAGCTTTCTTTTCATTCACATAACTCCTTGTTATGTGGCTTTTAACTTTTCTTGTTTCGTAGACGATCGTTCTTCTTTGTTCCATGACTTTATCAACTTGTGTAGCTTTCTTAACCTTGCATGGCTTGTACCTCACGCTTAATTTTATCAACTTTGCTTTATAATCACTCTCTACAATGCCACATAGCCCTTTTCCTTTACTTTGTGGACTCTTCTCCGACAATTATGTTCCTTTGTTCGGCTTCTAACTTTTATCACACTTTAACTTTTTATTTCCTTCTTAACGGTGCCACACAACCGCTTTTTCATGTTTCACGGCTTCTTCTCTTATACTTTACTTTTGTTTCATGAATTTTAAAAACTCTATGAAACACAAATATTTACCAAGTCCATGAAACACTATGTTCCTTCACTATCGTGGAATGCTACAACTTCCCTCCATGGGTGTTTTTCTTGAAATTGCATGATTCAACGACTCGAAATGAAGTTGTCCAAATAGTAAGTGTGTTATTTGGACAATGGTTTGATGAATTTTAGGGAGATATACTTGTTATATGAGTCAATCAAGAGCTAGAATAGCCATTGGGTATGGAGTCAACATTAAATTTAGAAACGTTTTATGAGATCAAGTTGCTCCTTTATCCGCAGACTTTTAGATTCACTTGCCACTTCTTTCTGCGGAACACTGTTTCCTTCTATAGCCTGCAATCCTGATGAATGTAAATAAAACCAAAACGTGTTAAAAAGATTATTTATTCAAATGATCACCAAAAGGGTTGAGGAAAGGTACTTGATCAATGATCACCACACAACAAAAGGAGGAACCCTCCAACAACAAGGAAAGGAAAGAACACAAACAATAACTATGTACATGATGCAACCAAACAAACTTAATGAGAAGGTTTAAGATACATCCCATTGACTCATATTTTAAGTTCCTCCACATTAAGCCTAGATAAATCAAAAGAGTTAGAATACTTACATGAAGCGATGATATATGGACCACTCCAAAGTGCATCAAACTTAGAGTTTCTCCCTAGTTTAGCTCTATCTCCGTATCATTTTAGAACCAAATATCTTGTTTTGAAAGCTTGTACTTTGGATTTCTTGTCGAACCACTGTTTGTTTGACCTCTGATGTTCCTCTAATTTTATCATGGTGGATTTCCTCAATTCTTCAAGTTCAACCAACTCTACCATTCTGATTGTTCTTTCATCCTCACCATCCTATTCCAATTGGTGCACCATCTTCAATGAAGGCAACTCAAGAGATAATGGAATCCTAACTTCTCTACCATATACAAGGATAAAATGAGAATTACCTATTGCTATTTTTGGTGTAATTTTGTTATCCTAAAGGACATTTTTAATCCTTGTGTTGTTGCCTCTGGTTCATCTCCATTGTACTCTTCATTATTATGATCAAGTTCTTGTTGGTAGATTCAACTAGGCCATTACCTGAGGCTAATAATTAGAGTAATTATTCGGTAGATGTCATGCTTGAGAGCCACTTCGAAATTATATAGCATAATAAGGCCTTAAAATTGTCATAAATAATGGTTTAGGGAAGCCCAAAACTTGTTACAATATCCTCCATTAAGTCAAGGTCCAAGGATAACTGATTCGGTTGCTTCCTTGAGTGCTACAACTTTTGTGCACTGGTAAATTAATCACTCGCCATTAGGACCCATTTGTGACCTACACTTGACACTCGGATTGATTGTGCTAATAAAATAAATCCACCATTGAGAGAAGGGTTCATCCACCTAAAATTGTTAAAGTGAGAGGGCTGTCATCTTCTTTTTACCAAAGTGAAAAGAGCACACTCCTTGCACTTTCTAAACTCATTAATGATAATTCATGAACAATGTGGGCTAAATGTATCCTTATTTTAAGCTTTTTGATTGTTGGAGCCTTTGTAGAGAGAAAAATCTTCTAGAGAAGACAATATGAAATTCCACCAAGGTATTTTCACTTTCTCTCCTTCAATGTACCTTATTAAAACTCCATCTAGGTTCTTTCTGAAAAGAACCTTGTAGATTAATGCATAAATAATGGATTTCAACCTTAAATGTCACCTTTAACTTTGTTCAAACCAAGAGGATATGTGTCAGTAAATAGGAATTTATCCATGTTTTTTATCTAGCTACTATCATTAGGTGGACCCGCGACGTATTGTTCTTGCTCTTCTTCCAAGTGATATGAGGTTTCTTGGTTAACTTCATCACCTAAAGCTAGCTACTCACATAGTTCTCTTCCTTTAACTAATTTTGTGGCCTTGATAGTCATGTCATACTCTATGATTTTTGGTCACCCATACATATCTCTTTTCACTGATATTTGTTGCCATGATGAAGTCTATCACATTGGGATGGGAGACTAATACTTTGATGCAATTAGTGGAAAGCATGTAATTTAATTTCATAAGATATCTCATGAAGAATACTATATGTTTCTCCACATGATTGTATTTCAACTCACAATCCTTCACTACTCGATCAAGAAGGTGATTAGTTCCTCACGAACCCTTATCACTTTGTTGTGTTAACACCGTGAAAATGTTATCTTCAACCCCATAAGTGTATAAGATGAATTCCTTTGAATAATCTGGGTTGATGAGAGTGGGTGCTTGAGAAATTTCTTGTTTGATGTTTACAAATCTTTCCTTTCCTTCCTTGGTCCATTTAAAAGTCACATCCTTCTTGAGAATCAAAGTAATGAGATTGAAAATTCTTGTAAAATTAGGAATTAAACTCCTAATAAAATAATCTTGCATAGAAAATATTGTAGTGCTTTCTTGTGAGCTGGAAATGAGAGAGAGAATAGCCGAGATTCTCTATAGATCAATGACAATACCTAATTTTGAGACAACATGACCCAAAAGTTTGCCTTACGAAACCAAAATGATGTATTTATTTGGGTTGAAGGATACCCCAAACTCCCTACATCTTTTAAACACTTTCTCAAGGTGATTCATATGATCTTCACTTTCCTTGAGAAAACTATGATATCATCCATGTAGATGAGAATATATTTGTTAATATAGCCTTTGAATGCAATATTCATGGCTCTTTGGAAAGTAACACCTACATTAATTGGACTAAATGACATCTTTTCATAATCATGTGTTCCCCGTTTGGTTGTGAAATATGTTTTAGTATGATCCTCCTCCTTAAATCTAATTTGGTTCAAGCTGGAATAACCATCTAAAATGAAGAACCTTTCAACTCCTGCCACTATTTACAAAAAAATTCCACAGAGAGGGAAGAGGATAGTGATCCTTAAGGGAGGATCTATTAAAATCTTTAAAATCCACACATAGCCTGATTTATCCATTATTCTTCCTAACAAGGACTAAATTAGCAACCCAAGAGGAATACTTGATGGGGAATATGATTATGGCCTCAATGAGTTTGGATAATTATTTTCTCATGAGGGGCTCTATTTTGGGATTGATATAACTTTGATTTTGTCTAATTGGCTTGACACTAGGTTGAGATCTATAGTGTGTTGAGCAATATTTGGATCAAATCCTCTGATATATTTATAGCTCCATGAGAAGACATCATTAAATTTATGACACAAGGAGATAAAAGTATGATTTTTAGTTTTATCACATACCTTTCTAAGAAATAACTCCTTGTCTTGTCCAATGGTGACTAGTTAATGGTCCTCCTTTGTTGCTATGTTCTTCATTTCCCCTTTAAATTCATCATCAGGTCTGAAAATTTCTTCAATTATAACCATTTATTTATGAAATTTATTTATCCTTAATTGAATGATCCAATCACCATAGCTTTCTTACAATGCAAATTGTAAGTTCAATGAAAAATTTGCCTTATTTTGGATGCATTGGACAATTTGGTCATCATCATCAAAAATATACTAGATGACATCATTATTTGGAATTGATGGCCTCAATACCATCTTAACATGTTGCTTGTTACCACTGGATGAAGTCCTCGATGGAGATAATCTGTGATCTAGGAGCATCCATTTCATCTACTTCTAGATTCAGCTTCCATGACACCACTTGTAAGTTGATGACATCGAAGGTCTCCATGAGATCCAATAGCCAATGTATATAAGATTTTAAAAATTTATTCTCGGAAGCACACCTTCTTCTGAATTGATGAATGACAAGCTCGGTGTCCCCAAACACTTATAATTCCTTAATATGCCTTTTCTCTTCCAATAAAAATCCTTGAATCAAAGCCTCATATTCTCCTACATTGTTAAAACATGCAAACTGCAACCTATGGGTAAATAACAACTACTTACCCTCTGGAGATATAATAACTACACCCACCCCACTCTATTTCTACTTCCAAAACCATTAAAGAATTTTTTCCATAAACGAGGAGCATTTTTTCTTCTTTATGTGAAAGGGGGTTGTGAATGCTTCTTCATGCATGTAGTAAGTGCCCAAACCAGTCTCTACAACTATGTAATAATGGTTAAATTCATAATGCTCCTTGGTCCATTCATCAAATAAAAAATCAAGGATTGAACTAGGAGGGGTAGATTGTTTTATCGACACACGACTCATCCTCTTCTTTTTCATGTATCATGTGGTTAGAGTTGAAGGGAGAAAATTCATAAGATTCAACATGGTAAGAATAAATTGGATCATATTTGATTATAAATCATGTGCCATATCTATTTCTTAAGAGCATGTGAGACCAATCAGAATATAAATACCCACCCACTTTGGCTGTGAAATATCTTGATAAGAAAATGGAAAAGAAATGAGGTAAGTCAATAACTGAGATATCTTGAGTTATGGTTAAGCTTGGACAAGCATGAAGGGTTAACTCAAGATATTTTATCACTCTTAATATTTTGATAGTTGATCCATCAAGTTGTAGGAATCCCCTAGAAACTAGCTTATACTCAATACCTAAAATATCTACTATTTTCTTAGGCATTATAGAAGTACTAACACCAAAATATTTCATGTAATTATGTATCAAGTGCATTCCTACAATTAGAGACATGTAGAAGGGTGGAGGATTCTTAACCTTACTTACTTGTTCCTTCTGGCATAGGTTGACCGTGGGGTGTATTTTCTGCATAGTTGGATCATATTGCGGAAGTTGCTTCAAGGATTCTTGGAGGATATCCCTTTGAGATGGAATCAATAAGGTATCCCACATTTTCACATTCATTTTTTTTTCTTCATTTGCTCAACAATGTTAAAGGGAATACCCAAAAACTTATACATCAAAGGTGAGACATTCTCTTTTCTTGTATGCTTAATCGATGCGAAGTAGAGATTTTGGTGGAAGACTTTCTTTGTTCCGTAGGTTCTCGGTATACCACATATTTCTTCCACAAATTCGAGCCACTAGATGAATCCAATTGCACACTTCCACTTAATTCCACAAATTTATTTTCTTTGAGATGTAGACTTTGCACTGAAGGGGATGGAGTAGCCATTTCTATCTACCTTTTCTTTGATGTTGTATTATTTACCATATGAAGTTATGACCTATTTAATTTTTTTGTGGCTTGATTAACCCCAAAAATCTTCAAGAGTGCATAACATGAGGTTGTATTCCATGACGACTTATTGCATTGCCTCTCCATCATAAATTTTCATTTCCATCAATGGTTCTTGCTGATTGGAAGAATTTTGAACCATAAGGTCTTGAAATTGTATGTCATTTGCGTGTGTTTTGATTATGTGGCTGATTGAATGGAAAAAACCACTCAACCTCTTGTGTTATATTGTTTTGTACTAGAGCAAGATATTTTCTAGTGCTTGTGATAGGAAGCAGTTGTGTAGGAACAACTATTTGAAGACATAAATTTTGGTTATGGCCTTAGAATCTATTTGCTTGATTATTTTGGCCATATATTTGATTAGGATACTGAAATATTTGTTACTAATAACATTGATTGAACATTTGATTAGAAGATTGCCCTTGGTTGAAAATTGGGTAGTTTCTAGGTGCTTGAGCATGTCACCTCTTTAAAGATACGAGTTCATTAGTCAAATTATTTAACAAGGTTGTAATGTTATCAATATCATCTTGCTTTGTGGAGGTAGATGATGAAGTATTTGGCTCAGGGATAGGAGCAAGAGAAGGCTAAATATTTTGAGGTAGTTCAGAAACAAAGGTGTAGGCAATCTAGGAGCTATTTTTCTAGCTTGAATCAAACAATTTTAAGCCCTAATAGCTATTGTATATGCATCAGATAATGTTATAACACCCATAGATTGTATCATTATAACAATATAAAAATTTAGAGCTCTTATAAAATACAAGAACACATGTTGAGGGGTTGGTCTTAGGAGAACTAGAATCCAATCTTGTTTTTTTTTTTTTTTTTCTGAAATTTAAAGTTGAAATTCGCCATAAGCTCATTGGGGGGCCTCTTGATGGTTGTTAGTTATTCTAACAGAGAAATATTGTGTACATTTTCATCAAATTGGTGGAAAATTACTACTCCAATCTTGTCACATGAATGGAATGATACAGACTGCATACATCTATACCATTGAAGTGATTTTCCTTTTAGGGAAGAAGATAAAATTATAACAGCTACATCATCATCATTTACAACACAGATTGAACATACATTTGCAACATCATGGATATGATTTGCATGGGGTATAATATTTTCACCAATAAATAATGGAATTATTTTTAGAGCAGCTACTTGGATATCATTATGAGCCACTAGGTTTAAAGGACTACCTCCATTAAAGGTTAAAAAGGGTAAATTTCTTTGATGCACCATAAAGGAAATATGTCTTAGATTTCTGGAAGAGAAAGAGAAGGGTCTACCAGGGAGGAGTGCAAATGCTTCTGCTAGGATGTTAAGGATATCTTTAAACTAATCTTTCTCTCCTTGATCTTCTTGGTGAAATATGCATATACTCAAAATATTATCCTCTTACTACACTCTAACTTGTTTGTATCCTTTTCATAAAATTGGGTACTAAAATTCTTGAAAACAATAGATTTAAACTTGGGAGTCGCCAGATGTGTAGAAGGGTGTCTCTAAAGGGTGAAATTCACTAAGAAATACACTAATCTTAGGGAAATAAGACCAAGAGTGACCTATAAGTGACTCAAACTTGTTCCACTGGGCATGCCAAAAACTATTGTTGGCTAAAGTTGTACCCTCTGTTGAAGCTAGGCTCAACACCTCAGTGAAACATGGAAAGACCTCTAAAGTGTGGGATAATAGAGCCTTTGAGGTCAGTCTCTAGAGAAGGCCACCTTCCTTCTATCTTAGCTCACTACAACTAACTAACCAACACTACACTACAACTATCTAATCCTAGTATTCCAAGGGACCGTGGTGGAATGAGGGAAATTCTTAAATAAAGAGAGATGATGCACTAAACTTGAGTAGGGATTGATTCTAGCTCTAGGGACATAAATATAACCATACACACAAAAATTTGGAAGAAATAAACAAAATAATACTGAAGGAGAGAAAGAGGATAGAAATATTCACATTAAACACCAAAGCATTCAAAGGAAATAAATCACACTTGCATTCAACATCAATAACTTATCCATTTACAATCTAATAGAGTTGAGGCATGTGAAATCTTCATAAGCGCGTCACAAAGGTCTGCGAGAAAAAGATTCGAGCTCAAAAGGGCAGAGCTCTCGAACTTAGAAGAAAATGTGAACCCTTTACATGTGCTTTCACACTCACAATTATAGAAATTGAGAGAGAAAGAAGAGGAAAAGGTCACATCCAAAATGAATGGATTCAACCACCCCGCCACCATCAAGGACCAATATTACAGGCCGGTATGGGTGCATGATATTTTACACCATTGATTTTGTAGACTAAGTATGGGTGTCATTCATCATTAAATTCTAGTTGTTGGAGTGGTTGGGAACCTAAACTGAATCAGGCATAACCTCATTGAGTTCTACGGATTTTTCATATTTCGCCATGTTTTCCTGTCTTTTGTAGCTTTTTATCATGTTTGGAAAACCTTTGGTGATCCACGACTTCCTTTTCTAACTTTTGCCTCAATCTATGAACAACTAATAACTCTTCAATTCCTTTCACCATATGCGACTGATCTTTTCTCCTTCCATGGATTTTTTTATCATTCCGCGAGTCCTTTGTATTCTCGTGGCATTTTTCCTTGTTTTCGAGACTCTTCTCTTTTGCATAAATCCTTGTTGTGCGGATTTTAAATTTGTTTGTTCCACGGATGACCACTCTCTTATTCTTTAATATGTGGCTTTCTTTGTTTTGTGTCTTTTGTTGTTTTATATCACGGGTTTCTGTATTACGTGGACTTTCTTTGTTCCACGACTTTACCAACTTGCATAACTTTCTTAACCTTATGTGGCTTGTACCCCTACGCTTAAAATTTTTCACCTCCGCATTCTACTCACTCTCTGCAATGCTACATATCATTTTTCCTTTGATTTGTGGACTCCTCTACCCACGACTATGTTCCTTTGATACGTGGCTTCTAACTTTTTCGTGTTTTAACTTTTTATTTCCTACTTTGCAGTGCTGTGCAACCCCTTTTTCATTTTTCACAACTTCTTCTCCTCGGACTTTACTTTTGTTACAAAAATTTTGTAAATTCTGTGAAATAAAAAGTTTTACGAAGTCCGTGGAACACTATTTTCCTTCACCGTAGTAGAACTCTACAACTTCCCTCCAAGGGTGTTTTTTTTTATGTGAGTCTATGAATCGAATGAAGTTGTCTAACTAGAAAGGGTGGTATTTTGGACAATAATTTTCTCTTTTTGATGGTCATGGGGATTCAAAAGAGCATCTTAGATAATTTCATGTTGTATGATTGGATTATGCTTGTGACGACATATTATTAACCAAGTTATTTCTTAGGAGCTTACAGGAATATGTTTTGCAATGTTTTATGATTTTTCTTTGCATTTTGTTAGGTCTTTCACTTCCTTAGAAAATCTATTTTTGGATCACTTTTCTATGAACATTGGAACTAAAATATCATATACACAAATGGAAAAAATGAAGCAATGATCTAATGAACATCTTAGTGAGTATGTTTTGTGCTATAAGAATAATATTTCTAAAATGAACAATGTCTTAGCTGAATTTGAATTGCAAGATCTATTTATCCAAAGTCTACTACCTTTTTTCAAGAATGCGTGATTTTTGACTCCTTTCTTTCTTTTGATCATTTATGTCATACTCTTAAAGCATGTGAAAATAATTTACTTTCTATAGGAAAACTTAAGTATGGTGATAATATTTCCAATCAATCTATTAACAAGTTTCAAACCAAATCTTCCTTTAAAGACAATCCTAGTGAGCCCAAGCCTAATGTCAATGTTGTATCTCAACCCACGAAGCTTCAACTACAATTTACACAACACACTTTTACTAGTTTTCCAAATCCACCTCATATGTTGTTGCTTCATCTCATTAAAATCAATATAATGTATCTTCCTTCTCTTCTTGAGCTATATCCTAATCGTCCTCATGGCAAGAATTTTGATGAAAATGCACATTGTGATTATTATAGATGTAATGGACATTCTATTGATAGGTGTTTTAAGATTAGACATTTGATTCAAGATCTAATTGACAACAATGAAATTGAGCTACCTGAGCCTATTGTTTATGTTTCTAAATCTACCAATGATAATGGCAAGCTTAAAATTTTCAATGATCCATTACCCAAACATGAAAAAACAACTCTTGAATCTTCTTCCAATCATGCTTATCATGTGGTTCCACCTCCATCCTCTCCAAATCATCCCCTTGGATTCCTTGTTGGTACTACTGATCTTCCTCCACTGTCATTTTCATTCTTCCTTTTCATCACATAGATTACACATTGATGCTTATGTTAGTACTCATGTTGTTAACAATGTCATGGTGCATCCTACATTCAAGCGTAATACATGTTCATATCTTTCTTTCAATCTATTGGCTTTCCATTATCTCAGATGATACATAGATCCCCCACTTCTCATGGGCATATAGTTCTCCCCATCGGTGTGTTAGGAATTATTAATAACACTCACATGGTTCATAGTTTATTGTCACGTGGGTTAGGTTGTTTGTAACAAATCATGTGTAATAGAAATAGGTTAGCAAATATATGGGTTATGAGTAATGGTTTGTTGAGGTTGACTCCTATTATATAGGAAAATATTGTATATAAATATCTCCTATTATACGAATAAATTAATAGAAAAGTTTACTACTTTGTTTAATCTCTCTGAAATCTAATCCAAAGCTTTCATTTGGTATTAGAGTTGGTATGGTTTGTGAGTGATAATACGGGGCAGAGCCACAACTCTTCTTGGTTTCCCCTCTTGTGAAAGAAATTATTATATTTGGAGTTTTAAAGCGTTATTGGTAGGATTCAAGCGCCTGATGTCTCTCAAATTCTCCACACATCATATTCAAGATAATACCAATGCCATCAAATGTTTAAGCATAGAGCAGTCTTCCATTTATGGTGATCTTCTCGCAAAGACTTTATTTTTGGTTCTTTGCGTACAGTATAGATCTCTATTAGAGACATGTATGGAATTAATATCAAAATACACAACAAGTTTAACAAAGGCGCAGATATGTCTACAATGCTTCCATGTGTTTATTGATGCCTTTTTTGAAGTGTTGGATCTTTGAGACTAATCTGCTGGTGAATTGATATTTGTTTGCAAATTTTCCTTACTACTTTGTATGCAAGGAAACTCAGACAATACAAAGGCTTCTGATGAACACAGATCCTGCCACAGACTCGACTCAGCTTACAACTTGATGCCCAATACTTTGTAACAACAAACACTAAACATATCTTGGTTCGTGAAATATCTTCCTTACACTCACTCAGATTCGTATCACATTAATTTGGAGATATTCATAGTCTTTAGAACTCACCCTACGTTGGATTGTGGAATGCATCGTTTGCATCAGAATGTGGTTTTAACATTGCGAAGTGACCCGAACAAAACCCTGCTCAAGCTCTCCAACAACATCAAGCATTTGTTTTGTTTTCTCTCATTTCTTCGAATGGTTGTCCCACGTCAAGCTACAAGAGAAGGAGTTGCATCGATTTCTAGGTATAAAATTTATCAATAAGCTCATGATTTTGAGTCCTGCTGACGGTGAGAATTGTAATTTCAGGTCTTCGCTTGTGTGTGAATATTAGGACCTAAGCATGGGGTTGAAGAGGATTGTGGAGATTCGAGCCACAATAATGTCATGATTGATATCAAAACAACCTCTGCAGTGTTTTCTATAGATTTTCCACGAAGTTAATGTGCAGTGCTTTAAGAGTGTTATTTTTTGTACTTGTTTAGTCATTTGAGTATGAGTCTAGATTGGTATGTCAACATAGATTGTGAAGTACTGTCTAAAAATTCAGAGTGTCAAAAAGGTTCTTAAGTCCATTCTTTAATTGTTAAAAGTTTTGGATTATTTTTAGTGTGTTGGACAAAAATTAAGTGATTAGTCATATCATTATTGATAATGTTGGTGCATCTATTTATGCAACTTCCTGCCCAAATAGTGTTGTGTTCATAGTTTGTATGAACCGTAGTGTCAATTTGAGTCTGGATAATCTAATATTTTATCATAGAAAGTATTTAAATATTACTTTTTATTTATTTAAGCATTGTGTGTTTTGTCAAAATTTGAACATTCCTCTCAAAGTTCATTATCAAGTTGTTGTCAAGTGTTAATGTCAAAAATGTCATTATAAAATGAGTCAAGAGTTGTCTTTATGTCAATAAGGTGTGTCAAATTCATCAAAATAATAAATATTTCTTGTATGGATGCATTTTCGGTGGAAATTGACATCCAAGTCATTTCACATTGCAGGAGGGAAATTATACCAATAAATCCAATGTGGAAACTATTAAGCTTCGGATTTAAACTTGTTGAGTGAGAAGTGTGACATTGGAGGATGGAATCACATGAGATTTGAGGTCGATCAACGACCTCTCGTCGGTCACCAATGACAGGGGGCCACATAGAAGTTGTGGTGGCGGTTTATTTTTAATTATGAGTTTGCTTTCAATTCAAAGTGTGGTTCTTTTTCATTTGCGCAGTGTTCTTGTTGATTTGATGAATAAATGAAAAATTCACATTTAGGGGGAACATACAACCAATGTTCCATTTCCATTATGCGCCAAAATGACTAAAGTCAAGGGAAACTTCCAGGTGGTAGTTTCCAATTACTACAATTAAGAACATTTTGTTCTTACGGATGTAATGTGAATACTTTTCCTATTTTTGTGTGAGCAGATTCCTATGTAACCTCATGATGTAAAAATGTTATAGGGAACAAAATCACCGTGTAAGTAAGATTGCTCATGGACCTTCAAAAGGTTTTTGATAGATCCGAAAATCACCACGAGGTGGACGTTTGATAGGACTCTGTTCATGTCAAGGTTTATAGTAAACCCATTTAAAACCATAGAAGGTTGAGCATTGCTCCTTTCATTTGTATCAAGCTCATGAGCCATGAAGATGGACATGACACGTACATGAGCATACTTTAGTTGAGAGTGTGAATTGTTTTTACCATGTTCACACTAAGGGGGGGAATGTTAAGAAAATATTAATAAATACTCACATGGTTTATTGATACGTGGGTTAGGTTTTTTTAACAACTCGCATGTAATAGAAATAAGTGAGAAAATATAGGGATTGTGAGTAGTAGTTTGTTGAGGAGAGAACATTGTATATAAATATATCCCTAATATATAAATAAATCAATAGAGAAGTTTACCACTTGTGTTTAATCTTTAAAATATGGTCCAAATCTTTCACATTGTTGGGCCTCTTACTATCTCTATGCCTTTCTCTGTTGGATCCGAGGTTACACATTGTGACATGGTCTTAAGAATTCCTTGGCTTAAGGATGCCAAATTTGCCCCATCTATAGTTCATTTGTGGTTTGATTTTATACATGAGCATCACGTTGTCACCATTCGAGGCATCCCACCACGAGCTCCTTTATCGATAAATTATATTTCTCCCACACCTTCAGTTGATGTTTCACCTATTGCTACATCTATTACTAGTAGTCATATGGATTTGACATGCACTACTTTTCCATTTAGGGCTCGTGTCTCTTCTTGTGATACTTCCACATCTTCACTTAGATTTCCTACACATGTGACTTTTACTTCTCACCAATGACGGATACATCGGTCTCATAGCCTGAATCATCAACATAGATCTACACATTGGATATATATTACACTTAGAACATTTAGGCCCACTTCGCGGTCTCATTCCCCGCATGCACGATATAGTCCTACTCCACACATCTTGACACATGCACTTTCACATGGTACTAGGTCCTTGGATCATGTTCACATGTGTTCCTCTCAAGCATTAGTAGATAGTGGGCCCTCACCATCTATCCTCATTGGATGGACCACCATGGAATCCACACCATGGGGAATTATATTTCCCCCTTACTACCCGGAGACACACTCTTGTTCTAGGTTTAAACACACCGTTGAGGGCACATTTACCTACATAAACATCATCTTGCACACATATATTTAGGGGCAGCCTTGTTTCCCTCCCATAGTCATAGTATTTCATATTCTAATAATTCAATAACATTCAAATGTTTTCAAAAATACAAAAACATAAGCTTAGAGCTTGATTATATGTGTCCTTTCTTGCTATAGACAAAAAAATCACACAATTTGGGTACATTTCTAGGTCCTAATCACATACTTGCATTCATATGATTCCTAAGCAAGAAAAGTACTAATTAACCACTATCTTTGGCCTCTTTGCTTTCTTTTTGGTTTTCTTCTTGGCCTTACACACCCTATTGCCTAGTATAAAGTTCAATACTTTAACTTTTATGAGTCTGGACACCAATGCCCAACCAAGATGCTAGTAGTGCCCTCGTCCCCTTTAGGTGCCCCCGACCTCTTTGTATCTTGCTCGCCTCTTTTGGGCCTCTTCTAGCCGTTGGGCATCTTATTTTCTTATGGGTTGACCTTTTAGTGGTTAATTACAAAATTCAAACAAGGGAATCATATAAATACAATGCTATGTGACCATAATAAAGGACCAAGCACTAAGAATCTACTACCATCACCTAAGGTTGCATCCAAAGGCATTTTAAGAGCATCAAAACATCCATCTAGCTATCATTCAAGGGATAAGGGACTGCATTCTTCTGCACATAGGAGGGCAAGTTCATATTTTCCATCTACACATATACTTACATTGCTTCATCTAGCTATTGCTCGCTATCAAGTACGTCTGGAACAAGAGTCACCTAGGGAACGATTCTTCACACACACATGCAAAAATACATGAGTTTGAAATATAGTGCAATGCTAGATTGTATGTTCACTCTGTCAGTGAGCACCAAGGTTAGTCGACTCCCCATTTACATCTTTTATTTTTAGGATTTGTTGCTTGGGGTTTTACAGAGGACTTTTTTACAAGTTACAAGTGAACTCGACGATCTTCTAGTGAGCTAAACGAGATAAGCATCGGGGTTAACAACGTTGAAGTGATATAGAAGAGATTGCTTTCTAACAATTTTTGCGATCACGGGTGCCCATAAGAGATCTAGAGTGCCCAAGCGCCCATGAATTGATCCAGGCACCCCACTCCATCTTATTCTCGCGCTTCAGAATTTTATGTGCGGTTGCGACATATTCTTCCTCCTATTCAGTAGTTTTCCATATTAACATACCTCGGGGTTTATTATGAAATAAGATAAGTATCTTACTTCATCTCTTACACTCGGGGGTTCAAGTTTCCATTTTCTTATTTCTCGAGTCAAATTTGTACCTTATTGCTTATTCATATGTTATTACAACTGCAATATAGGGTTTAACATAAATATTATTATTTGTTAAATAATTTGGTGAACATGACGTTTGAATACTCTTGCATCTTTAATTTTCTTCTCTATCATGGTTCCCAAGGTTCATCAAATCTCTTTGTCTCAATTACTTCAATGCATTCACCTTGCAAAGAGGTTCTTCAAAAATCCCTAGACACCATGTTTCTCCCTAAAGATACCTACCGCTCAAGTAAGTACCATTTTCAATTGTCTCTTCGATGACCCTAGTCTTCGCGATCCTCTATCTAATCAACCCATCTTAGAGTCAATTCACACCTCACATTATTTATTTCAAGACAAAATTCAGGCTATGCAATCAATGATTACGTCTCTTAAAGTTGAAATCTAAGATCGCAAAGTTTCTTCTCAAGTGCATATTTGTTCACCTTATACATCTCATTCACCTCCTTGATGTCTTTTACATGTGCTCATATCAATGAACCTCGATTCTTACAGCTCCATGCACCTCTCAAGTTTTATCTCAATGTTAAGCAACAAGATATTCTTCCACAACTCCTCACTCATCAATTGATTAGTTTTCCAACTACTCATTGCTATCCTCCTTATCGGCTTGTAAAATATCAAGGTCATCCATATTGCAATTATCATCGAATTAATGGACATAATGACAATGATTGTTATGCTCTTAAGCGACAAATTGGCCACCTTAAGCATTATGGTCTTATTTCATTTGCTACACAAAATGCTCCTACATGTTCATCTCCAATTGCTACATCTCATTGGGTTCCTAAATCTAATTCATCTATGTCTAATGAGCATCATGTCATCACTTCTACTATTATTTCGTGCGTGAATCAAGTGGTACCTACACAACCAAATCAAACTAAGAAATCACCTCCCAAGGTCATTCCTCCATCACCTCCTCTTATTAAGTCTTCTTCCACGTTGCCACCTCTTAAGAAACTGCCTCTCAAAATCATTCGACACCGCCTCCACTCAAATCTTCTACAACATTACCAAACAAGCAACCACTTACTAAGCAAGACAAGAAAATTCTATATGCCCTCTTTTGAATTCCTTTATTCAACCTTTTATTTAGTCCTCATCCTACTCACCATTGTGATAATAGTATGATTTCTTATGATACATTTCACTCCATCACCTCCACAATATATGTCTTACATCATCTCATAGCTCTACATCATCATAAAGTTGGGGCATCATACTTAATACTCCCCCTTATAGCATTGTCGGTGTCTCACATTTTTACTCTCATGTATCATCCTTCGCATCTAGTATTCTTCATGCATCATACACATCTTGATATACCCAACTTGTATCGTCATTACCCTATGACGCACGCTCGTGCTACGGTTCACACTTGACTATTGAGGGTATAATACATTCATGAACCTCACATCATACATGCAACCCATTTCACACTCGGCGCATTCACGAAAAATTTCTCTAATGCACATTCATTCAAACACACTTCCTTATAAAACACACTAGTTCCACAGTTCATACTCATTGCTGAGATCTAAATTTGAAATGAACCTCACCACACTCACTCACTCTCTATGCTCTATGATTTTTGATCATATATTTCTAGCACACACAATTCAAACCATTTCTCGATGAAGCACTCTTATTCTATGGTTCATTCTTGACTAGTACGAGGGCATTTATAAATGAACCTCATCTCATGCATACTCATTCACATTCACTCGGGGGGCACTCTTATCCTATCACACTCACTTTTTATTCCACTCCATTTACACTCAAAACATACTACATATCTTGGTTGCACGTACTCTTGTTTGCTTATACTTTTTATATGTGCACTTTGTTTCACATGCTAGATAAATACTTTGTACATCATTATCTTTATTATATACACATTCCTGTTCATTTGGCCTCTAGTTGTGAATGCAACCTTTACACATATCCTTACATGTAGCATGGATGCTTGACACTTTGTACCTCTTACCAGTCCCACAAAGTGGATCCGGGAATATCTACCTTCGTATGCACTTTGCATGTGCTATTGTTTCGTTTCATACTATTTCCTATTCTTACTAGCACATTATCTTATATCGGATCATACATGCTTTGACATACTTTTTATCTCTCTAGCATGGTAATGTGTGCTTCATGTGCAACATTTGTTTTGTAGGAATTATTTTCCACCATGGTTATCTTTTACTTTGCTTATTCTTGTCTCTCATTATTTTCCACCATATGCCATTGTTTGCAAGATTTTCCCTTTGTCTTGTGTGCACAATGTATGATTTTGGCTACTTCGGCCTTGATTGTCTTGTGACATTGTGAGTGATGTCCTATGTCCGAAACCCACTTTTGAAGTCTACATTATCTTATTACTTGTTATCTTATATATGTGTATTTTTCTTGTTTGCACTAACACTTTGTTTGTGTGTGCCTTGGTTTCTATGAAGCACATTCCCTCCCCCTACATGGTATGAATTTTAGATCAACGTTTGATCCTCTCTTTTGGTCACATCCTCCTAGTGACATCACATGCACCCCAAGCAAGGGGGACATACATTGGGTGGAATAGACACCCCATTCAACAATACACTGTCACGGTTCAGACCTACATAGGACATGAACAACACAATCTACAATTACAAAAAGGGATCATAATATGACTTGGGTCCTCAAGATAACATAGACACCAATTCTTAGACACGAAACGAGCTCCAAGGCACCTGACCCTTCTTATTAAAAGATAGGATGAGGACTTTTGATGTTGGATAGGGATTGGTTGATATGATCAAGGAGAGGCCGGATGTGAGATGGGAGATAGATAAAATGAGAGATGTGGTATAGGATAAGATGGGAGATATAAAAGATGATAAGATATGCACTTTGAGGTATATGGTATATAGATTAAGGGATAGATGTCGTGTGCTCCCAAGTGTAAAGGAGGGTGGCCTATGTGGATGGATGGATGGGTTCGATTTGATTTTACCCCTACGTGTTGGGTAGATGGGAAGTGATAGGTATCCAAAGGTATGATTTCCATAGAAGAAGGTAGTAAGGATGCCCCAAGTCGTGATGATGATAGTAGAAAAGGGACATGAGGTGGATTTTATGAAAAGGAAAGGGATCATCGTCTTCCCACAAATGTTCAATCAAGGAAAAAATGATTTGGATGTGATGGATGGAAGGAAAATTACATTAATGATGAACAAAAGATGATCCTAACAAAACATGTTTTAAGGAAAGAGCGGGACTAAAACAACGGTGTTACCAAGGTCTAAATAATACCAGGCAACATGAGAGCCCTATGTCTCTATGAGTTCAAAGTGTGTGTGATTATGATGGTTAATTATCTCTTGAAGTGAAGACTTAATGGGTAGTACGTGAAGATAATATAGCTTATGTATAGGGAGTGATTAAGTCAAATAGGTGGATGGAGGGTGACCAAAAGGATAAGCCATGAATTTCTCCTCTTCCAGCCATACGTTTATAGCCCCGATGAAGATGCATCGATTCTTGTCACAACATTTCTCTCACAACCCAACCAGGCATCCATAACCCCAACATGGATGCTAGAAATACCCCTCGAGAGAGTCTTTAGGTGGATTTCATTTTGTATTTTTGATTTTTATATGATTTTTTGATATTTGATTCATTTTGCACAAATAGATTCCACTCTCTTGAAAACACTCAAGGGGTTAAGAACCACTAGTGGCTTGATGGGGGGATGGAGATGAGTGTGAAGATGACATTGGCTAGAGTTCCAATAGACATGACCAAGGGTCTTCACCATAATTTTATTAATCTGTATTAAAATGTGTCAATCTCTAGGAGGATAATTGTTCTATAATGTTGGAGGTAATGATAAACCAAAGTCACACATTTGTAGTAGGTACTATTATCTTGCAACATGTGTGATCAAGTTGATCAAGTATTCAAATGAATCGAATTGAAGAGGATATAAATGTATGTTATGATGATAATGGATGAGATGTAAAGGGATTTGGATGTTGAATGGAAGGATGATGAGTGGGAAGGAAAGAACATCCTGTGTTTGGCAAAGAATTATGTGCTCAATCCATTTTTAGGTGTTTGGTATTTTTAGGGGGTTAAATGATTTATGGTTAGGTTGAGTGGTTGGGATAGTAGGATCAACAAGAGGAGTGGTAGAAATGGGTTCGATGGATTATTAGGAGGGATGTTGTTAGTGTTAAGTTTATAACCTAAGCCTAAATGACCATGATTTTTATGAAGGGAGATGGGTTTGTGAATTCCATGTTTATGGATTCCTAATCCTTTTCCTCTATGTTTCATATTAGTGAACATATTTTTGGCCATACGATATGAATTTGATGGGGAGGATGATGTCATGTGGTCATCATGAGACTAGGGATTGTATTTTTGTCATCCGCTAAGAGGTTGGACTTAACAAAGGATGGGAGTTGAGATTTGTTTTGGTTTTTAGTTGGTGACATATATTTGGATGTATGATGAGATTTGATTGGTCGAAAATGTTTGGATGTTGAGTAGGATTTTGGTGAAGGACGTTGGTTAGGGATAGGATTGGGATAGAAAGGTGGTGGATAGAGAGGTACAAGAATAAGAATTCCTTGGTTAATGAGATTTTGGACATAAGACCTAAATTACATGCAATGATTGGTCTAATGTCCATGGGTGTGATGGAATGCACAATAATAGTGTTTATGATACCAAGATGGTTTGGGAAGGTTTTTATTATGTGATTTGATTGGCGGGATGGATGATCGGTTGAAAGTTTTTAGATGATGGAAGATGGTGGTCAAGGATTCTCCTAAAGGAGTGAAGTGGTTTAGGTTAAATATTTTTAGGGAGTAAGAAGTAAAGGTGCAGGATTGGGTGGATGATGAGATGTTTTGGTTGATTTGGATTTATGAGTTAGACTAGATTGGTGTGGCTTAGAAGATGAATGGGATGGATTAGTCCTTGGGGCTGAAGTGGATGGTTTGGGATTGGAGGTCAAGTAGATTTAGTTGATTTAGATTGGTTTGAGTATGTGGTTTTGAGGCAAATGGTTTTTTCTTAGGATTATATTGTTTGGGATTAGTAGATGTAGATGAAGGGAATGGGTTTGATATGGGGGTCACATTGGATTTGGGTTGTGTTGTGGATGAAGGAGATTTGGGAGATGAGTGTGGTGTAAGAACCACATTAAATTTTTTTATTTAGGGGATGTAGTAGATGAAGGTGGCATAAGAGTCTCATTAGATTAGGTAGGAGATGGGGTGTGGAGAGGATCGGGATTGGATTTGTTAGGTTTGGGAGTTGGTGACTTAGGAGTCACTTTAGATGTTTTAGGATTGGGGGATGGGGGAGATGAAATAGAATTATAGGATAGGATAGTGTGAGATTGAGGAGATGGATTAGGATTATATGTGGATGAATATGATGAGGGTGACACATGGGCCACTTTAGATGATTTAGGGTTGGGGGTAGAAGGGAATAAGGGTGACTTAGGAGTCACGGTGGATGAGATAGTTTTGGTAGGATTGGGCTTAGGTGATAGAGGGGATGAAATAGGATTAGGGGCTAAATTTGATGGTGGATTAGGGATTGTGGGACAATCTAGGAGAAAGTCCATAGGATTGGATTGGGATGATGAAGATGAAGAGGATGGAGGAATAATATGGGATGTGGGAGATAATAATTTTGGGGTAAGTGATTGGGATTTTTGTTGGTATGTGAAAAGAATTAAGTGACAGGTTTGAAAATGATTAGATTTAGGAGTTGAGATTTTGGATGGTGGTGCATGATTTTTGATGGGAAAAATGTGTGGTTTGTGATGATTGATAGGGGATTTTTAGGTTGGGATTTGGGATGGTTGTGTGGGTTTGGGATTGGCGGCTAGATTAATAAGGACATAAAGGAGGTCCTCTTGGTCTAGGTAAAAGTTAGTGAGGTGGTCAAAGTCAATGTAATTAGCTTGTGGGGATAGTGGTTTATGTTGTTTAGGTCAAGGTGTGGATTGAGATGATTTGGGTTCCTCAAGGAGGAGGTCAATGGGATGAGGGGTAGGGATTGTAGAAAGGGGAAATTGTGGATGGGGTTGGTTAGGAGATGATGGCTTAGAAGATGATTGATCGATGCATGATTTAAGATTGGATATTTGTTTATTAATATGTTGGATGATTTCTAGGATATTAGGATCAATGTGGGACAATTGATTTGGATGAGGAGAGGATTGGTTAAGGTAGGATGTGAGATTTGAGATTTTTTATTAAGGTGTTGGATAGTGTGTGGGAATTTGTTATCAAAGTGAGATGGTTGACTTTGATGGGCAAGGTATGATGGGATAACTTGGTTGATGGATTTAGAAAAGAGATAAGGGTTTGGAGAGGATCGGGATTGAGGATAAAAGGCCATAGTTTAATAGGATGTGCAGGTGATTAGTTTTAGATTAGGATTGTGTGATTAAGAATGGTTAATTATGATGTTTGATTGATTAAAATTTTTAAAGTAACGGGATGGTTAAGGGTGTTCACAAACAAACAAGAAACATGCAACACACACACTAGCTAGTCAGGTGGGATTGCAATCGAGTCATAGCCCACTTTCAATACCACACATTGACGATGGTGCCATAATTGGTTCTCCATCTTTATGCCAATGTGGGTTTGGATAGCGAGTGATCTTGGGGAGTGTGGCCTCCTTGCACTATAGCTTGATATACGACCAAATTGTTTCCTAGTCTAGGATGTACGAGGTCACTAGGGGCATCCACGATATACCTTGCGGTATGTGTGGCCTAATTCCATATTACAACTTGTTATATGAAACAACCCACGTGTATCAAAGGACCCATTTGTAGTAACTCATCCACAAAAAAATGGACTCACCTACAACCAAAGTACTTATCTGCAACAACCGGTTCGTAACCAAAGAAGATCACCTACACCAAAGGAGCCATGATTATGAAGATCTATGGGAACATGAAGGGTGACAATCCAAGCCTGTACATGTCATGGAAGAGGCAGTTATAAAATAGAACATGAGAACTGAAGATAACTCAACAATAGATCTGACTACTTATTACAACTCACTAAGAACTAATTGATCAGTTAAATACGTGATTTTAGGAACTTAATGGTTACTTGAGTTATGTATTTGATATTTGGACAATTGTTAGTTAGTTCCATTACATGTGTTTAAACTCTTGTTGTTTTGTTTAAGATCTTCCACTTGTTTCATTGAATATATTTTACTTAGTCTATTTGAACTCCTAGTTGAACTCTTCTTCTCACGTTTCATTGTAATTGAGGAATATAAAAGAGAAGGATTAATGCTAGGAATGTATCGGATGTAGATCTAGACAAATAATTAGAGAGTAGAGGATACATAGATAGAGAAGTTTCTTTTTGTAATCTTCATGCCAATTCAATAAAGAATCCAAGTTTTGTTCAATAGCTTTTAGTTACAAGCCTTAGGAGGGATTAACACCCAAGGCAGGGCCCACTTGTGGTCTGCTAAACCCCCGTAGTTTTGTTACTCGATTCATTGCATGAGTATATTAGCAAGAAATTTATTCCCTTATCTACATTTTGAATTTACATGCTTTGCCTTAGTCATAGTGTTTAGAAGATATTTACTTTCAATCTGAGTTTGTTTCCAAGAATTGTTATTTCAAGCATTGTTGTGACAACAATTTCTTTCCATACCTCTTGAAATCCTTATAATTGTGCATACAACACTGACATTATTGAAATTTTACATCCCTTGGTTTGATGATTAAATGACTATGGATTAGTGAACAACATATTAATTATTGCAAGTTAATTTACACAACCATCTAATAATGATAGCTATCCAAGAATTTTTATACCCCTTCGTAACACGGGGGTGTTTCTACGTACGTGGAGATGAAGCCCACGGTCACGAGACCCCTAGTACTATGACATGTGTGTGGATATCACTTCTACATCACGTTTCCCCTAAAAATAAAAAAGGGAAGGCTAACCGCTTTTGATCCTCAAGATCATCCTAGGATGTGAGAGGATAGCATACACGGTTTCACCTTTGGGATGAACAAGAAATAAAGGAAAAACACACAAAAGGATGATAAAATTAAATGACAAAGATTAGTAGTTTGATGATTGGGTCTTCAAGAGGAGGCCCTACAAAACAAAGATTAGTAATTTGATTTATAAACCCAAATGTCTTGGACTGATCATGCTACAAAACAAAGGGTTAGTAGTTTTAGATTGATTTTTATCTTTGGTAAGTGTAGGAAGCTACACACAAAGTGTTAGTAGTTTGGAACAAGAAAATATAACTCAATGTGTAGTTAAAATGACAAGATTTAGGAAAATGAAAATCATGAATAAATTATACTATAAAATTCTAAATTAACACTTTCATTGCATATATCTTTTTGATACCTTTCTAGGAAAAAAATGGATTCGTTTTGAGTTCGGGATTAAAATTTATGGCTCTCGGAAGGTAGAAAAAAAAATCAAAACAAGGCACCAAAACATAGAAAAAGTGCCAATTCGGGACATAGGCGCCAAAACACAGGTCATATGCACCATTTTGTGTGAAAAATGACAAATGAGCATAAAAATTCAAAATTTGAAGGTGTAAACAAAAGTGAAAATTCTTGAAACTTTGACAAACATCTAGGGATAAAATAGAGTTAAAAACAATAAATAAGTGGGGCTAAGCCCCATGATGGGTGCGAAAAATGTAATGCAACAAAATATTAGTTGTGAAAATGTGAGAAAACAAGAAAAATTGTTCTCCTACTCTAATATTCTCAAACAAAACCTCATATAGAGAAATGGATGGAAAGAATGAGAGATTCAATAATTGCACTTACCTACAAGTTGCACAACTCCTTTTTGATGTGTTGGATTTTCTCTTGATTGATGTTGATTGATCTTGGATTGCTTCATATTTGTGTGGATAAACTTGCGTAGCACCTCCCCTTTTCTTGCATTGGATGATTTCTTGATAAAAATTATTATGGATTGATTGTAGATGGATTAAATATAAATGATGGATTGGTTGAGTGTTAAAATGGATGGATTTAATTACTTTCTAACTAACTAGCTCTCATGGAGGAGGAGAGCTCAATTTATAGTTTTTGGGTGGAAGATTCAATGGCTAAGATGAATCCATGTTGGATTTGGATCAAGGGTGGAGAATGCATGTGAGGATTAGAGGATTCTAGAGTGGAAGGCTCTAGAAATTTGAATTCAAAATTCATGGAGGAAGAAGCTTCCATTGAATTAAAAATTCAATGGAAGGAGAAGGTTAGAGAGGCTTCTAGATTTAGAAGCCTCTATATTTAGAGGTGAGGATGTGATTAGGATTAAAATTAGATTAGGTTAATAAAGATGATTAGTGGTGAGATTACATGGAAAGGCTAGGTGTAGGGATGTGTAGGGTAGGTGGGTAGGTAGATATAGGAATATTAAATTCCTAGAAAATGTTAATAGGGATTATTAGTGGGATAATAGGATATAATAATGGATTAAAGGATTATGGATTGAGATGGGATATAATAATGAATTAAGAGGATTAATAATGGAATGATGGGATAAAAGGGTAAATATGATAAATGATAATAAAATGATAAAATGGATTAAATAATAATCAATCTTACGATTAATTATTATATGGATGATGTTGGGATATTTGCGGGACAAATTAATCATAATTAATCATGTCAACATTTTAGATGTCTACACTCACTAATAGGTTCATCAATACCTTATATGAGTTGGAAAATACATGTAAAGGCTACCTTCATGAAAATGTTGAGAAAAAATGTGTAATAAAATCTTCAACTAGTGAACTAAAGATACATACAAATATGTGAGGTAAAATAAAGACCTAATTGAGAGGTATTTCAAAATCATAAAAATAACCTTGTTAATAATTGATCACCATCTAAAAATTGTAAATAAGATGCATAAAATGGCATGAGGTAGTGAGATAAATCTCCTTTCCCATCATATAGTTCAAATTTTGGAGCAACAAAACCTTTTGGGAAGTGGTAAGAAAGCTTATACAATGGGTTGAGAAATATCTTTGGAAGTGACCCTATTGCATGGAGTTTGAGACACTTGAGATTATTTCTTAATTTCATTTTGTAAATCACACATGGTTTTTTATAATGCTCAACTCATAAGGGATGAAAGTGACACTATAACATGTAGGATTTGATATATTAGGAAAATAAACAAAATATGAAGCATCAAGACCAAATGAAGGAAGATAATAAGAAATTAAAAGCTCATTTGTAAACATTAAGAACAAAATTAGAATCAACTATGGGAGGAGAAAAAGTAAGATACGAGGAACACATGAGGAGAAATATGAGGGAAAATGATAATGTTAGGAAATATTATATTAGTGCTTGTAGAATAAAATAATGTAGTGTGGAGTTGTTATAACAATTATTGTATTTAGAGAGAATAGATTAGGAGTTGTTAAAAAAACTCATATGTAGTTAGTAAGTGGTTTCCTAAATAATAGGAGAAGTCGCCCTATATATGTTATGGTTATGTAGAAATGAATTCAACCAAGATTAATCTTTTTGCTGTGTAAATTTCTCGTACCTCTCATTTGGTATCAGAGCAACGACATCAAATGAAGCGTAAATATTTCTATTTTACTCTTGTAGATGGTAGATCTGTGTATGATATTGTTTCTATTTTAATAGTTAATTGAATATTAGGACTATTCATTTTAGTTACATAAAAATATTTGTGCATCAAATTATTTGAAGTTATAAGAATTTCTAGATTTGTAGATGCACATCTATTTACATTTTAACCCTATATTATCTTACATGCATTGAAAAAAATCCTGATTTCACATTGGCATCAAGGAGCATTTACATTGTTCGACATTGCATTGAAAAATTTACTTTATTGAGATTTTTTATTATCTTTAATTGCATTCATTGCTCAATCTTGATTATTTGGGATAGTTGGATTTAGAACATAATATTGTAGCGTAGAAATATATATGTGTTTGAAAGAAGCACAACTTTTCGAGGTCTAGAGGCTCGAGATCTCAAGAAATTTGCTAGTTGGCCTCGTCTAGTTCAACGACTTCACACTCAGCTCGCCACTTGTCATGCGGATAATAAAAAATAAGGTGAGATCCACATAACAGCTCTCCGCCTCCATACGAATCCAAGATTTTACCAAGCATGGTGTTACATGCAATATAAGCACTAAGAAAACATCTCACTTCACAAAGATAAGCTTTACAAAACAAGTATTTGGCATAAGCTTGATGTTGTATTAATTTTTAGGTATTTCCTTTGTATTATGTATGTTTTGGTTTATTATTATTAGTGAGCATCTTAGAATTGTAGAGTAGATCATGTCGATCATGTTAATCATATAATTGTCTAATAAAATATTATTTAGGTGTCATTTAGTATATTATATGTCATCAATATTATTGTCGATAAAGGAGTTAATGTTGATGTCATTTATAAGAGTTAAGTATTGTCTTGTTAGACTCAAGAAAGGAATTGTCATTTTTATTAAGAGTAAGTGTGTATTATTTAGGGAAGGATCCAATGATCATGAATCTAAAGTTAGGAGGTTGTTAGAGTCACTTAACTATCATATTTTTTTAAAATACCCTTAAAAGATTAATATTTTTAATGCATAGATTTTATTTTGTGTATTTAAACTATATTGAAAATATATTTTTAACGGATATAAAATAGGTACTTTTCAATACAAATAAAATTAATATTAACACTTACTTGTGAATAAAATCACCTTTTTTTTGGGACAATTGATGTGTCATCTTTTTATTTGGTTAAATTGTAGATGTGACTTGTGTTATCGGCAACCTTTTTCTAAATTTTAAGTATAAAAATTATAAATGTTGAATTTGTTTTTTATAACTAGTGGTACTATACTTCACATTACCACTCACAAATATTGGCTTATGCACACTCATTGGCTTATTTCCCTATTCATTAATCTCTATTATCGTCAAATTTTTCTATTTATCTCACATCGTGTCAAGCTTCAAAATAATCGGTGTTGTGTTGTAGTCTAGTATTTTTTAAGTCATCAAAAATTGTGATTATAAATGTTTGAAAAAAAAACAAAAACAAAAAACATTCCTTACGGACGCATTTTCAAAGGTTACCCAACGTCCTAGAAACTATTGATCCTCAAAATCCAAATTCACTTAAATAGAAGCATGGCAATCGGAGGATGGAGGAACAAGAGGATGGAAGACAAGCAACGTCCTCTTACCATCTGCAAGTGACGGGGCTGCAAAATGAGGTTATGGCATTTTGTTTCAATGTGTTTTCTTTCAGTAATAGAGCACCCGCCATTTTCCATATTCAATTTACATGTTGTTATCAAGTAATAAAGTGAGTATATTTCTATGTACTTTCTTGATGTGAAATTATAGTGGAAAGATGAAAGCACAAGTAAATCAATATTTTGGTACTTTGAAGAGGATGAACATGGGTTCATACCTTGGACATGGGTCCATATTTTATGAACAAGGGTTCATACCAAGGTTGTTGGTCAACCTTTACAAAACCATCAGTGAGCCAAGATCATGAGCACACATGGGCGGAAAGCTGCAGAAGAAGTGCAATTGTTTTTCTCCCATGTTCGCACTAAGGGGGAATGTTAGAATTCTTATATTAGTGCTCATGGAATAAAATAATGTAGTGTGCGATTGTTATAACAATTATTGTATTTAGAGAGAATAGGTTATGAGTTGTTAAAACAACTCATATGTAGTTAGTAAGTGGTTTCCTAAATAATAGAGAAGTCACTCCTATATATGTTATGGTTATGTAGAAATGAATTCAACTAAGATTAATCTTTTTGATCTGCAAATTGCTCGTACATCTCGTATGCCCAATAATATGACACATGACCATATGAAAAGGAAGTTTCCTTATAAGTGCCTGACCACCACTAACATTTAAATATACGTAGTTCACATTATAGGCATGCTATTAAACAATAGGTCGTTGATACGCTTTTGACCTTGCATTTTGGATTGGGAATATAATATCACACTTAAAATGGTAGTTATTTCACTAGAACATGTCAAGTGATATTGTCCAAGATCCATCAAATCTTGAATTCAAGTTGGGTCCTTTAAATAAACCTATTTCCTTTTAGTACTTTCATCTTTGATAGAAACACGAGAGTAATTCAAAGCATTATCATCCATAAGAGTTTTATGTGGGATTGTTATAGCCGTAGGGTAAGATTCGACATCATCAAAGCTAACCATTTTATTTTTTAGCAAACTTTATGATGAATTGGGGAAATTTATACAAGATCAATTATATTTTAATTTAACCTAGCACTATTTAGTTGGAGTTCTAGATCTAATTAATCTAGATGGCATTAATTATATAACATGTAAAATAAAAATACATAATTGATATTACACACATAAAAGTTAGGGATAGAAGATCTAAACAAATAAAATAAATCGTATGATGATCAATTGTAAGAGGAAAAATTAATCCCTTGAATGTAACAAGCAATTCAGTTTATCCAAAGATGAAACCCTATACTAATTAAAAGTTAAGTCGGGTTTACCAAAGAAAAATGTCACTTGTTGAGTATTCAACGTGAATTGGGTTCACCAAAATGTAGCTATTGAAAGTGATTTCATAGTACTAAATATATTAAACTAAGCATATCTAATTGTAATTAAGATATATACAGACAAAAAATAGTAAAACAAACCTCTTTACATAATATTAAACAATCTAAATCATATGAAAACAAAAATAATAATGAAGTACTAGAGGAAATAAATATTGTTTGAATCTAGAAAGAATCGTCGTGAAAAAACATGTTCCTTACATAACAATGCAATTTGATCCCAAAAATAGAGATCGTGCATAACTATCCAAACCAATTTCGTATAGACTACAAAATGGTTGTCCATATTCGTATATCTTGTGAAAATAAAATCCTTTGGCAAATGTAAAATTTTTCAACATATGTGTGACATATGTAATCATATGGTTTTTAATGTCGAAATCCTCACTCGATTTTCCTAGATTGGTTACATATTATTGGTAAACTTACCCTATTTTTTAGAACCCCAATCTAGTCTCAACAACTTGATAGACCCATAAAAAGGAATGTGAATGAGGGCCCATGTTATCCCTCAATTATAATCAAGGTCCTCACATTCTTGATTAATATTGTAACCAACTCTTCATGTGATTTAAAAACCATTTATTTTAAGTAAATGTCACAACCTTTATTATTTTGATACATACGTAATCGCTATTAATTATTGGAATTCACTCTAAATATTTAAATTTAAATTTTGCCATGTAACAACTTGACATACCCATAAAAATAGGGGATGTGAATGGGGCCCATGTTATCCCTCAATTATAATCAAGGCACTCACATTATTGATTAATATCATAACCAAATATTTAAGTAAGTCGAAAACCATTTAGTTTAAGTAAATGTCGCAACCTTTATTCTTTCAATGCATACATAATTATTAATAATTGTTAGAACTCTCTCTAAATATTTGAATTTTACTTCGCCATAACACAAACCCATAAAAAATAAGGGATGTGAATGGGGACCCATGTTATCCCTCAATTATAATCAAATCCATCATATTCATGATTAATATTGTAACCAACTCTTCATGTGATTCAAAAACCATTTAGTTTAAGTAATTGTCACAATTTGTTTTACTTGGTATCCTTTTTTTTTTTTTTTTTGGTTCACTAGGTTTTTTATTGGTCAAAATTTCAAGTTACCTTGGTAGAACCTTATACCCTCATTTTCATCTCAAGAAAAAAAAATTGTTCCAAAATGAATTGTAATGATACATATATAACTACTAGTAATTGTTAGAACTCTTTCTAAATATTTAAATTTTATCGCTTAAGAATACTCTTAAAAACAACAATTATATGTTGGCCAATTAAAGTGCGTATGTGCATAGAAATGGGGGACCAAATTGAATCATAGTGTTTGGAATCTAGTTTCTAAACTAGTATTTTTAATGGCAAAGATTAAGAGGGTAAAATGTGGTGTACACAAATTGGTCATGTTTTGTGTCAAAATATAACGTAGTGTCATGTGTGTTCCCCATTTTTTGAGTTCCAAAAATATTTTACAAATCCCTTCAGGAGAAAGTTAGCTAAGATAGTGTTTTACACCCCTATATGTTTTCCTATTTTCAATGAATTTATTATTATTCGAAGTGGCCACATCCCAAAATGAAATAACTATGTGTATGCCCTCTAATTTTGAGAAAAATTGAATTTTTTTTTTTTTTTTTTTGAATGTGTGTATAATGGAGATATATTGTTTCAATGTATTTTTTTGAAATTTAGATGAGAGGATCAAAATTTAATTATAAAAAATAATACTTTATTTCAGCAAAAATGAAGACACTACTAAAATAAATTATGGATCAAAACATTAAACTATTTAGAATCTAGAAAGAAATACATCAACACAAATAAGATCTTGATGTTGTAATCATTTTTGGGAATATTGTCTTACAACACATGATAAAATGGGGAGTACACTTGATATTCTTATTATTTTTACAAAACACAAATGTAATCACATAATAGACAATCCAACCTTTGGCTTAGATATCCAAGCTGAATAATGGGTGGTTTCAAGAGAAATAAAACATAACATGCTCACATCATAATGTTATAACATCATAACGTGCTTACATTATTTTCTCAATGAAAAAGCATTTTTACATAGAAAAAACATGATCATCTTATAACATACTTCATATGGATTGATCATGTTATATCATGATCATGTCATGGCTTGATTGCATTATAATAAGACCAATTCAGAGCAAGAGTACATTACATTTAAAATGCCTCCCAAACATGTTTTAAACCAATTTTGGTCCCCCATTTTTATGCATATGCCCAAGCACTAATGTATATTGTACCCTAACAAGATAATGATCCATATTAGTAGTATTAATTGTAATAAATAGTTGAGAAGGTGGCATAGTAGTAGTCATACAAATCATAACATCCAATAGATTATCCTAATAAGGAAGAGGAGGTATAACATGGTGATCATGGTGAACTTATGAATTAGATTCAGATCTTGTTGTGATCAAGAAGTGGGTCATTGAATGTTTTGAGTTTTACATTATCAATAATAGTCCAATATGATTTAATGGGAGTGTCCCTTTCAATAACATTAACATAGATAAGATCTTGTATAATATGAGGGATTTTGACACATCGATTAGTAAAATGGAAAAAAATGATAATCACAACATGTATTAGCCTAAAAATTTTAATATGAGGCTTGCTTGTATCGACCTTGAGAGATAGAGTGAGAGAAACTATTTTATACTCAATTAATTTCTTAGGCATTAGGTGGGGATGCACGAGGAAATCATGTGAATTTCCATCAATGATATTAAATTTGAAGCTTTTTTGGGTTGAGATACAAAATTTACTATAGATTTAGCATTAGTATTATTGTCATTAGATTTAAATTTTAAAGTTTATTTTCCTTAAAACTTAGGATTATATGTGTTGAGAGCATTGATAACATATTTGATATTTTTCATGATAAGGAGCTCAGATTCACACACTTTTAATGTCTGACATAGATGATTGAATGAATTATTTTTTTTAAAGATAATTTATTCTTGTAAAGGGGAAAGAAGGATTTGGATGAATAAATATTAAAGCTTGTTATATGCTAGAATATATATTTGTAAGCATAGTGTTGTAACGTAGACCATAGTCACTAGTGTGGTCATTAGAAATAAATTGATCAGTTTAAAAGGTAAATGCCTGAAAGGAATGAATGGGAATATCATAAAACCATGTAAATAAAACTCCTTGAGGATTCTATTAAATAACTTGGTAAGTAATGTGTCATTATAAGTATAATCCAAGACAATAAAATTGAAATCATGAATGTTCTCTTCATGATCAACTTTTCCATCATAAGTATGAGGCTTAGGAGAAACAAAATCCATAGGTTGGGGATAAGAATCCACTTCAGGTGTGAGTAGGTTATGAAGTAATTGAGTAGAATCATGAGAAGAGGTAGATGCACCTTATTGTAATTGTAACATTTGAGCTTGCAAACTATGCATAAGAGTCTCTATATATTGTGTGCTAGGAGAATAATGTGAATCAATATAGGTGTATATAGAAGATGTAGGAATAGTAGTGGTCATAGGAATAGTCATAGCAACACCATGAGGTGGAAACTAGTTTACACCAAATATATAGGAGTTGTAGATGTAGGAATAGTGGATGTATCCCTAGTATAAGATGTTGGATGATGCAAAAAAAAAAAAAAAAATTCCATAGAGGGTTGATCATGAGATAATTTATCAGCTAAAATAATCTTGATGATATGATCAATATGGTGAGGGTTATCATGAAGTTGTGAAATAAAATTGGATATAATTTTCACTTACTTATATCCCACACCATCAATATCGTCGTGCCAAAATTAAAATAGCGATAATTGTGTGTTTAAATTTCATGTAATGGCACCTCATGGGCATTATGATCAGTTATAGAAGGGATTTCTTGTTCACGAAGACGATATGAAACTATGGAGACTCAACACATGCAATTATGAGGATAAAGCTCAATATGGTCAATGGGTTGATGATTAAGTTGATTGTTATGTTGAAACAACATATAAGGAAAGCATGAATAAATTTAAAAATGAAACCCTAAGGCAACTAGGATTTGAAACAAAGTGAGGTATTCAATCAAGGTTTGGGTTCACCAAATGTTCACACCCTAACAATCTATACGTTGCTTTATTATGTAAGGACATAAAGCATGTTACATGTTTAATATTATGAATAAATAATTAAAAATTAATCATACAATCTAGAATAAAGATTTTAATACTTTGGGTTATAGTAAAATTATATAGTGATTACTCAAAACATAAGAAGGGATAGGTAATTAGATGCAAAAATGGGTAAAAATTTGATCTAGGTATGCAAACTAGGTTAAAAAGATAACTTGAATATGGAAATGCTTTGTTTAAATAATTGTTCCTAATAAATCCTCATTTTCCAAACCATACAACTATATTTGGGGTGTAGTAAAATCTAAACCTCTTCTATTTATTTTTGGACCTACGTATAGTAGAATTTTATAATTTCACTTTCCCATAAGTGGTGTGGAACTAGTTATCAATGTTTTCTCTAGGAATCACACAAAATAAAGACCACTTATAATTATTTTCAAAAAATAAAAATAGAGTAGTTACCTATAGAAAACTTCATCAAAAAATCATAAAACAAAAGGAAATACTTATGTGTGGGTGAGGCTAGACTTCCCATAGTGATGAACCCCTATTGAGAAAATCTAGGTGTTACATTACATCCCCTCGAATGGGAGAAATCTCATGTAGTTCTAGTGTAGTAAGTAGTGTATGTAATCTAAGCCAATCCCCTATGTATGCCCTCATATTTCTTCACATTTAAAGATAATAGGATAACTATAGATTAGAAAATGTACCCAACGTGGTAGTAGTGTGATCTGGTGTGCTTTATATGATAACACTAATCCCATTTGTCTCTTGAATACATTTTACAATTATTGGAGTGACTTTATCTTACTAAGACATGACTCCAGGACCTTTACATGCTCAAAAATGGTGGAAACTAGACTCTTAAACCTGGTTTGAATGCTTTAGACACTGTGTGGTGGTCACTTGCTCGCAACATATTTAGGAATATTTAGGAGATCCTTGAGTTCTTTAGTGTTGATATTTTAATGTATGCTTATGATAATTCTAAGTGAGTTATAAAGTGTAATTAAATTGCTTATATAGGATTCCATAGGTTATATATATTTGTATTATGGATGACCTAAAGAAGATGAATCGATGCATATAATATTTTCAATTTTTTAAAAAAGTCATTAAAAGAGAGGGTATTGGACCATATAGTTTGGCCCAAAGCATAGTATGGCCTAAACATATTATGTAGGGTCCTGACAAACATTTAGTGATGATAAAGCCAAATTCTAGAAAATATGTCTAAAGATATATTATTGCTCTAGATAATTAATATTGTTGGATGAACAATAGAGCAATGTGTATATATTATCAAGTCATGTGTGAGAGAGAAGGATGTGCCAATTGAGCTTAGAGTGTGATACTTTTTCTTAGCATATAAATAAATCCAACCTTGTCATTGTCAAAGGATAAGCTACCAAAACCGAGTGTCTACAAAACCATGAGGAATGTTGTTTCTCCGAGTTTATAATTACATGAAATAGTTATGATTTCCTTGATATTCTATAGTAAATATGATATATCCTTTGGTTGATATGTAATTAAAGCATGGGAAATATCTTGGGTTTATAATATTAAGCATGAAATCGCTTATTTTAGAAACCCGCCAAAAACTATATGTTTTTGGCTTATAGCTTATATTTAAAATATAAGGATGATAGACCAAAAATTAGGTTAGCTTTGAGAGTGGATCATGACCAACCATGTTGTATATATCAAGGTGATCTCATTAGAGATTATTTACACTATTAATAGCAACATTTATGTAAGCTATATGAGCAAGCTTATGGAGAAATAGTGGGAGTCTTTGGGAGAAAGTTTATTCTCAATAAATGTTGAATTGAAGAAATTTCCTAAGTATTAGAGGGCATGAAAAAGGGATGTGTAGGTATGCATTGGTGTCGGTAAAGAAGGGCATGCCCAAAAATATAGGTTTGAGACTTAGCCAATTTCATATGGAACAGGCTAAAAATAGGAAAAGCAGATGGAGTAAAAGTCATGCAAAGATAAGAGGAAGAAGACTTTGAGGCTAAGAAAAGTATATTTTGGGAGAAAAGTAGAATATCTAAGGTCATGCATCAACCAAGCTAATAATAGGATTATAGTAGAGTTTAATTATAGATTAATCTATTATTAGCCTCCTTGTAAAAGCATGTAGATGTTAGCGCATGGCTATTTTGAGCATGCAATCGTTTTTGAGATGCATGGGTGGTGAAAGGAAAGTCCACACCCCTATAATTATGTGATTTATTTCACTATTTTGGGATGTCATGTGATATTCTAAGTTCTATTTTAGTTATACTTCCCGTATGAACTTGCGCATGAATCTATGATAGTATTATGATGTATTCAATTCATGTTTTGTGATGAATTGATGCAATGGATTGTTGTGGGTGGATATTATTTGTTGAGGTATATGATTATGGTGGTTATATGGTTAATCTGATCTTAATTCTAGTTTGATTCATTATGCTCTATGGTTATGATCTGATTCATGTTATGCTTTACACCTAGTTACTTGATTTGTTAATGGTTAATATGATTATGCATGCTAACATCTTGACAAGACAATACCAAAGAGGGGCATGGTAGCTTCGTGCGCTTTCGGTGAGCATTCGAGATCTAAATGAATGAAGTGCCAACATGCCTAGGAAATTGAGGGGAAAAAAGGACTACATTTTGGGTCCCTTTTCGCGACATCTTTCCAAATTGTTTGCCATGATGTTGCATGATGATGGCATATCAATTGAATCTTGTGGCCATTGAATATTGTGTAAATGAAGGAAAAGATCAGTTTGCTTGAAGATATGGTGTTGGACCTAATTTAAATTTGCACAAGTGGGTGGAAGATAATCTATATCATGAGCTTTAAGAGATTTTTTCATTATGTTTCCTCTAGAATTGTACGAGTGGTTGTCTACATATGAATCAAATAAAAAAGTTACTGAGACCAAAGGTTTGGATGCAAGAAGATTACCAGACTTTTTTTGATGCAGAAAAACCTTTAAACGTGTGTTGTAGATCATTTATAGGCTAGTGTTGTGCGTAATTATAATTTGGACTATGTCATTTCTGCATATTCTTGTCCAAAAGTTGCTTTGAGTTTGAATTTTTGTGAGATCTCATAGGATCGGACATCTCGTGTTATTCCTTTGGCAATTAATATCTTGATGGTGCTACTGAGTTTAGAGTACCTACCTATGACTAGCTAAACATATAACCACACGCGGGGAGAAGCAACGCAAAATTGAGGAGTCTATGGAGTTACGGAGGATGATGTATCATAAAGGATTTGAAGCTCACGTGGAAGATGTGGATTTGGAGCATCACAATCTCCCTCACTTAGGCAAGTGCAGTAGAAACTCCCTTCGGATTATGATGATAGAACATCATAAAAGGAAAGAGTAAGGACCGTGGGTGTGCATCTGATCCCACCTAGAGACCTAGCCCCCGCACTTGGTATTCCGGTTCCAAAATTAATCATTTATAAGCATGCGAGTGTAGGTAATCTATTAGCTTTAGGTAGATATCATTTTCCTTTAAATACATAAGTACATCAGACAACACATACACCTATGGCAACACATACGACATCATATTTGTTTGGGGGACCGATTGGAGGAATATTTTCCAGTAGCGTCATCGGGATGAGAATCCAGGCACGTAGAACATTTGGAATATGTATGGAAGTACTACAACTTCGCAGACTATGGGGTTCGAGCTTTAACACTATAGTTGGGACATAATGAAGTACATCCACCGGTCTGCTCCTACTACAAGAGGTGGATCAGGAGGATCGAGATCAAGTGGATCAGGTGGTTATGGAGGTGGAGGAAATAATAGTAGTGGCTTTGCTTTTGGATCTGGTGAACAAGGTCGGTACCCTCATCAGCCACATCAAGTATATTACGAGATTTCTCTCCACTTACAAGAATATAGAGGTATTGAAGATCCTACAGAGTATGTGCACAAGTGTGAATTGCTATGGCGCACTAAAGGAATTGTAGCCTCGGATAGAAAATCAAGTCAGCTTTTATACAACTCTTCAAGGGAACACGTATAACTGGTACATAAAGTATGACCCACATTAGACTACGGTGGATTATGATGCTTTAGATTCTGCATTTCTAGCCAAGTTCCATATTCCATAATTTGAGTAGAAAAGTATCATCGTGCTTAAGGACATCAAACAGGGCTTATTAGAAAGCGTTCGAAATATGACGCGTGATTTAAAACTTTGTTGTCAAAGTTTTCTTATGACATACATCCTAGTTAGTATGCACAGTGGTTTTTTGGTGGATTATTGAATTTGTTTAGAAGGGTGCTATCTCATAAGACCTTTATGGATCCACGCGATGCTTTGGAAGGATATCTACACACTAAATCAATTAGAAGTGCGGATACTAGATTACGTATGTTCTTAAAAGCACAGATTACAGCCATGGTGAAACAATTGGAGAATCTCTTTGCTAATTCATCTCATGAGATGCACAATGGGATATAGTGTATAAATTACAAGGTTGAAGGACATACCAAGGATATCTTCCCTCATAATTCAGTGCACACCATGTTGTTGGATTGTGAAATTTTTCATTTGGACCATGATGTGAGTAGATGTCCCCTCTTACAATGCGCAATCCAGAAGAATGTGTCTATGTACTATAATATTTTCAAGACTCATACTCATGACATCGATAATTTCAATGTGATTGATCATATCCATGAATCCATTGAGACTGGTGTGTGCTAGACTAGTGTAGCAAGTGGATCTAAGGAACAAGAAGAACAACATAATGAAGGGCACAATAATGGGGATAACAAGAATAGAGGATTTCGTGGAGGATATAGAGGTCAAGGTCACAAAGTCTTTGGAGAAGGAGGATTTCTTAGAGAAACTTGTTATACTTATGGATCTCCTTATCATTATCAGCGTGAGTGCCCTTAGAATGTGGTTTTCTCATGGTGTGGAAAATAGCACAAATTTGAAGAATTCCTTAGATGAGGGTGTAAGAATGATAGAGGTACACCATGTAGTTGATGATCAATGGATGCCAAAGGTAGCACCTACCCTTGAGTTATAACTTGTTTTGGTTCTACACGCATTGAGGTTGCACATGCAAGTGAACCTTTAAAGTATAAGTTGACCAAAACAAAGCAAGAATTGATTAATGCCAAGTACCCTAATGTTTCACATCAGAAAGAGTTTTAACAAGAGACTATGAACATTATCAGGGACTTACAAGGAGAAATTCAAATCCTTAAGGAATATGCGCGTGTGATGAAATGATAAAAGAAGGTTGAACTCACACAAAAAGAGATAGATGACTTGAAGGAGGTATGTCAAATGTTGTGCTAGGAGAACATAATCCCTTTTTTAGGAGAATGGTTGAGATAAAAGTACCACACGCAGGTAATGAGCACGAGAGGCAGATACTTCATGTAAATCTACCCCCACATAATCATGAGTATGATAAGGAGATTACACTGAATGCGGTCATAGATGGATGGCTTCTGAGAAACATTCTAATAGATACATGTGAAAAAGTTAATGTACTCATGTTGGATGCATGGAATCAGATGGGAAGACCACCATTGTAGCCTTCTTTGAATGTGTTGTATATGGAAAACAAAACTAGGGCTAATCCTATTGGAGTGCTAAAGGATGTGACTATTACAATTCAGGGAGCTAAGTTTACTGGGGAATTTGAAGTGTTGGAGCTAGCTGAAGCAGATAGTTTCCCAACATTACTTGGGTGCCCCTAGTGTTATGTGAATAATGCATATTTTCACTTTAACAAGGGGTACATTAGCTTTAAGAACAAGGACTATTGCGCAATTATACCTTTGGTGATGCAAAGGTTGCTCCATATATTAATCCTTTGAGCGAAGAAGACTTGAACAAGATATATGCGTGCACATCAGGGACCCTGAGGTAACTAAGCTATCTAAGGAAGAAGTGATACAATGGGATGATGCTTAGTCAGTTAGTGAAACTACAAGTCTTGCATGTGATAATCGGGCACATGAAACATATAAACAATATGGGTGAGAGATCAAAAACACCATTACTCGCATGATCAAGCCGCACATGGTTAGGTGTTTGAGTTATAACTAGGAACCTTTGTATATTGGTGAAAGGAACCTGATATATTTATATGATCCATGGAATCCCAATGGAATAATGAAGGAGACAAGATAAATATGCTAGTATATACTCTATGTAGGACAACTACGTGTTGGTGGGCAACACACAAAGACAACCTATTGGAATGGCGAGAAGTGAGAATCACATTTTTTACTAGGTTCCTAAGGAGCAATGTACCTTCTCAGATATGCAAATTTCATGGGAATTCCCCCTTGCCTTGGATCATGTTTAGATTTGTGAGATACTCTATATACGGAGGGATAGGAGGACTTACCACCATCACTCTAGGTGCATAAGTTCTACTCCACTTTAGGTGGTTGTGCATGTGCATGGTATGTTCATGTAGAGTTAACAAGAGAAACAATTAATTGATAAGAGATGACCTCAAGTATGATCCATAATTTTTATTACTTTTCTACTAAACCTCTCAGTTTAATGAAGCACTTGCATATTATGAAGTTACTTAATTTGGGAGATAGTGCGAAGGTTGAGGAACTCTTGCTAGATATGTTTGGAGAGTTGGATTTAGAGGCGTGTCTTGACCTTGAAGAGACGAGAAAAAAGAAATGGTCTAGTCCTGGAAGCGAAGGAAAAGGGTAAACTGATATGCATGATAAATGATGAGGATAATAACTTGGATGCTAACCACACTAAAGGTATGCATGAGGTGATGGATACAATAGATGAAAAGGATGAGGCATATTATTTGTAAGGAATGGTTGTTGGTGGACCCAACCAAGGTCGTTGTGATCTTGGGTTCGAAAGAACCTAACAATTAGAGTGAAGTGCATGAATTTCCGGGACATACGAGGTATTACTGGAAATTCATTAAGGGTTATGCAAATATTGTTATCCAATTTGAGGGATTATTGAAGGATAAAGGTAAATTATATTGGTATGACACACAATAGCAGGTGTTTGAAACATTAAAGGAAAGGCTTACTATTGCAACTATTCTACACTTTCCTTTGTGGGACAAACCCTTTCATGTTCATGTGGATGCTTCTGGGATGGAAATTGGTGCAGTTATGGTGTAACCAAGAGAAGGAATTATAGAATGCCCTATTTTTTTATAAGCATGAAGTTGACACCAACAAAGAAAAAGTATACAACTACTAAGTGTGAGGATTTGTCCATGATCTACACACTACACAAGTTCAAACAATACTTTTTGGAAACACCATTTATCTTCTTTATAGATCCTATGAACTTAATTATTTGGTCAACAAGCCTATTTTGTAAGGGCACATTTTCCTGGTGGATACTAAAATTTGAGGAGTTTCAGTTTATAGTGATTGTAAATCCAGGAAAAAGCAACTCAGGACCCGACCAATTTTCAAGAATCAATTCTAGCAAAGATTCAAAGAGAATTGAGGACACAATGCCAAATGCATAAATATTTAGATTAAACCATGTGCCTAATGAACTAGAGGAAATTATAGTATTTTTGTGCACTTTGGAAAAGCACTTTGAGGGAATAAAGACTTTAGAGAAGAAGCAACTTGTAATACGCGAGGCACCTTACTAGTTGATAGGTGGAGATTTGTACAAGCTAGGTCATGATGAAGTTTTGCGTCGATGTGTTTTGGAGCATGATCATGAGGCAATTATGGAAGAAGCTCATGGTGGAATTACAGGAGGTCATTATGTAGGTGATGCCACCGCACACAAGATTTTGTTGGTTGGCGTCTGGTGGGAAACTTTGTATAAGGATACTAAAGAATATGTTAGGGTGTGTGACCATTGTCAGTGCCTTAGGAAGCCTAGATCTAAAGATGAGATGCCTTTAAGGCCTATTGCAAGTGCTGAACCTTTTGAGAAATGATCTATTGACTTTGTAGGTCTTATTTACCCACCCGTACGAAGGACTGGAATGCACTATATTATAACTTGTACAGACTATTTGGCAAGGTGGGAAAAATAACACCTACAAGGGATTTCACCACCGCTATAAAACCGATATTTTATGGGAAAACATTATAAGCATGTATGGATGTCTATTGAGTCTAACGAGTGATAGGGGAACTCATTTCTTAAATGAGATAATTAGGATTTTATTGGCAGAGTTTATGGTAACACACCATAAGACTACACCCTATAACCCATAGGCCAGTGGTACTGTTGAAGCTTTGAATAATATTTTGGGAAAAACACTAATAAAGATATATGATGTTGGAAGGAAAGATTGGGATTCAATAAAGTATATGTTTTACTTTGGGCATATAAGACCACCTACAAAAGGTTGAATAAGGCCACACCCTTTCATTTGGTGTTTGGCATGGAGGTTGTATTACCTATTGAATTTATGTTACCATCCCTACGTATTACAAGTGCAGGAGGCCTCACTAATGAACAAGTCTGTTGAAGAGCACATTGAAAAATTGTTGCAACTGGATGAGCGACACACTATTTCCCAATGGTTCCAGAAGATAGAAAAAGTGAGACAGAAATCATGGCATGATAGGCATATCAAGAATTTAAAAAATTAGGTGAGAAATATGGCTCTTCTATATGATTCGAAAAAATAACACCTACAAGGGATTTCACCACCACTATAAAACCGATATTTTATGGGAAAACATTATTAGCATGTATGGATGTCTATTGAGTCTAACAAGTGATAGGGGAACTCATTTCTTAAATGAGATAATTAGGATTTTATTGGCAGAGTTTATGGTGGCACACCATAAGACTGCACCCTATCACCCATAGGCCAATGGTACTTGTTGAAGCTTTGAATAATATTTTGGGACAAACACTAACAAAGATATATGATGTTGGAAGGAAAGATTGGGATGATAAAGTATATGTTTTACTTTGGGCATATAGGACCACCTACAAAAGGTTGAATAAGGCCACACCCTTTCATTTGGTTTTTGGCACGGAGGTTGTATTACCTATTGAATTTATGTTACCATCCCTACGTATTACAAGTGTAAGAGGCCTCGCTAATGAACAAGCTATTGAAGAGCACATTGAAAAATTGTTGCTAATGGATGAGCGACACACTATTTCCCAATGGTTCCGAGAAGATAGAAAAAGTGAGACAAAATCATGGCATGATAGGCATATCAAGAATTAAAAAAATTAGGTGAGAAATATGGCTCTTCTATATGATTCGAAGTTTGAGCACCACCTGGAAATTGAAATTACACTGGTTGGGACCATTTGTAGTAACAAAGATATTAGAATCATGCACTTGTCGATTCATGGCGTTTGATGACACTTTATTTTCCATTTACTTCAATGGGAGCATATAACGAAGCTTATTTATGGAACTAAACAAGTACCCGGGCATGGTACATTAATAAGATGATCACGTATTACATTGTGGATTCACTGTGGCCCTTATGATTCAAATTTTTATATAAAAATGATAGGAATTCAAAATCTCATTCTTGTTATATATGTGGATGATCATGTTATCAAAGGGAGTTTAAACAATCTCATCAAATATGTTGTGTATATTCTACGAAAATCCTTTAACATGACAGATTTGGGGCTACTTAATTATTTTCTCATCCAAGATATATGGAGAAAGAAAAATTATATTCTTATCTTCGAGATGAAATACGCCAAGAAACTCCATGAAAAGTATGGGACATGTCCGATTGTAAACCTATTTCCACTCAAATGGAGAAATGATTGAAAATTTCTAGATTCTAGGATTCAAATCACGTAGATGGTACTCAATATAGGAATCTTGTTGGGAGTATCAATTAGTTGACTTATACCCAACTATACTTATGATTTTGTGCCATATATATTTCTAGATTCATGCACGAGATAAAGAAATGTCATTAGGTAGAAGATAAAATTGTTTTATGATATATATAGGTACAATTGATTTTATTCTAGAATATTATAAGAACTCTAAAGTTTTTCTTACGAGGGATATACCAACTTAGACTATGGCGGATCAGGTGATGGCATGAAATCAAGTACAAGATATATCCTTCATCTCGTATTTGGATATATATAATGGATTATAAGAAGAAAACTATTATTTCTCTATCATCGGGCCGAGGCAGAGTATCATGATGTATGAGGATCTCTTTGCTAAGTGATTTGCTTATATCATTTTGGATGATATGGACATTCCTATAGAAAATGCACCCAACATTCATTATGAAAATTAGGGTGTGATGAAGATGTTGAATAATCTAGTTTTCCACAAATGAACAAAGTATGTTGAGTTTTCATGTTATAACATTTGAATACAAGTCTTGAACTACCACATCGATCTCTAGTACTTCCAAACAGATTATTAGGTAGGACATATACTCACTAAGTATCGGATTGTATACCTACATGTTATACAAATGTGATACAAGATGAAAATTTTGATGTTAATCTATACGAGATCCATGTCTAGACCAATTGTACTAACATTTGAGATGAGGTGAATGTTTCCTTAATGTGTAATGTTGCTAAATTTATTAATCCCCTGTAAATTTTAATAAGTCCTACAATCCAAATCCTGAAATATGTAATGGATGTTGAATATCATTTTGTGATGGAAATAATACATGGAAACTCATTTACCTTCATCGGGGAAGAAGGGCATTAGATGTAGATGAATTTCAAAGGAAAAAGTAAAAGTAGATTATAATATCAAAAAGTAAAATGTGAGGTTGGAAGTGCAATGGTATACTCAAGTAAGAAGGTATTGAATATGAGAACAATTTTCCTCCCACAAATAAGGTTAAAACTATTGAGATGAGTTTTCTCTAGCTGCATTGTTTCGTTAGAAATTCCATAAAAATCCATGTGAAAATTTTCTTTCTTAATTAATATTTCAAGATACAAGTCTACATGACTCAACTAGGCTAGAAGGTTTTTGATACTTGAAAATGAAGAAATGGTATGTAGACTCATGAAATATTTTTATGGTCTCAAACATGCTTCCTATTCACTATTTTAAGATATATGATAATATCATTTGTTAAATATTCTAGAAGAATTATTATGACTTCAATATTTGCCTCAAAAATATAAGAAGGGATTACAATTTTTGTGTGGTAGTTTGGAAAAGATGAATGAAGGCACCTAGAAATATATTAATAAATCATTTCACATCATTGATCTCAAGTGATTGCAATATTGTCTTATCTTAAAAATAGGAAAATAGGAGAACCGATTTTTGTTATCACGGTTGAAATATAATAATAGTATTCTCGAGCACTTTCACATGATGGATTGTAATCCTATTGCCACACCCGTGGAGACAAGAATTTGGTTGTCTCATATAAAATCATCACAAAAATGAATGAAACTATCAACCATCAGGTTCATTACGAGTCTATTTTATTTGATCAACATTAGGTCGTACATTAACTATTTTTAGCTATCTTTCATAGTTCATGTATGATCGAAGGAAATGTCACTAGAAAGTAGGAAATTGGATTTTTATGTACATCAAATGAATCATAGATTTTAACCTAGAATACATGAATAATGATCACTTTTTCCTGACATGATATTTTTACTCAGATCATATAGGTATTTTTTATGATAGAAATTTCACTTCTGAATAATTAATCGTTTTGGGTTCTAGTACAATATCATGGGAGGTCTAATTTTTTTCCATCTTCCATGAAGCTATGTATCATGATGTAGGAGGATATATCTATGAAGCTATTTGGCTACACCATATACTTGGAGAACTAGGACTACCATAGAAGCAAGCTAACATCTTCTATCCTAACAATTAAGGTTTCTTGAAACGTATTTGTATGTAAGTGATTCATGAGAGGATGAAGCACATTGAGGTATAGGGATATTTCATATGTGAACATGTTGTACAACATAACATTCAACTTCATTTTTCATGGCACAATAACAACATGTAGATGTCTTCACAAAATCAACGCACAAGATAAATTTGAGTCATTCGGAGAATTTAACTCATTTTCGCTCAATACCAAGCATAACTAGGGGAGAATGTTGGGTAAAATACCTCGGCATAAGTTTAATTCAACATAGTAATTAGTAGTTACTTATTCTATTACATTAATTTGTTAATTGGTATATTATTTGGTAAAATTTCATTTCATTTTTTTCTTGTACTATTTTGTCACCATTTTTTGGGTTGTTGTAGTAGCATAAACTACGGGATGAATAGAGTTGTGTAATGCCTATATACATTGGAAGTAATTCATTTGTTTGTTAACTATGAGTTTATTCTATAATATATCATTCAATTATCTTTGCTCACATGAAGCGCTAACAATTTTTTTGTAAATAACTCAACCTCTCTTATTCAAGGTTAATACAAACATGCTTTATTTCTTGTTTTTATCACCTTTCATTTATTCTCTATCATTTCCCTCATAGTATTTACAAACTAAAACTTTTTATCATATCAAAGTACACATATTGTTGATTATCTAAAACATTTCTATGATGTTAAATATAACTTCCCATTTCTCATTGATTTTGTAAATAAAACAATTAATAATTTTTATATTTATTTTTAGGGAAATATTATCTTAATTGTCTACCTAAAGTCAAATTCTATATTTCATATTAAAATATTGACATAACTCAAAATTATTCAAATTATTCATTTTCAATTAAAATAACACCTACATAACTCATTATATCATAAATATTGTTAGTATTAAATACACATTATATAAATAATTTAATTATTCGAGATAAGTGTAGTTATTTGTATCAAGTTTTATCCTCCTCCACAATATACTCTCCTTACATAGCTCATCAACATTCCTTTAAAAACCAAATAATTGTTACCATAGAGGGGTGTCTTAGCATAGAAAAAATGAATATTTATGTGTAAGAATTTTTATTTTTTCATGTGAGCTTATCGGAAGAGAGTAAATTTTTATATAAAAATAAAACATATATCCTCATAAAAGCTTTGCTGGACTATGAGAATTGAAGAATGCAATTTAAAAAAATCAGTAAACTCATTAAATTTTGGTTTGGAGTGTGTATTGCATGTATTATACAAACACATTCATTTTCTTGTCTCATGGCATAAGAATGAGTTCAATCATATAGTTTGAATACTAAGGAGAATGTTAATGCAAATTTATTGCATGGTCCTTATGAAATATGATTGCTTCATCTTCATTCTAAAGTTTGATGTATTTGATTCTCTCTCCATTTTAATGTATGGTTTTACTATCTATATATATTCTATATTTTAAAAAATATATATGGATTGAGTGTTTATGTTTGATTGTGTAGAGATGGAAATTTGATTATTTTCAATATATTGTTATTAGTATTATGAAGGTTTGAATTACATTTGTTTTCTCGAAGGAACAATCATAGCCACCTCTTTTAAGATGTGTAAGTCATTTCACAAAACAACGATTAATTATTTCGGACTCTATTTATGAACTATGAGACTGTTCCATAAAATTTAATATTTAATTTATTTAAAAAATCAATTATCTTATCTTTTTAAATTCTTATAACAGCACAAACGTATTAGTCCACAAAATATTGAAAACATCCATATACGCAATGTATATGCAAGATATTAATTTGTGATAAATTCTATGTAGAAAGAAAGAAAAACCAAAAAAATAGTTAAGAAAATAATCATTACGGAAAAAATAAATTTAATTGTATTAGAAAAGAGTAGAAACAAACAATCCATGCGAAATATTTAAATAAAGTTAAATACTTTTTAAAAAAGCCACTCTTACATAAATAACTTAGCATTAAGAAGCTTAATACAAAATTTCGTACATGAAAATAACAAATGGAGAAACATATCAAGGAAGGGATAGAGCCTATCATGCCTAGAGGAACGAAGTTGGTTGAAATTGTGGGATTTGGTTCAACATCTCATATAGGAATTTCTTCAAGTGGTTTGCATGAGCATTCAAAAACTACCTGTTTGTACTTTGTTTTAAAGTCTCTAAATCTGTTTCAACAAAATTATTCTTGCATATCCCTAAAACGAAGCATTCTCATGAGGGTACGTTGTCTAGGACATTTTAACAAACCAAAACATGAGATTTTCCTCCATCCTCCACATTTGCATACATACTTTTCATAATATTTCTCACTACAACATCTGACAATAATACTTATCCCATCCCTATTTCATCATTCAAAGTGTCAATATTCTATGGCCCCACCACACTACTGCCATGGGCCATGTTCTAAGAAATTCACAAGCTCTAGCCTTTGAGCCTGTGACTCCAACTTCTGAGATAACTCTTGGTTTGAAGCTCTTAACTTAGTAACTTCAACTGATTTTATTTTAAGAGCCCTTGTAAGTGATTCTTTTTCCAATGCCAACTCTTCAATCAAAGAGTTGATGTTATCAATCATTATCTACCGATCACCTGGGATTGCATGGGAAGGTTGAGCATATTATGCCTTTCAATTGAATTAAAATTTCATGTAGTCTCTTAAAATATTAACAAAATTTTGTGGAAGATACGATTCTGATAGACTGAGAATCCAATTCTTACACTAGAAAAAAACAAATTATGATAAAAGACCATTTTTTATTTATCATACTGCCAAAACTCCTATTTCCATGGCAGCACATATATTCTAAAGCTATTGTCTTAGCGGATGGAGGAGGCTACTGGGAAATTACGAATAAATGGTTTCACACCAAGAAGATTGGAAGAGACAAACCTTGTAGAGACATAATTGGGATTGCAGGTATGGCACTTTCAATGTCTTAATCTATACAACAACTACTCAAAATAAAAGATAAAGAGCAGGAGCGAATGGCGCAAAAAGGTTACGATTCATGTAGACAAGTCCCGATGAGCATAAAAATAAAATACAATGAAACTAAACATTACACCTAAAAGAAGTTCCTCCTTATCCTCAATCTTCTTCTTCCTCTACATATAACAAATAAACCAATGAATAGGTAAACATTTCCCCTCAAAGACAACTAAACCCGCTTCAATCAGATCAGACCCATGTGCAAGGCTGAATTACCCATAACGGGACTAATTTTAGGATTGTTATTGGTGAGAACCCCATTTAGCACAATTTTCCTGCTGAACATTTTGTTTATTGAATTATGAGAGTACATAACTCTGATCTTGCTACACCTATCCAATCACTTCTAAACTCCCAACGTTAACTTGGGCTTCATGTGGCCAGCGCCTTGGATCCCAAATAAAGTTCTTAGATTATTACACAAGGAAATGACAGGTCTGAAAAGGAATTTAGGATGTGTCTCTCTCCATGGCCGCTGTAGCGATACCCATTTTCTTTTTGGGGGCACTACATCGGGGAAGAAGGCCGTGGGATGTAGATTTGTATTTTAAAGGAAAAATTAAAAAGTGAGGTTGGTAGTGTAATTGAATGGTTAGTAAGAAGGTATTTACTATGAGAACAATATTCCTCCCACAACTAAGATAAAAAAATATCAAGATGATTTTTGTCTAGTTGCATTTTTCATTAGAAATTCCACAAAATGGATGTGAAAATTTCCTTTCTTAAATGATATTTCAAGAAAGAAGTCTACATGACTCAACTAGAAGGTTTTTCATAAATGAAAATTAATAATATGTATGTAGACACATGAAATATTGGTATGATCTCAAACATGATCCCTTATTATTATATTAAGATATATGATAATATCATTCATCATAAATTCTAGAAGAATTATTATGACCCCCATCTTTACCTCAAAAATAAAAGGGGAATTATAATTAGTGTTTTGTGTGTTAACAATCTCATCATCAATTGTAGTTCAAAGGAAGATGATTGATGCACTATGAAATATCCTAATCAATCATTCAACATGATTGATCTTGGGATATTACGATTTCATCTTATCTTAGAAATATATAACATGATATTCAATTTTTATCTTAGTTAAATTATAATAATATTATTCTCGAGAAGTTTTGCATGATGGACTGTAATCCGATTTCCACGCATATGGAGACAATATTTTGGTCATCTCATACAAAACCATCACAACAAATGAATGCAACTATCAATCATGAGTTCATTATGAGTCTAATTTTGTTGACCTACATTAGGATATACATCAACTATTTTCTCAACTATCTTTCATGGTTAATGTAATGCCCACAATTTTCTACCCTCAAAAAAGAGAACTAAACAATTGATAGTCAAGTTTACGGTAATAATTTTTTTGTTTAAAAGTGTTAGAAAGGTTAGACATTTTCACACTTAATAAATTTCTCAATTAGGGGTTTCTATACAAGCTTGAACAATATAATTAAATATCATAATTTATTTTCTAAGTTATATTTACATTCTAAGACATCTACTAAGTCCCATTAGTTAAATTGGTTATCAAGTACCAAGGTTATAATATTTTCTAACTCAAAAGATTAATTGTTTACCCAGCCCACTAAGTGGCCCCATTCATCACATTACTCATGTTCTTTCTTTTTAATTAAAAGTTACATCCCCACAAAATACCTTTTCACTTAAGTGAGGTAGGGTTAAATTAGGGCCATAGGATTGAATCTATCCTAGCCCTTAGATTAATGTTGCCCTAAATTTCCTTATGGTCTTCTTTTTAATCCCTATTTTCCCCACACAACCTCATTTTCTCTTTTCTTATTTTCGGTTTTGGAAGAGGAGGAGCTATGAGAGCAATGAGGATCAACCATGGAAAAATTTCTCTAGGTTTTAGTTGAAAGACTTTTCCATTGCAATGTTACCCATTTAAATCAATGTAGAGATCCTATTTTGGATCGAGTTTGTTAATTTCATAAACTCATTTTTCTTATTTTTGCATTCATCTCTAGGGGAAACCCCATTTAGTTTTAAATACAATATTTTTACCCATTTGAGTGTTATAAAAGAGATTGGATGGCTTGAATGTTAAATTTAGTGGATTCCTAGTTGCTGGAAGGTACCTAAACGCATTTTTAAGCTTAAATTTTACTTAACTTTAATTCTGGGTTGTTCACGGACGGAAATTTATTTTTCCATCAAAAGTGATGAAACTACCACCCTATGCAAGCTGGAGGTCTTGTGATCATTGCCTTGCCTGGGGCGGTTCACCGACCACCGCTCCGAGTTGGGCGGCGGTTTAAAACGCGCCACTCTGCATGGGCGGCAGTCTTGTTCACCAAAAACAAAACCTTCACCCAAACATCAATTTCACAAATTTTCTTCTTGAGTTGATTTTTAATGAAGTATTAATTTTAAGTGAGGGTGTAATTTATTCATTTGATGGAAAAGTGACGGTATATCTAGTTTCTTAGTTTCAAATACAAAACAACAACTCAAATTCTATTCTTCCATTTTTGCAATAAAAGTAAAAATTGAGTATGACATTACTACTATTCATTCTATTTTATATGTTCCATTTTACCAACTAAAACAACAATAATTCAACACATTTCTTTCAATACATCTTGGTTCTTTCTTCCAAATGGGTGAGTGCACAAAGTTGGGGGCGAAAAGTGGAAAAAACCCAAAATGAGCGAAACGTGATCACGTTTTGTAATAACATGATCGCATTATGTTTTCCTAGGCTTGTGAATTCATGAGCCTAAAATGTGTACATGCTTTATAATGCTCTTGCGTTATAACATGTACGCATTTCAATGAACAAAAAATATGTACGTGTTTTGCTCTATATGAAGTTTATAGGGGTTGGAAGCGACCATATTTCACCATATTTCTTTTATTATTACTTTATACTTTTATTATTTATTATACTTTAAATTTATTTTACTAAATATAAGAAATTAGGGTCACTTTGCACCTGATGGAAGTGGTCCTGTTTTCTGACAAAGTGATAATATAGAAGATAGTTTTTCAAAATCTAATTTGGTCAGTACTTACTCATTTTCAAAATTTCAACAATGACCTAAAACTTTCAAGCCATATATATTGTAGTCGGTCTTTGTTTTGTGAAAACATATAGTCATTTTGTAGGTTTTTGACCTTCTGGATTGGATTTTGGCCCTACCACTGCTTGAATTGGTACTAATTTTGAAATTTGGTCCATAATTCACTTTAGTGACCATGAATTAACTCTATGATGTTTGTCTACTTCTTACTAAAATGAGATCCTTACTAAAATAATGTTTAGGGTTTAGGGTTTAGTGTTTAGAATTTAATGTTTAGGGTTTAAGGTTTAGGTTTTAGGGATCAATATTTAGGGTTTGGGTTTTAGGGTTTAGGGCTCAAGGTTAAGGGTTTAGGGTTTTTGACCTTAAAATTTTCTCTGTAATTTCTATTTTATTAATTTATGTATTAGGAATAGGATGTTGTTAAGTATAATTAGTAGTGGTGTCCAATAGAAGATAATGGCGTCGTCAGTACGGTGCCGCCAATAAAGTAGAGTACGGTAACAGTCAAAGTACAAAAGGAATGTTGTGGTAAAAAGTAAATATTTGTCGTAAGTGGTCCGATAATGTTAAAATGTCAAAGTTGGGGTAAGTAGAGAAGTAGGGTCTACATGATTAGGAATTAGAAATATTATATTTGTAATAAGGACAAGGAGTGATGTCATAAATATTTTGTGTATTTTATTTGTAGAAAAGTCTAAAAAGGTGGAACCCATGTGAGATGATAAGGTTTATCTTATCTTAGAAGATAATCCTACATGTAAAGGAAAGAGTTTAGGCATGGAATATGATTGGCCATAAGATTTCCTATCCTATCTTAGAGATAGGGTGGATAAGCTTGAATTCCTATAAATAGAGAGGCCATCCCCTCTCATTTATCATAGAGAAAAGTTGTAATAATTATTTTATGAATAAAGGATTCTTTGTGAAGGTGTGTTAAGGAAGTCATCAAGAGGAGTAATTGTGAAGTTTCTCCCATAACTATTATTGGAATCAAATGGAGTTGGTAACACTTGGAGTAATTCATGGGTGAGATTGTAATAATTCCATGTTAATAATATATTTTATAGTTGTATTTCAGATTTGTCATCATTCTTTTTTTTTGTCATAGTCTATGGTATTCTTGTGTTATGTTTGTTGTTGTGTTTCCAGATTACTACCACCAAACTAAAAGTTGTGCATTACTAAATAATCATAGCACGAGGAGTTCCCGATGAAATATTATAGTGCTTGGATTGGTGATGACATTTTGGTTCCATTTCCGGGACCATTCCTCGTTGGTGGATTTTCTGGAGAGATATTCCCACTTAGTCATAAATCAATAGGAGGGTAACCTTGTTTTTATTGTGCCTAGTAGTTACCATGGTAAAGTCACTTTTTACCATGCATAGTATTTACCACAGTAACTTTACTTTTTACCGTGAATAGTATTTACCACAGTAACTTTACTTTTTACCGTGAATAGTATTTACCACAGTAACTTCATTTTTACTTGTGAATAGTGTTTACCCCAGTAACTTCATTTTTACCGTAAATAGTGTTTACCACAGTAAAGTCAGTTTTTACCGTAGTAAGTCAAAGTAAATGTAAGATTACCGTGGTCATTCCTATTTTACTATAGAAAGGTGTAAAGTCACTTTCTATTGTAGTGAGTCTAATTATTTGTGCACATAAGTCTTACTGATTGTACTTGTGAGTTGGTATTTCACTATGGTTACATTTAAAAATGGGGAAGATTCTTGTTTTTTCAGCCCAATCTAATGAAGATGCTTCCTCTTTCATTTAAGAGTTTAAACGATCTTACATTTGTAATGGCCTCATAAGAAGGGAACAATGGACTGAATTTTTTCCTACCTTTTTGGATGGTTCAGCACTTAGGTGGTTTGAAACACTAGGTGATAATGTGAAAAACTCATGGGATTTATTAACTGAAAGTTTTCTTGAAGAATTTGGTGAACAACATAAATATTCAGATCTCATGATCGAGATCACAAATCTAGCCAAAGGAGAGAAGGAGAAGATAAGAGATTATCATGCTCGTGTTCTAGAGCTAAGGAGGAAGCTCGATGCCCAGATCTGGAAGGAAGGATTAGCGGATGGGTTGATGAATGGCATGGATAATCTCCTATGTAAGCACTTCATTCTTGGGATGAAGCCAAAGATCAGACAATGAGTGAATTATGATTGCCCAGACTGACCCTCGAACAAGCAAAGGAGATTGCAAGAAGAAAAGAAGAAAGCATGGAAGAGGAGCCTAAATAAATTGTTGCTAAAGTAGAGCCTACACCAGCACCTTTGGTCCAAAATCCACAACCACTCTCGGTGAGCACAAATCTTTATCCTAGTACATCTACTGAGTATAAAGATCTGCTTAGGAAGATGGGCCAGTTAACTATTAATCTTCTTTAAGGAAAAGAATTTAGTTCTCAGGGAGGAGATAGAGGTCCAAAAAGAAATATTTCTGAAGTTGTATGTTATGGTTGTCATAAAAGGGTCATTATAAGTATAATTGTCTAGATAGAGCTTCTACATCCGGTACAAGAGATAATGATAAAGGAAAACACACATGAATTCTTTTGATGTAGTAGATAAGAGCATAAATAATGAATTAGATGTGTTTGTAACAAAAATAAATAAAGAAAAAAAGATAACCAAATGGAAATGATCCTAATAAGATGAAAGGAGAAACTAGTAAGAAACATAGGAGAAGAAAGTTGGGTGTGCAGGATTTTCTGATTTCACAGGAACAAGGACCATACTCCATCTTAGGAGATCTGTCTAAAAGGCCTACAAATATTACATATGGTCAACTCTTGGCTATGTCTTCTGAGAAGAGGTGGGAGATGCGAAGTGGACTCAATGCTCGATGAAGGAAGGAGGTTGAGGTCCCTATTTTGGAGGCGGAGGCGGATCCTACGCTCCACAAGCTGAGGTATTATGTAATGGTATTTCAATTCATGATGTCTTAGTTGATGGAGGTGTTGTAGTTAATGTAATGAATGAGTCTGTAATGAATATGTTGGGTTTAAAAATTGATCACCCCTCAACACTTATGTTAAGGTCATTAAATAAGGGAAAAACTAAACCAGAAGGTGTTGTTTCAAATGTGGCAATATCTGTTATGGGTGTTGTATGTGTGGTAGAATTTCAGGTGATGAAAAATGGTATTGTTATGTACCCAATGTTGTTGGGAAGACCATGGCTAAGGAGAGTTCATGCAAGAAACTACTGGAATGAAGGCTTCATGACACTTGGATGTGGTAGAGAGAGGGTGAAGATAAACATGATCCTTCGATATCATAAGGAAGAGAACTGTGGATTCAAGTGATGAAACGATGATTGGACATCCTCGATTACTCTAGTACCAGTGAAGTGGACACAAAGATGAAGAAAGTGAGGTTGATGTTTTGGTCATGGATATCCTTCAAGTCACACCGAATCATGAACCCATAAAATTATGTGAAGAAGAAATTGATGATCATCTCCAATAAATAAAGATTGGTGATGATGTGATGGAGAGTGAAAAGGAATCCTACCTCTAACTCTTTTGAAGGTACATACACCTATTCACTTTTGATTACAAGGAACTCTATCAAGTAAGTTAGGTAGAACATTCTATTGAGCTTGTAGATGGTGCTAAGCCCATAAAGCAAATGCCATATAGATTGAATCCTAATTTTTCCAAGATTGTAAAAGAAGAAATAGATAAGTTGCTTGATGCATGATTCATATTTGCTATGGAGAATTCAGAATGGATTTCTCCCATTATAATCTCAATAAAAAATAATGAGAAGCTACGCATTTGTGTTGATTATAGGAAGCTCAATAAGGAAACAAAGAAGGATCATTACCCTCTTCCATTCTCAGATCAGATCTTGGACGAAGTAGCTAGCCAGGAGTGTTATAGTTTTGCTGATGGATATAGTGGATACAACCAAGTTCATATAGCAGAGAAATATCAGCTAAAGACCACGTTCACCACTCCTTGGGGAACGTTTGCTTATAGAGTTATGCCTTTTGGGTTGTGTAATGCTCCAGCAACGTTCCAGCGCTTGATGAATAGGGTGTTTGAACCCTACATTAGGAACTTCATCAGAGTATTTCTGGATGATTTTTACATCTATGGGAGCAAGATGGACCACTTGCACTAGATGGAGATAGCATTTTAAAGGTTAGATGAAGCACAAGCCTCACTAAACCCTAAAAAGTGTGTCTTTGGATGTTCTAAAGGTGTTTTGTTAGGGCATGTTGTATCCAGAGATGGTATTGGTACTGATCCTAATAAAGTTTCAAAAATCAAAGAGTTAACATTTCCTATGAATAGAAGTAAGTTGAGATCATTTTTAGGCCATGTGGGTTACTATAGAAGGTTCATCAAGAATTTCTCAAAGATTGCATAGCCACTAACCCAGTTCTTGAAGAAGGATGTTACTTATGAACCAGGAAAGAAGGTGCATGAAGCTTTTGAACAACTAAAAGAAGCCCCAGTGTCTTCACCTGTTTAAAGAATCCAGATTGAGTAAGCCATTCATTGTGTATACTTGATGCTTCGATGCAACACTAGGAAGTACTCTGAGCCAAAAGGATGAAAATGGGAATGATCATCCAGTTTACTTTGGGAGAAGACAAATGAGCAGTGTTGAGGTAAATTATATTGTAACTAAAAAAGAGGCTCTAGCTATCATTTTTGCTGTAAAGAAGTTTAGAAATTACTTGCTAGGGTAGAAATTTATAGTTGTAATAGATCATCAGGCTCTAAAATATATTTTAAATAAGCCTAACCCATCAGGGAGGATAGCAAGATGGATAATTTTTCTACAAGAATTTGAATTTGATATTATAGATAGGTCAGGAAAGAAGCATGTCAATGCAGATGCACTCTCTCGAGCCTATGATGGTTTAGGTTCATCTTGTGATGATGATGATTTCCTAGATGTAACATTGTTATCCCTTGACACAATCCCTAGTGAATATATAGATATTTGGAATTATCTGAATGAATTCAAGTTTCCTAATGGTGCCAATGCAAAGACTAAGAGGAATATTACTCAAGCCAGTCGTCCATATTCTATTATGCATGGAGTATTATTTCGAATAGGACCTGATGGACAGTCAAGAGGTCGAGTTGGATGTGATCAAGGGAAGGAGCTGATAGAAGAATTCCACAATGGTACATGTGGAGGACACTTCTCTAGACAACTTACAACAAGAAGGATCTTGGATGCAGGTTATCACTAGCCCACTCTTTTTAGAGATTGTTATAATTATTGTAAGACATGTGATATTTGTCAAACACATGGTAACCGTAAGACTTCATCAACTCCATTATGCCCTATTCTTCCACTTGGTCCCTTTGAAAAGTGGGGAATAGATATTGTAGGTCCACTTCCAACTACCCCATGCCAAAATAAGTATATTGTAGTTGCCACAGATTATTTAACCAAGTGGGTTGAAGCTAGGCCATTGAAAACAACTTCCATGGATGAAGTGGCAAGGTTCATATATGAACGCATTGTCACCAGATTTGGTTTCCCATTAGAAATTGTAACAGATCAAGGAAGCCACTTCATTAATGAGGTGGTAGAAGCCCTAGTCAACAAGTTTTCTATTAAGCACAGGAAGGAAACAACATACAAGCCAAGCACAAATGGACAAGTGGAACGAACAAATTTTGTGTTGTGTCAAATTCTAGCAAAATATGTAGCCTTGCAGGTACATAAGTGGGATAAAAGGATTCATGCAGCATTGTGGGCATATAGGGCAACATCAAAGTCAACAGGATACTCCCCATTTCAGTTGGCTTATGGCATTGATCCAATTCTTCCTATTGAGTTTGATATTCCCACTGTGAGAGTTATGAAAAATGAAAGGATGGATGAAAGTGATTCAGTAAAAGAAAGGTTGGTGCATTTTCATTTTCTAGAGGAAATGAGGGAAATAGTGAAGGATACAAGCTATAATAAGAAAATGAAGCAGAAGGAGTACTTTGATCAAAAGATCCGTTGGTCTCCATTTCATGTGAATGACTTGGTTCTAGTATATGATTCCGAGATACAAAAAAAGAAGGTAGAAAAAAATTTCTTCCCAAATGGATGGGGCCCTACAAAAATAGCATTGTGCATGAAAATGGTACATATCGACTAGAGGACTTGGATGGTACTCCCATTATGAAATGGGTCAACCATGACAAGTTAAAGATTTTCTAGGCACCAGCTTCAGAATGTCCATAAGAGTCTACTTCGAGGACGGAGTAGAAGCTAGGAAGGGGGAAAATATCGACATTAAAATTTTCCTCTGTAATTTCTATTTTATTAATGTATGTATTAGGAATAGGATGTTGTTAAGTATAATTAGTAGTGGCGTCGATAGAATATAACATGTCTTGATCGTATATAGTTTTCCAATATTGTAGAGTATGGTAATGCAGTCAAAATACAAAAAGAATGTTGTGGTAAAAGTTAATATTTGTCGTAAGTGGTCCGATAATGTTAAAATGTCAAAGTTGGGGTAAGTAGAGAAGTAGGGTCTACATGATTAGGAATTAGAAATATTATATTTGTAATAAGGACAAGGAGTGATGTCATAAATATTTTGTGTATTTTATTTGTAGAAAATTCTAAAAAGGTGGAACCCATGTGAGATGATAAGGTTTATCTTAATCTTAGAAGATAAGCCTACATGTAAAGAAAGAGTTTAGGCATGGAATATGATTGGCCATAAGAGATTTCCTATCCTATCTTAGAGAAAGGGTGGATAAGCCAATTCCTATAAATAGAGAGGCCATCCCCTTTCATTTATCATAGAAAAAGTTGTAATAATTATTGTATGAATAAAGGATTCTTTGTGAAGGTGTGTTAAGGAAGTCATCAAGAGGAGTAATTGTGAAGTTTCTCCCATAACTATTATTATAATCAAGTGGAGTTGGTAACACTTGGAGTAATTTATGGGTGAGATTATAATAATTCCATGTTAATAATATATTTTACAGATTGTATTTTCAGATTTGTCATCATTAAAATTTTTTCATAGTCATGGTATTCTTGTGTTATGTTTGTTGTTTGTGTTTCCATATTACTACCACCAAACTAAAATCATGCATTAGTAAATAATCATAGCACAAGGAGTTCCCGGTGAAGAATTATCATAGTGTCGGATTAGTGATGACAGGTTTAGGGCCAAGGGTTTGGGGTTTAGGATTTAGTGTTTAGGGTTTATATTTTTGACTCACGTTAGGGGTTTATGGTTTATGGTTTAGGGTTTAGAGCTCATGATTCAAGGTTTAGGGTTTATGGTTTAGGGCTCAAGGTTTAGGGTTTAGGGCTTATGGTTGAGGGTTTAGGGGTTAGGGTTGAGGGTTTAGGGCTCATGGTTTAGGGTTTAGGATTTAGGGTTTATGGTTTTGGGCTTAGGGTTTAGGGTTTAGGTTTCATAGTTTAGGGTTTATGGTTTAGTGTTTAGAATTTAAGGTTTAGGGTTTAAGGTTTAGGGTTTAGGGATTTTGTGTTTAGGGTTTAGGGTTTAAGGTTTAGGTTTTAGGGCTTAGTATTTAGGGTTTAGGGTTTAGGGATCGGGGCTCGGGGTCGAGGGTTGAGGGTTTATGGTTTATGGTTTATGGTTTAGGGATAAGGGTTTAGGGTTTAATATTTAGTGTGCATGTTTTAGGGTTTAGGTATTTCAGCTCGGGGTTTGGGGTTAGTGATTAGGGTTTAAGGTTCGAGCTCATGGTTCGAGGGTTTAGGGTTTAGGGCTCGGAGTTTAGCTTTTAGGGTTTAGGGATCGGGGCAAATGGTTTAGGTGTTAGGGTTTAGGGTTTAAGGTTTAGGGTTTAGGGTTTAGGGCTCAAGGTTTAGGGTTTATTGTTTAGGTTTTAGGATTTAGGGTTTAGGGCTTAGGGCTTAGGGTTCAGGGTTTAGGTTTCATAGTTTAGGGTTTAGGGTTTAGAAATTTTTTGTTTAGGCTTTAGGGTTGAAGGTTTAGGTTTCGGGATCAACATTTACGGTTTAGGTTTTAGTTTTTAGGGTTTAGGGCTTAAGGTTTAGGGTTTAGGACTCAGAATAAAGAAATATTACCTAATACAACTATCTTCTTTCACCCATCGCATGGGAAATATTTCACTCATTATAATGTTTTTGTCTTGCCCATTCTTATTAGTAATTGACGGAGAGTATTCAACTGAAAATGGTTCATCAACTTCGTAGGTAGAACATTCAAAGAGAGTCATCACAATTTGATTTATTTCATCTACGATATTTTGAAGGAGGGAAATGTCGATTCTTGAATGTCCAATATTTCCACTGACCTCGGTAGTCATCGATCCTTGGATGTACGAGGGACACGGCGTTATTTGGCTTCCATTTATGATGGTAGAGATATTTATAAATTCGTGTTATGACCTCTAAATCTATATGAATTTCAAGTTGCTTGGAAATCACATCACACCCTTCACTAGGATTAATGACTACCCCTATCTTTTTAAGGTACTTTTTAAAACATCCATGGGTTTATCATATAAGGAATTATCAATGAATGGAAGGTCACTAAGTTGTAGGCCAGGTGACTCCCATTTAGAACTAAACAAGAAAGATTTACTAGGTGATTGATAACCCCTTTGTGTTCTTATCCATTCCCCTATTTCTATGCTTATTTTGAACACTTCATAAAGTTATATCAAATTTACTATCCATTCTAGTAGAACAATAACTTTCTCTTTCTCCGGAGGAGAGGATACTACAAGAAATTCAATTATGATCCTACACCTCTGCATTGGTATATTCTCTATGTTTCTTTTGTTTCCTTTGAGATTAATTTTTGTGTTGTAATGGTTATTTTTCCATCTTCCAATGGTTCATCCTGGTTTGCATAATACCATACATGGAAATATGAGAAATGTGAAATTTATTTGAGAGTATGAATAAATTTACATTCAAGAGAACAAGTATATATGCAGAGAAACAAGTTTGGAAGAGATGTGTAATATGCATTGCAAGGCACACGGTAGATTTCATATGCATTTAGTTACTTGTCCCACCTCTCATAAACAAGGTAGTTCTATAAGAGAACTCAATGATGGTTCTAGGCACGAGACTAGGAAATATTGATGAAATATGGTTCGGGGTTTAGGGTTTAGGGTTTAGGGCTCATGGTTCAAGGTTTAAGGTTTAGGGTTTAGGGTTTAGGGTTTAGGTTTTAGTGTTTATGGTTAGGGTTTACGAGATCGGGATTAAGGATTTAGGGTTTAAGGTTTATGGTTTGGGGTTTAGGGTTAAGGATTTAGTATTTAGGGATTAAGGTTTATGGTTTAGGGTTTAGGATTTAACGTTTAGGGCTTAAGGTTTAGGGTTTATGGTTTAGGGCTCGGGGTTTAAGGTTTAGGGTTTAGGGCTTAGGGTATATGGTCATGGTTTAGGGTTTAGATTTTAGGGCTCAATGGTAAGAGTGTAGGGTTCAAGGCTTAGGGTTTAGGGTTTAGGGTTTAGGATTCAATGTTTAAGGTTGAGGGTTTAGGGGTTGGGGTTTAGGGTTTAGGGGTTGGGGTTTAGGGTTTAGGATTTAGTTTTTACAATTCAAGGTTTAGGTTTTATCATTTAGGGCTCATGGTTTATGGTTTAGGGCTTAGGGTTCAGGGTTTAGGGCTTAAGGCTCAAGGTTTAGGGCTCACGGGTAAGGGTGAATGTTTAAGGTTTAGGGTTTAGGGTTTAGGGATCAAGGTTTACGGTTTAGGGTTTAGGTTTATCGCCTAGGGTTTAGGGTTTCAATTTTAGAAGTTAAACGCTAAAAGCTTTAGGTTGAATGTTGAAATCCTGAAAACTACCTATGTATTGACCAAATTATACTATAAAAAACTATCTCCTAAACCGTGACTCATGGAGTTGTGAGACTAATTCCATAAGGTGCAGAGTGACCCTAATTTCTTATATTTACAAAAATAAATTTAAAGTATAAGAAATAATAAAATATAAATAATAATAAATAAAAAAACTTAAACATTTATTTTTGTTAATAGAAGCATGCCAAAGGCATATACATTGTTCATACTATACGAAGCGTCGTGATATAGTACGTATGCATTTTCGTTTCACTTTTTCCAAGCCATGCCTCAAGGCTTGGGATCCGGTTTGGATCCCCAAGCTTAAGGCATGGACCTACACAAACACAAAAGATAACATTTTTTTGCGGAAAGTGTAAAAATGTCACTTCATCCATGATAATTCAACATAAAACAATTGACTCATTTAAAAAAATTATCTTGTGACATAGATCGAGTTTCTTATTTCTAAAAATATAATTTTTCAAATTTTTTGACTAATATAAGGTTTTCATATTATTTATTTTCTAACTATGCTTTTTTATAGCTATTTATTGAAGTTTAAATATGTCTATCTTTCATCATGTATACTTTTTTTTGGCTCATCCAAATTGAAGAAAATTCATACTAACACAAACAAGGCCTAATTCTATACATATTCAAAAAAAATCTAATTTTCAATATTTTTTGAGGTAGTTAGGGGGCACGGTTGGAACTCCGTTATTTTTCAAAACATAAAATTTTTGTACTAGAAAAATCATAAAAAAAATACTTACTAAAAAATATTTAAAAATTTCTAGCACAAACTAGATGCTCCTAGCTATCTTTCCACCAAAGGGTTTTTAAAAATACTAAATCATGCTCAAAAATGGTGGGGGCACGAAAGTCACTCTATTATGTTTTTTAACAAAAATAGGAGCACTTGTTGGTATTTTAGTTATTTGACCCACTTAAACTTATCCATTTTCAATAAAATTTAGTAGCTTAGAAACTAGACTCAAAATTATATGATTCATGTTTATACAACATCTTCCAATTTTGAGTGTAACTATTTCAAAAAACTCATACAAGTTGAAGTTTTTTATTTTTCAAAAAAATGCATCCACTTAAGACCCCTTTTGGCCCCCCAACTTGGTGCACTTACCCATATATATATATATATATATATATATATATATATATATATATATATATATATATATATATATATATATATATATATATATATACAACTATGAATGCCTACAAATTTTAGGAGAGTTGAATTTCAAGACAAATTAACAACTTAATTCTTCCTTTCACTACAACATTACCATGTAACTATAAAAACTAGTAGTTTTCCAAAGCATTCTTTTACAATGCAATACTTTAAATCCTTTTCTTTTACTAAGACTAATTCCTCCCAACAAGGTAAGTAACCAAGAGATCTTTCTATTTTCACTAACTCATTTCAATCTTTGAATAAATAAAATATTACATCTTTCTTTCAAACATAAAATATTACAAACTTCCACTAAAAGTGTGAATGATAAAATAAACAATGTATAACATAGATATTTCAAGTCTTCTAGCATGTCTTCTCCCAACTTGAAACTTCAATCTTGCATTCTTTAATATTTCACAACAAGGATCACAATACAAAGGAAGGGGGAATAGGCAACACTCTCCACCCAACCTTTAATCCATTAAGAGGAGAATTCATCCCCTTAATGGCCCCCGAGCCCCAACCAAGGAACAATGAGGGATATTGAGAAACATTTGAAAACTTTTCAACAAACACGGCTTCCACAACAACATACATTCCAAAATATTCAACACATCAAAATGGACACACTCAACAAATCTTACAACTTTTTCAATATATAGGTTTAATATCAAACCAAATAGAGCATGGACTATGGGAAACCGCCTCCTTTTTCCTCCCAAGTGAACTAGTAGTTTCACCATGTAGTCATATTTTATACCCTTAGACTAATATTCCAATCCCATGCGTGCTTGACCTATCACCTAGCGGACGTTGGGCGTTCACCCAAGGCACGCACAGCACCGAGTATCTCCTTTATGTGAGTCTTATGATAATTCATCATCTTAAAACAGATATTCAAATGGAAATTAGTAGAAAAGAACCATGCCACATTCTAAGATCTTGGAACGAGTTTTAATCTCATTACATCCAGAAAGAGAATTAACAAGCATCAAATGGAAATGGTTCATATAGAAAGGAAATGCATAAGTAGTATACTCCCGAACATAGAGATGATTTATAACAAAGCATTGTATTCATATTAATATATTCAATAACCACATTACAATCCCTTGATGTCATGACAAACTCTTATATAAAAATGCAAAGCCAAGTCATGCATTAGAGCTACATTATGCTCACCATATTACAAAAACAAAAAGAATGCAGACCCATCCCTCTAAATGTGTCATTACTTACAGAGCTCTCCTAATCCCTAACCCATAACATCCTCCATTCTTTTTCTACAAGGCTTTGCCTCTCTTTTCTCTCCTCACTACTCTCCACACACTATATCTATATATCCCTTTCTTCTATCGATATATTTTATTTATAACCTTAGCACCCACCACCATTCCTTTCGAAGTTATAGATTAGTTGCGAAGTGTTAAGGTGCTCCTCCATGGGAGCATACCTTCATAAATATGAGCTCTCCACTCCTTGCAATGATGTCTTTTAGAACCTTCCATTGCATGCCTAGAATATTCCCTTTTTGATCCCACAATTCGTCAGGCTAGCACCTTATCCACAAGGGTCATGCTTTTCTTGTGTGCTACCCTCAAATGTTGAATGCGGCTAAGTACAAAACATGTTTTTTCTTATGCGCACTCTGTATGTTTTACAACCTCACCGTTAGAACCCTTCCCTTTTCACCTTCAACTGCGCACCATTTTTCAACTATCTCGTGTGCCAACATGACTTCCTATACTTAGCCGATATTTTGGGTCAAACGTCACCCCACACTACACATGTTCTCCGTCCTCAGAAACACTCTTCAATAAAGAAATAAAGAATGGTGGATCCTTAAAAATGGTTGGAATGGAAGATTAAAGGAATGAAGAAATGGGGAAAAGAATGAAAGAATGGGGAACTTGTTTACTGAGGAGGAGAGGGAAATCCTTCCCTAATTATGCTTCTAAATTTCCCCAAGTGTTGACCTTGTTTTGAGCTTGCTGACAGAGGTCACCCACCAGGCGCTTACTTCTTTAAAACTCAACTCCTCTCCCTTATTGCTCATTGTCTCTATGATATCCTACAATTTTTTCCCCAAATCCTCAAGTACGTCCATCCTCCGAGTGATTTGGGGGTACAATTCCTTCATCCAATTCTCGATTAAGCCCCACAAAGTCTCAATGGCCTATGATTTCTCCTCTACTTCGACTAGGATTTTGTCTCACTCAGCCATGTTCCCCTTATTATTTTCTTTGAACTCCTTGATTTTAGCTTCATGGGTGGTAACCAAGATACTTTCCACTCTATCCCTATCCGCACAATTATCATAGGAAGCCTCAGTAACTTGTGTGGTGGCTTTTACATCAGTGAGGATCTTGTTTTACTAAGCAACAATTTCCACAACCTTCATCTTATTTTCATTTTCTCGGCACATCAATGCCTCTTCTATGGATTCTAATGTCAGTGGCCACCTCTCCATAGTGATTATGTGTGTCAAGTCCTCTAGGCATTGTAAGGCTTATCCATATTTTTGCGAGGGTGGTGTTAGGTCTGGATGCTTCAAGACAATGACATCCGTGATCATCTCTATTTTCTTGTATGCCTCACGCACTCTTGCCTTCTCATCCTTTAACTCACATCTTAACTAAGCGCTGATTAGTTCCTCCTGCTTCAGGTCCTTTTCCTTCTTAAGGAGCTCCTCCTCCTTTTTCTCCAACTCTTCCTCTAGGAACTTCACCTTGTCATTTCTTCCGAAGATCCTGGCTTCAACCTCAACTGAGACTTTGTTGAGCGCGTTGCATATTTTCCAAGGGGTTTATTCCCTTTGTTTTTGGCACTTTTATCAATGCTCCTTAGCTTATTTCAAATTCGGGCTCATCAATGTGGGACTCAAATGCCCATGATAGCATTTTCCTTGTCCGAGGGTATGCACCTTCCTCATCAAATGAAGCCATGGCTAAGAGTTGTTTCATTGGCATGGTGATCTGGAGTGCACGCTCAAAACCTTGTTTAGATCATTGATGTAGATCATTCCTTGAACTTTTGTTGCTTATGTTCTCTTCCTCCCTGTGCGTGTGGCTTTTGGAAAGCTTACAGCCAAATTGGGATCTCCTCCCATGCTGCCATATTTTTTTCCTATGCTCTCCTCCTCAGCTTCCTTCAACACCTCATCGTGTTGTGTTCTACCTCTTTTCCACCAGCTTCTTGATAATTCCCGCTACTTCTCTCTCTGTGGCCTCTTCTATCTATTCCTTTGTGAGGCTTGGGGTCCTTTGATCTTTTGTATTTTCTTCCCTGCTTACCCCCTTGCCTTGAGCCTCAGTTTCTTCTTTGTCCTCCTTCTCCTCATCCCCTTCATTATACTCCTCATTTCCTTCTTCCTCAAAATCATGTATCTCATAGACTGGATGGTCTTCTCCTCCTTCTGGCTCATCATCATCCTCCCTATCGCTGATGTAGGCATCTAGACTTTCTGTTTCTTTTGAATCTTCCTCATCAGTCACCTTCTACTTATTCCTTATTGGGAATTTCATCACAGACAGAGATTCTTCTTTTTCTTTTTCTTTGACAGGTGATTTCTTCATTGGAGATTCCTCATGGGTGAGGGGATTTTCATTCTTTGGTGCCTCTTCTTCTAGGGTCTTCACTTTGACTGGAGATTTCATTCTCCATGTGTAAGTACTAGGCTTAGCGCTTGCTTCCGGTGCACTCACTGTTTGTGTGGTTTGAACACTTGGTGCCTTCTATACCTCTTCTCTTTCTCTCTTTCTAGGTGTGGCCTTCTTCCTTCCTATAGGGTCTTCAAGGATGGAGACATCATTCTCCAAGTAAGCATCTTTTTAAAATTTTGGCCTTATGCGCAGATACACCCTTGTTGTGGTCCTTCCTGCAATCGGAAGTGTTAAAGGCTTCATCATCTATATCTCGTGGGAGACATATCTCTCCACATACATGCACTTATTTGGGTAGGTGACCTTCCGGTGTAGCTTGTAGTGGTCTATATCTACCTCACTAAGGTCAAACCTTAGTCTCTTCACCTCCTTGAACTGATTAACTCCGGCTTGGAAGCATTGCGTAGTGAAGGAGAAGGGTAGCTTGCACCATGGACTCATATTCCCATTTATCAATGTAAATTTGCCAATGCATAAGTGTTGGTACACTACGAATTCTTCCTCTCTATTCACGAGTGTGGGAAACTACTCTGGGATCCTCCACTCAACCCTAAATGCATCACGCATTTGTTTATACCACTTCTCCATGTGCGCTTTGTGAGTGATTTTCACGGTTTCACAAGTGTATTTCATAAACCTTTTTGTGGGCATGGGATCCTCTTACGGATACTCCCAAACATACTTTTCGGCCCATCGTGCACTCCAATCTCTAAAAATGCAATGGTGAGGAGGACGTTATCGAAGAGTATCTTTTCTCCCTCATGTGCGCTTACTTATATTTTCATCTGCGCAATGAAAGTGGACAAGTTGTAGATGGTTCCTTTAGATATCTTCCGGCATACATTTAGCCATACCTTGTCTACTTGCATCCATTGTTCTTGCTCATTGATTTTTTTCACCAAGTGCACGTCTCTGTCCTCATAACTAGGTCTGGAATCTTAGCGATGTTAACATATCGCGACCCCTTCTTGTAATCATATGCGGCTATAGTCTCCTTGATGGCCTCCTTGTCTCTCGATCATCATCTATGTTATCTCCTTCACAAATGAGGCCTATGAACTTGGATATCAGCTGTGGTGTGATGCACATCTTATGCCCCACGAAATAAAAATGATCCTCATGCATGTGTGACATCAACCATTGGTAAATGCACGCAGGCTTGTCAAAGTATGGAAACTCGTATAGTTGCAATAATCTAGCCTTCTATAATTTGACCTTCACCTCATCACTTGTAAATGGGCATTCCATCTGGTGTCCTTTTGTTAGTTGGTTGGACCAATTCTTGTGCCATTTCCTTCTCGGTTGTTTTCGTGTGATGGTTATAATCACTCTTGGCCATCTTTCGTAAGTGTGACTCCCACACTTTTCCTAGCAATACCCCATATGGGTACTACATTTCAACGTACCATTCTTCATTGACGCTTGTGCCGAGAAATGATTTGCTTTCCCTTTCCCTTGCCCTTTGTTTTATTTGGTGCAATGGTTGGTTTCCTAGGTGCCATATTTTCTAGTTAGGACGAACTTAAATACTCCTTCCTCTTTCTCTGTTTGTCTACTCTACTTAATCCAAAAGCTCACTCCAAAGCTTCAACTCCTGAAATTAATCCTTCCTTATCTCGTGCCTAGCTACCAAACCCTAACCTCAAAATCCTTCCACAATACGATGCTCTTCACACAACCTTCCTCATGCCCATGTACTCCTTTCTGGTTCACGAGATCTACTCTGGATGCAAACTCAAATTTCTCACACTCTTCTTCCTTCACACAAATTTCTCTCTGGATGCCCTAGTTTGAAAGAGCTTAATTCACTTCGTAATCACAAGTTATCAAATGACTTGCCCAACCTTGTATTTATAGTTCTTACTTCTTTCCAAAGATTAAATTCTATACCACCTACCACCGTACTTGACACTAAATGCATATTTTTCAACTAAAATGACTTCAAGCGCTCTTACCAACGCACCTAATCCTATGCGAAAAACCCTTTACAACCTTTTGAAGCATAAAAATCCAAATGGACCTAAGACTCTTATGCGTGCGTCCACAAGTGCCAAAGGTACTTCTTCTGTCCTTTAGCTATTATTTTTCCCTCGCCTACCTCATGTTGTTCCTACGCTCTTCATCCTTTGTACGTGGTTTCTACAAGCCTTTTTGACACCATAATCCAATGTCCATTGTTTCCTTGTGCACTTTCTCCACCTTATGAATTTCCTTCTACTGGGTCATTCAAATTGTATTACAGGCCTATACTTCACATCACTCCACCCCACACTAAAACATATGCGCGGTTCTCCGTGCATACAAATCCTTGGGAAAAAAATAATGTGGTTACCGGCGCACAAGGCACAAAACAAAACAAAAATAAAGGAACAAGCAACAAGAAAGGGAAACACAAGAAAATAAAAAAGCATAAAGGAAAATTCTAAGCTAACTGGAAATATTGCTTTATTACAAACACTAAGAAGACTTATTTATATTAGGGCTTCACCTTTACTCCCATTAAGTGACTTGGTAACCTTGTTCAATCCAACGCTTGTAATCGCTGGGCGCCCAAATCAAGAATGTATGAGATGATGTAAGGTCCCAACCAATGGAATTTCAACTTCCCATGATGGCACAAATACTTGGAATCATACAACAATACCATCTTCCCAACCTCAAACTTTTTGTTCTTGATATGACGATCATGTCATGCCTTTTTTCTTGTTTTTTCTATCTTCTGAATCCATCTAGCAAGTGATCGCCTTTCATCTAACTACATCAACTTATCAATTCTTTCTTCTAGCACTTTCTCATCAGCTAACCCTCCTACGCGCACTATACACAATGATGGTAACATGAATTCCACTAGTAAAATAGCCTCCAGCACCAAACACCAATTGAAACGGTGTGGCCTTGTTCAACCTCTTGTAGGTTGTCTTGTATTCCCACATAACGGTTGATACTTTTTCATCCCAATCCTACCTTCCAACATCATAGATATTAGTTAATGTGTGACTTAGTATCTTGTTAAATGCCTCAACAGTTCCATTTGCTTGAGGGTGATATGGGGTAGTCTTATGATGGGCCACCATAAATTCTGCTAATAGAATCTTGACTATTTCATTGAGAAAGTGTGTACATTTATCACTTGCTAAACTTAAAGGGAAACCATACCTTCTAATTATGTTCTTCCATAAAAATCTAGCAACTTTTCTTGTGGTGAAATCCTTCGTAGGCACTTCCTCTACCCATCGTGTCAAGTAATCAATGCAAGTGATGATATACCGCGAACCGCTCCTTTGCACAAATAGCGTAATTGGCCCTACAAAGTCAACCGCCCATTTTTCAAATGGTTCAAGTGATGTCTATTGGTTGTCGGGAATTCAAATTGTGGAATAGTGCTATGATTTAATAACAAACAAAATTATGCACACAGGATCTAAAAAATTGCCCAAAATCAACAAAGCAAGTGGAAGTATAAACTAGAATAATCCAAATAAAAAAAAGTACACACACATAACATGGCTTGTACCCTAGTTCACCCAATGTGAGCTACGTCCACCAAAGATAGAGATATCATATATATGATACAACAAGAGTACAAACTAACTTTGCAATACAAGAGTAAAATGTATCTCTCCAAGAGTATCTCCTCTCATCCAGATCTCTAAATGAATCTCCATGAGTGAACTAAAAATGTGCTTCCAAACACCACCAAAAGATCTCTCATAACCCGAAAACTAATGCATCTCTAAACTACAACCAAGTTCTTTGTGGATCTGCGACAAGACCTCTTACATGGGGCTACTAATGTGTAACCATGACTATGCACCAAGAAGTAATTTTTTATCTCCATCATTTCATAACTTGTGCAAACATGAAGACAACATCCTCTACAATATCTAGATCTACATGGATCAACAATACAATATGATCTCATGGATCTACAATACAAGACTAGATCTACATATATCTAGAATACAAGATCTCACCAACATGTGGATCTACAAGAAGAAAATCTAGGTGCTCTACATACTATGCAAGCCATTACAATGAGACAATAACTATACAAAGGAAATATAGTAGAAGATGTTACCCTCTTCTCACCATTCGATGTACCTATTATTTCCTTCTATTCAACTCCTCTCCATGGAGACTTTGTCTTCATGTAACATGTTCTTTCTTTCTCTTCTTCTTCATCCTCTCAACCTATGAGAATCAAGGATCTAATTCAATCCTTCTCTTAATTCTTCTTCTAAACCCTAGATTTCATGATTATATAGGTGTATATAAACTTAGGGAACTTAGCCATGCAATTACAATCAATAGATCTACTTTAATGCTAAAAATATATCTAATTCTTGAGAGTTAAATAAAACATCCACGCACAGGTAACTGATGTTAGTTCCTCCTTTCCCGACCGATGTCGATCATAGGTGACGATATCGGTCCCTCCATAACCGATGAAGGTTTATGTGTTTTCCAATCACTTTGTAAAGCATGCTCTAGTGAAGCTCTTTAGCTCCACAACCTAACAATATCCCACTTGGAGATAAATTTCTGAACCTCTGTACCTGTACGTATACCTGTACATCACCATCCTCTACACACCGTGAAGACCATCTATTATTTCCTTCAACAATTCTCTCAAAAATAAAACCAAGAAGATCAAACCATCTTCTCAAACCAAGAAGATAAAAACATGACTTACCAAACCACCATGAAGCTATAACTGATCTGTGATAACTGAGCTATTTATACATCAAGTTCCCACTAAATCATAACACCAAGCCTCTCATGCAACCAAGCCATCATGACTAACACACCTGCAAGAGCTCCCACTCAAATTGAAGTACTGAGCTTTAATCAGAATCGTAACCATAACCATACCAAGAAAAACTAACCATGTTCTCCAATCATCTATCCATGTCTTCATGCGAACCAATAATACAACCGACAAAAAATTCAAACTGGAATATGCGAAAGCAAAACAAGATCTCGAGTAAAAACAACCCTAAATGAGTTCTACATGCAACAATGGGTGATCAATCCACAAACACCTACATACCTCAAAGAAATCCAAACAATACAATCTGCAAATCAAACCCTGCATAAACAAGTAGCATGTACAAGACAACCATCTATAGATAACATACCTATCAAGGAGTAACATAGTAATAAGAGGAAATACAAACATCCCTACTCATGTTCAAGGAATCTAAACCGTGCTCATAGGCATCCATGCAAAAATCAAACATATGCATCATCATAGACTCACAAAATTGAATCTATCCACATGTATAAACTCGCCTATACATCCATCCATAACATCAGGCTCTCCAAGTGCCAAGTCTCTCAACAACTAACTCCAAAGCCATATATGAATCATGTGCTCATCAATGTCAATAAAAAAAACCATGTTAAACCATGAAAATAATACCAAGTGCAAATACCAACATACATGTCATCAACATACTTTGCAAAACCAACTAAATGAAATCAAAACAAGGACACCATCTAAAAATGGTAAATAAACACTGATGTCAAACATGTGACCAAACCAAACATGGTTTCCCCTAACGACACCGGTCAATTCCTCGATTGGCTACGGTTTACTAGATGACCGACCATAGTTAACGGTCTTTGTAATAGTCATATTTTCTCCTTTTTCACCCTTCATACTTTGAAAATTTCTCTATCATCTAAAACTAGCTGAATCTACCATCAACTGCCATCCCAAAGGGATATCTAGGCACCACAAAATAAACCAAAAGTGACATCACAAAGAAATAAACTCAATATACCTACAAATCTGTGACTGTCCTCCAAAACCAACTAGTGCCTTTGCCACTCTAAATAGTAGCAATCTCCTCTCACTCAACATGTGTATCATGTATCCAATCCTACAATGCCAACAACCATGGCTTTCTCCCACTGAACACAAAATTCCCTGCATTACCTCTAACACCAAGCTCAAAAGCTAATGTGTCAATGAGAAATAAAACCAGATGAAAGAAAATATAAATTGATTCCCTTCTTATCAAAGAATACTTATACATCATAGAAGTTTGGACTTCTTGTGAAGTAGGTGAATCAACTTCTTTTCATCATGTGTACTCAACATCTTTCGTTACCTGCAACTATGTCTAACCATGAATTTTCATTGAGGATCTCATCCTTAGACTAGGTATCCTTGTCCTCAAGATTCCACAAAACCGGGAAATAAAAGTCAAACAACACCAAAAAACATTGTGTAAATCTATGCACACTATCCAAACATAATATCATTTTCTCCGAATGAAAGAAATAAAACAGGAACCATACAAAGATACCTGACCCAAAGTCTCACTAGACTTACCAAGCCAACTCTGTCCTCTTTTTTATCCAAATATTGAAGTGATCAACACTATTTATGCCTATACACATTGTGTAAGAAACCTAATCCTCCAAAATAGGACACTAAACCAACCATGCCCTCTTCTACTATAAGAAACCCTGTGTAAACTTGTTGTCATAGAGATCGACCATGGTTAGATGATTGGCTACCGCTTACCCTATTACCCTATGTGACCGATGTCGGTTCCCGATCGATGTCAATGTTGCTAGAACTAACACAACACCACAAATTGGCATAGGTCACCAAACCAAATGCCTACTTCGACCAAATCTGATAGTTGTGTTGAGCCAGTCATTTCAAGAAGCACCCAAATCTTGCAAAAAAAAAATAACAACAATAATACATGCAATAAAAATGCACCAAGATGAAATACATCACCTTACCAACACCAAGATACTCAACCGCATCTTCAATGAAGAACATGTTTCTCTGATGGAAACCACGTCTTCATTCTCCAGATACTATATTCATCTTCTCTAACGAATTCCATGCATCTAACTCGCACCAAGGATGTATAGTCACTCCTCTATCTCATTCTCAAATCTAGATCTGTAATCCCAAACATGCATGTGCAACCAAAATAATATAAGCATTGCAATATCAAGATAAAACCATACCTCAATAACCGGATTTGCAATCGACCAAAATTCTTGTGCCTCTAAGAATTGGGGACACCTCAAAGCAACCAAGATACATTCCATGCATCTTCTTAATTTTCATATATGTGATTTTCTGTTTAAAACTAGGCTTCCTAAGTAACCAACCACAATTGCCCTGTAACGACCACCATTACCACCAGTAACCAATCATGGTCACCCCGCCAACACCGGTTGCCACTTAATCGACGTTGGTCACCGTAATTTCCAGCAACCTTAATCTTCCATCTCCCACTTGATATTAAATCTCTTCCTATGATTTTCACATTAGAAAAAAAAAACCCTACTCTCATACATCCATCACAAGAAACCACTAACAATATACTGAAGAAAAACCTTGCTCTGAAATAACCAATCTAACTAAGATATGATACCATTTGTTGGGAATTCGGGACTGCAAAATAGTGTTATGATTTAATAACAAACAAAATCATGCACACATGGATCTAAACAATTCCCCAAAATCTACAACAGTGGAAGTATAAACTAGAATAATCCAAATCAAAACAAATTACACACACATAACACAACATGTATCGTGGTTCACCCAATGTGGGCTACATCCACCAAAGATAGATATCTCATATATATAATACAACAAGAGTACAAACCAACTCTTCAATACAAGAGTATAATGCATCTCTCCAAGAGTATCTCCTCTCCTCTAGATCTCTAAACAGATCTCTATGAGTGCACTACAACCGTGCCTCCAAACACCACCAACAGATCTTTCATAACCTAAAACTATTGTCTCTATGAACTGCTACCAAGTTCTCTGTGGATTTGTGACAAGACCTCTTGCATGGGTCTACCAATGTGCAACCATGATCAGTGCACCAAGAAGTAAGTTTGTCTCTCCATCACTACATAACATGTGCAAACATGAAGACAACCTCCTCTACAATATCTAGATCTACATGGATCAACAATACAATATGATCTCATGGATCTACAATACAAGACTAGATCTACATAGATCTATAATACAAGATCTCACCAACATGTGGATCTATAAGAAGAAACTATATGTGCTTTGCATACTATGCAAGCCATTACAATGAGACAATAACTATACAAAGGAAATACAGTAGAAGATGTTACCCTCTTCTCACCATTCAGATGTACCTGTTATTTCCTTTTGTCTAGCTCCTCTCCATGGAGACTTTGTCTTCATGTAACCTGTTCTTTCTTTCTCTTCTTCTTCATCCTCTCAATCTAGGAGAATCAAGGATCTAATTCAATCCTTCTTTATTTATTCTTCAAAACCCTAGCTTTCATGCTTATATAGGTGTATATAAACTTAGGGCACTTATCCATGTAATTACAATCAATAGATATGCTTTAATGCTAAAAATATATCTAATTCCCAAGAGTTAAATAAAACATCCACACACAGGTAATTGATGTCGGTTAGCCCTAACCGATGTCGGTTCCTCCTTGCCTGACCGATGTTGGTCATAGGTGACCAATGTCGGTCCCTCCATAACCAATGATGGTTACTGTGTTTTCCAGTCACTTTGTAATGCATGCTCCAGTGAAGCTATTTAGCTCCACAACCTAACATAGGTCGCAAAGGCATTTCATCTCTCTTTCCCGGGTTTTGCGTTGGCAATGGTCACAGGCCTTGCAAAACTCAATACAATCCTTGTAGATGGTTTCCCACCAAAGCCCTACTAATAAAATCTTCCACGCAGTAGCATTTCCTGCATAGTGTCCTCCTACAATCCCACCATGTGCTTCCTCCATAATTTCCATGTGCTCATGTTCCAATACGCATCGGTGTAGAACCTCATCATGACCTAACTTATATAGGTCTCCACTAATCAACATGTAAGGTATGACATGTATTTCTAACTACTTTCTCTCCAGAGCCTTCATCCTTTCTGCTGCCACACCAGTTTTTAATAACATTGTGATATCTTCCAAGTCTGAGGGTGCGCGCCGCAACCTAAACAGTTATGCGTCCAACATGGTATCTTTGATGTTTTGCACATCCTCCCCTGAGTTAATCCTTGATAAGTGGTCAGGTCCTGAATTGCTCTTTCCTAGTTTTACGACCATTGTGAACTCAAATTCTTGAAATAATAGGACCCAACGACATATGTGCCCTTGTAGCACGGGCTTGTTGACTAAGTACTTCAATGCCATATGGTCCGTGTAGAATATAAATGGTGTTGCCAATAGATATTCTGCTGAACTTGTGCAGCGCATAGATCATAGACAATGCTTCACGCTCAGTAGTTGTGTAATTCTGCTTTGTTGGTGTCAACTTTCTACTTGTAAAGCACAAGGGATGATCAAAAATTCCCTCACCAAGTTGTGCTAGTACTTCTCCCATAGTTGTCCTTGAGGCATCAACATGCACATGGAAAGGCTTATCCCAAGAAGGAAAATGTAATATGGGCATCGTGATAAGCCTATCCTTCAAAGTGTCAAATGACTTCACATTACGCCTCTCCCCAATGAAAGGTACTCTTGTGTTTTAACAATTCTTCCAAGGGCACGATAATCTTGGAATAACTCTTAATGAACTTCTTGTAATACCCTGTATGCCCAAGGAATATGTGCACTATGCTTTGATTAGTAGGCTCCCCTCATCCTACAATAACTCGCAACTTTAACGGGATCCATTAATAAGCCTTCTTTACATATAATGTGTCCAGGATTTTTTTAGTGGCGAATATTCCATTTTAGAAAACATTGAAAAGGTGATTTTTTTGAAGCGCGCGGTCATTTCGACACTAAAATTTTCCTCCATAATTTCTATTTCATTAATGTATGTATTAGGAATAGGATGTTGTTAAGTGTAATTAGTAGTAGCGTTTGATAGAAGATAACGGCACCACAAGATGCGGTGTCGCCAATAATGTGGAGTACGGTAGAGTCCAAAGTACAATAGGAATGTTGTAAAAAGTAAATATTTGTCGTAAGTGGTCCGGTAATGTTAAAATGTCAAAGTTTGGGTAATTAGAGAAGTAGGGTCTACATGATTAGGAATTAGAAATATTATATTGTAATAAGGACAAGGAGTGAGGTCATAAATATTTTGTGTATTTTATTTGTAAAAAGTCTAAAATTGTGGAACCCATGTAAAATGATAAGGTTTATCTTATCTTAATGAGATAAGCCTACATGTACGAGATAAGAGTTAAGGTATGGAATATGATTCGTCGAGTGGATTTATTATCCTATCTTAGAGATAAGATGGATAAGCCTAGAAGTTCTATAAATAGAGAGGCTACCCCCCTCATTTAGCATAGAAAGAAGTAGTGAGAAATATTGTAAGAAGTGTGCAAAGGAAGCCATCAGTTAAAGGTGTGTTGAAGAAGCCATCAAGAGGTGTAATTGTAAAGTTTCTCCCATAGTCTTGTTGAAGTACCTCATGGGTGAGATTGTAACAATTTCATGTTAATATTATAATTTACTTTGATATTTCAGATTTGTCGTCATTCTGTCTTATCATAGTCAATGGTATTCTTGTGTTCGGTTGTTGTTTTGTTTCCAGATTACATCCACCAAACTAAAGGTTGTGCATTAGTAAATAATCATAGCACGAGGAGTTCCCGGTGAAGAATTATCATAGTGCCGGATTGGTGATGACATTTTGGTTCCGTTGCCGGGACCATTCCTCGTTGGTGGATTTTCTGGAGAGATATTCCCACTTAGTCAAAAATCAATTGGAGGGTAACCTTGTTTTTACTGTGCATAGTAGTTACCATGGTGAAGTTACCATGGTGAAGTCATTTTTACCGTGAATAGTAGTTACCATGTTAAAGTCATTTTTGCCATGAATAGTAGTTACCTTGGTAAAGTCCTTTTTGCTGGGAATAGTAATTACCGCAGTAAAGTCACTTTTTACCGTGAATAGTATTTACCGTAGTAACTTCACTTTTTACCGTGAATAGTGTTTACCACAGTAAAATCAGTTTTTACCATAGTAAGTCAAGTTTTACCATAGTTTACCGTGGTCATTTCTATAGTGATTCCAATTATTTGTGCACATAAGTCTTGTTGATTGTACTTGTGAGTTGGTATTTCACGGTGGTTACTTTTGAAAATGGGAAAGATTCCCGTTTTTTCAGCTCAATCTAATGAAGATGCTTCTTCTTTCATTCAAGAATTTAAGCGATCTTGTATTTGTAATGGCCTTATAAGAAGGGAACAATGGATTGAATTTTTTTCTACCTTTTTGGATGGATCAGCACTTAGGTGGTTTGAAACACTAGGAGATAATGTGAAAAATTTATGGGATTTATTAACTGAAAGTTTTCTTGAAGAATTTGGTGAACAATAGAAATATGCAGATCTCATGATCGAGATCACAAAGCTATCCCAAGGAGAGAAGGAGAAGATAAGGGATTATCATGCCCGTGTTCTAGAGCTAAGGAGGAAGCTTGATGCCCAGATCCTAAGGAAGGACTAGCGGATGGGTTGATGAATGGCGTGGATAATCTCCTCTCGTAAGCACTTCATTCTTGGGATGAAGCCGAGATCGAGACAACGAGTAAAGTATGACTGCCCAAATACCATTGAACAAGCAAAGGAGATTGCAAGAAGGCAAGAAGAAAGCATGGAAGAGGAGCCCAAAGAAATTGTTACTAAAGTAGAGCCTACACCAGCACCTTTGGTCCAGAATCCACAACCACTCCCGGTGAGCACAAATATTTCTCCTAGTACATCTACTGAGTATGAAGATTTGCTCAAAAAGATGGGTCAGTTAACTATTAATCTTCTTCAAGGAAAGGAATTTAGTTCTCGTGAGGGGATAGAGGTCCAAAAATAAATATTTCTGAAGTTGTTTGTTATGGTTGTTATAAAAGGGTCATTATAAGTATAATTGTCCAGATAGAGCTTTCACATCTGTAAAGGAGATAATGATAAAGGAAAAGCACCTGTGAATTCTTTTGATGTAGTAGATAAGAGCAGAAATAATGAAGTAGATGTGTTTGTAACAAAAAGAAAGAAAGAAAAAGATAATCAAGATGGAAATGATCCTAAGAAGATGAAAGAAGAAACTAGTAAGAAACATAGGAGAAGAAAGTTGGGTGTGCAGGATTTTCTGATTTCACAGGGGCAAGGACCATACTCCATCTTGGAAGATCTGTCCAAAAGGCCTGCAAATATTACATATGGTCAACTCTTGGCTATGTCTTCTGAGAAGAGGCGGGAGTTGCGAGGTGGACTCAATGCTCGAAGAAGGAAGGAGGTTGAGGTCCCTGTTTTGGAGGCAGAGGCAGATCCCTATGCTCCACAAGCTGAGGTATTATGTAATGGTATTTCAATTCATGATGTCTTAGTTGATGGAGGTGCTGCAGTTAATGTAATGACCAGTCTCAGTAATGAATATGTTGGGTTTAAAATTGATCGCCCTTCAACACTTATGTTAAGGTCATTAAATAAAGGAAAAACTAAACCGAAGGTGTAGTTTCAAATGTGGCAATATCTCATGGGTGTTGTATGTGTGGTAGACTTTCGTGATGAAAAATGGTATTGTTGCGTACCCAATGCTGCTGGGAAGACCATGGCTAAGGAGAGTTCATGCAAGAAACTACTGGAATGAAGGTTTCATGACACTTGGACGTGGTAGAGAGAGGGTGAAGATAAACGTGATCCTCGACATTATAAAGCAAAACCTATGGATTCAAGTGATGAAACCGATGATTGACATCCTCTGATTACTCTAGCACCAGTGAAGTGGACACTGAAGATGAAGAAAGTGAGGTTGATGTTTCAGTCATGGATATTCTTCCAGTCACACCAACCCAGGACCCCATAAAATTATCTGAAGAAGAAGTTGATGATCGTCTCCAAAAAATAAAGATTGGTGATGCTGTGATGGAGAGTGAGAAGGAAACCTACCTCCAACTCTTTTGAAGGTACATACACCTATTCACTTTTGATTACAAGGAACTCCGTCAAGTAAGTTGGGTAGAACATTGTATTGAGCTGGTAGATGGTGCTAAGCCCATAAAGCAAATGCCATATAGAATGAATCCTAATTTTTCCAAGACTATAAAAGAAGAAATAGATAAGTTGCTTGATGTAGGATTCATATTTGCTGTGGAGAATTCAGAATGGGTTTCTCCCATTGTGATCTCAATAAAAAAGAATGGGAAGCTACGCATTTGTGTTGATTACAGAAGCTCAATAAGGCAACAAAGAAGGATCATTACCCTCTTCCATTTTCGATCGATCTTGACGGGCGAAGTAGGCGGCCAGAGTGCTATAGTTTTGCTGATGGATATAGCGGCTACAACCAAGTTCGTATAGCAGAGAAAGATCAGTTGAAGACCACGTTCACCACTCCTTGGGGAACGTTTGCTTATAGAGTTATGCCTTTTGGGTTGTGTAATGCTCCAGCAACATTCCAGCGTTTGATGAATAGGGTGTTCGAACCCTACATTGGGACCTTCATCAGAGTATTTCGGATGATTTTTGCATCTATGGGAGCAAGTTGGACCACCTGCACTAGATGGAGACAACATTTCAAAGGTTAGATGAAGCACAAGCCTCACTAAACCCTACAAAGTGTGTCTTTGGATGTTCTAAAGGCGTTTTGTTAGGGCATGTTGTATCCAGAGATGGTATTGGTACTGATCCTGATAAAGTTTCAAAAATCAAAGATTTACCATTTCCTATGAATAGAAGTAAGTTGAGATCATTTTTAGGCCATGTGGGTTACTATAGAAGGTTCATCAAGAATTTCTCAAAGATTGCATAGCCACTAACCCAGTTCTTGAAGAAGATTGTTGCTTATGAACCAGAAACAAGGCGCATGAAGCTTTTGACAATCAAGGAAGCCCCGGTGTCTTCACCGTTTGAAGAATCCGGATTGAGCAAGCCATTCATTGTGTACACCGATGCCTCGGATGCAAAGCACTAGGTAGTACTTTGAGCCAAAAGGATGAAAATGGGAATGAACATCCAATTTACTTTGGGAGCGCATAAATGAGTAGTCTTGAGGTAAACTATACCAGTAGAATCGAAAAAGAGGCTCTGCTATCCTTTTTGGCTTTGTAAAGAAGTTTAGAAATTACTTGCTAGGGCAGAAATTTATAGTTGTAATGGATCATCGCTCTCAAATATATTGTCAATAAGCCTAACCCATCGTGGAGGATAGCTAGATGGATAATTTTGCTACAAGAATTTGAATTTGATATTATAGATAGGCCAGGGAAAGAAGCATGTCAATGCAGATGCACTCTCTCGAGCCTATGATGGTTTAGGATCATCTTGTGATGATGATGATTTTCCTAATGCAAAGATTGTTCTCCTCGACACAATCCCTAGTGAATACATAGATATTTGGAATTATCTCGAATGAATTCAAGTTTCCCGATGGTGCCAATGCTAAGACTAAGAGAAAGATTACTCAAGCCGCCGTCCATATTCTATTCTCGCATGGAGTATTATTTCGAATAAGACCTGATGGACAGTACAAGAGGGCAGTTGGACGTGATCAAGGAAAGGAGCTGCTAGAAGAATTCCACAATGGTACATGTGGAGGGCACTTCTCTGGACAACTTACAGCAAGAAGGATCTTGGATGCAGGTTATCACTGGCCCACTCTTTTTAAAGATTGTTATAATTATTGTAAGACATGTGATATTTGTCAAACACATGGTAACCGTAAGACTTCATCAGCTCCATTATGTCCTATTCTTCCCCTTGGTCCCTTTGAAAAGTGGGGAATAGACATTGTAGGTCCACTTCCAACTACATCACGCCAAAATAAGTATATTGTAGTTGCCACAGATTATTTAACCAAGTGGGTTGAAGCTAGGCCATTGAAGACAACTTCTATGGATGAAGTGGCAAGGTTCATATATGAACGTATTGTCACCAGATTTGGTTGTCCATTAGAAATTGTAACAGATCAAGGAAGCCACTTCATTAATGAGGTGGTAGAAGCCCTAGTCAATAAATTTTCTATTAAGCACAGGAAGGCAACAACATACAAGCCAAGCACAAATGGACAGGTGGAACGAACAAATTTTGTGCTGTGTCAAATTCTAGCAAAAGATGCAGCCTTGCAGGTACATAAATGGGATAAGAGGATTCATGCAGCATTGTGGGCATATAGGGCAACATCAAAGTCAGCAACAGGATACTCCCCATTTCAGTTGGCCTATGGCATTGATCCAGTCCTTCCTATTGAGTTTGATATTCCCACTGTGAGAGTTATGAAAGATGAAAGGATGGATGAAAGTGATTCAATAAAAGAAAGGTTGGTACATCTTCATTTGCTAGAGGAAATGAGGGAAATAGCAAAGGATACAAGCCATAAGAAGAAAATGAAGTAGAAGGAGTACTTTGATCAAAAGATCTGGTGGTCTCCATTTCAAGTGAATGACTTGGTCCTAGTATATGATTCCGTATACAAAAAAAGAAGACAAAAATTTCTTCCAAAATGGATGGGGCCCTACAAAATAAAGAAATTTGTGCATGAAAATGGTACGTGACTGACCGGAGGAATTGGATGGCACTCCCATTACGAAATGGGTCAACCACGACAAGTTGAAGATTTTCCAAGCACTGGAATAGTCTACTCAGAGACGGAGTAGAAGCTAGAAGGGGGAAGATGTCGACACTAAAATTTTCCTCCATAATTTCTGTTTCATTAATGTATGTATTAGGAATAGGATGTTGTTAAGTGTAATTAGTAGTAGCGTCTGATAGAAGATAACGGCGCCATCAGTACGGTGTCGCCAATAATGTGGAGTACGGTAACAATCAAAGTACAATAGGAATGTTGTAAAAAGTAAATATTTGTCGTAAGTGGTCCGGTAATGTTAAAATGTCAAAGTTTGGGTAATTAGAGAAGTAGGGTCTACATGATTAGGAATTAGAAATATTATATTGGTAATAAGGACAAGGAGTGAGGTCATAAATATTTTGTGTATTTTATTTGTAAAAAGTCTAAAAATGTGGAACCCATGTAAAATGATAAGGTTTATCTTATCTTAACAGATAAGCCTACATGTACAGATAAGAGTTAAGGTATGGAATATGATTCGTCAGAGTGGATTTCTTATCCTATCTTAGAGATAAGATGGATAAGCTTGGAAGTTCTATAAATAGAGAGGCTACCCCCCTCATTTAGCATAGAAAGAAGTAGTGAGAAATATTGTAAGAAGTGTGCAAAGGAAGCCATCAGTTAAAGGTGTGTTGAAGAAGCCATCGAGAGGTGTAATTGTAAAGTTTCTCCCATAGTCTTGTTGAAGTACCTCATGGGTGAGATTGTAACAATTTCATGTTAATATTATAATTTACTTTGATATTTCAAATTTGTCGTCATTCTATCTTATCATAGTCAATGGTATTCTTGTGTTCGGTTGTTGTTTTGTTTCCAGATTACATCCACCAAACTAAAGGCTGTGCATTAGTAAATAATCATAGCACGAGGAGTTCCCGGTGAAGAATTATCATAGTGCCGGATTGGTGATGACAAAGTCATTGACATGTTCACCTAAAAATTAAATTTTAATTTTTTTAAGGGGTCGACTTCACCTACCTCTTTAAAATATCCCCTATATAATCCTATATTATTCGTCAGGTATAACACTACTTGCTAACTCATACCACTTGCGGGCATATCTATTATTAAGTACATAACTTGCGAAGCAACATTTTCCAATACACAAAAGTATAGTTTTTCGTAGAAAAAGCGTTCAACCTTTGACGCACAAAGAATACTCTATTGACAAAAATGAAAGAAGGCTTTGTGGACGGGTGACAAGAAGGCTCTGAGGACAGTGATAAGAAGATTCTTTTGACGGGAACAAGAAGGATCTATGACGGGTGACAAGAAGGTTCTATAGATGGGTGACAAGCGGATCTCATTGATGGGAAACAAACAAGACCTATTGATGGGTGACAAGAAGGCTCTCTTGACGGGTGACAAGAAGGTTCTATTAATTGTTGACAAGAATAACCTTCGGCCTGCGATGAAAATAACCTTATTGTTGATGCACAAAAGTTTTCTTTGTTGATGCACAACAAGGTGTGTTTGTTGACGAACAACTAGGAGCTTATCTGACTCAAATTTATCATGCTGAGAACAATGGAAGTTGTTAGTGCTCAGAACACCCAACAAGTTACAAAAAAACTCAAAATTCTCTATTCAAGTATTTTAGAAACTTTTTGGTTCAAATACAAAACCACTAATACCTATAGAGCTCCACACTTTGAAATCAATCGAGCACGATCGTGTGGAAGGTGTTATTGAAGTGGACATGCATTCTACTCAGTATTATCCAAATGACACCTATAATGATACCATTCCAAGGCTTGAAGATATTCCAGTAGTGCAGGTAGAGCTTGAAGATATTCCTATTGATGTGCAACCAGGAGTGCAAAATGCAACACAAAATTCAAATGCAACTAGTGGTTCATGGAAAAGGAAACCTGATGATTGTGATATTCCTAAAAGCTCTACACATAAAAGTAAAACTGTGAATACAAAAAGAATATGTGGACACTTGGGAGGACATACAAGTTTGACTAGGCTGTAAAATTTCCATTTATTGAACTTGTACAACCAGCTAATTCTGAATAAATTTCATCGAATGTACATGTACAATATGTATGTGGAAATTGGGAAGGCAACAAAAAATGCAACTGAAGTTGGACACAATTGAAAAACACTATGGAAAACAATATTTCACTGTAACTGGGGAAGATGGCTAGAAAATAAAAACACACAGATGGAAAACTAAAAAAGAATGCATGCATGTGAAATATGTGGCAAAATATGAGGCTGATCAGAAAAGACGCAGACTTCTTGTAGAAAATGGCGAACGATCACATCACAAATTGGTAAGATGAATCAATCAAATTTGTGTGCTAAACTCATACAGTTTTCTACTTTATTCCACATCCTTAAGAAAGGAAGACCGATTTCAGATTTCATCGATTTCAAACCTTTGTATCAATATAATGGAATGCAGAATGTTCCCTATCTCATTGGTCAAACAACAATGCATGGGAAATGGCTAAATTCCTTGCTATGATTGAGAAGGAAGATTTGAAAGAGTGTGTAAAAATGCAAATTTTATCTCTTTGTCAATTGATGAAGTGACCGTTGTTGACAACACCGCATGGGTATGTATCCATGTTTACACTTTAGAAAATCATATGAGGACTCCGCACTTGTTGGGTGTTCAGAAAATGGTTGAAAATTGCAATGCAGAAAACCTATATAAACTAGTTATTTCTCTTTTGAAAGAAATTGTTGGCATGACTGCGAATGAAATTTCTATGAAGTTGGTATGTGTGGGAGTAGATGGGGCATCAATCATGCAGGGTCATAGAACTGGCTATGTGTTCGATTACAAACATCAGTTGCCCCTTATATGCTAGAAATTCATTGTATGGCTCACATAATGAATTTAGCATATAAAATCGTTAGCAAATATGAAAACATTGCAAAAGTAGAAGACCTTATAAGAGAACTACATGCCTATATGGCAAGCAACCCAAAGTGATTTCTTGAGTTTCATAAATTTTCCATAGGAATTACATATGGCAAAAAACTTTTGAAGGATGTTGAGACAAGGTGGATTTCGTTGTATGATCCTGCATACAGAGTGTGTGAGGAGTATCCTTCGTTGGTTGGTTTCATGCACAAATATCGTCATGAAATTGACAGGGCGAGGGACTTGTTTCTTCGTCTAACTGATTTGGAGACATTTCTTACATTGGTAGGCATTCTTCCAATGTTACAGGAGATCAATACATTGATGAAACATGCACAGGGGAGATTAACCTATATTGTTGATTTTATACGGATGAGAAAAATGGTATGTATGAGTCTTGATGCCTTGTACACTTCCCCAGATAGTTTTGATACACCTGTATTTGATAACTGGAAAGTTTTATTGGATCTTAACCATCCCAATAACTTTTTGAGATTTAATATCCATGATCACCTTTGTATCCATGTTAGCGGGAAAGAGATACCACTGCACATTCTGTAAAAAAGTAAAGACATTACATCAACGGAAAAGAAGAAGTTCCTGTGACACGAAATCTATTTGATTTTGTAGTAATTGAAACAAGAATAAAACTTTAAAAATTGCAAATCCTTAGCATAAAAAATTAGAGAACATTTCAGCCAAGACAAAATTCTTGAATCCATGGGTGTGATGAATCAAAAATTTTGGAATACAGAAGGTGGTATGTTGATTTTGTAAGTAAGCTTTTTCATAAATACATGGGTACAATATTGGATCATTTCAGCAAAACATCAGAGGTCGAGGGTATTGAAATAAAAGGTATACTAAATGTTGATTTAATAAAGACTCAATCAACTAATTTTGCAATGACAATGAGGTCACAATATAAACTCTTAGATGAACCTTCAGAGAGTGGTGCTATTACAAGGCTCTGGCAAAAATCTACCAAAGTAGTGTGTTACAGGAAGACATTAGTGAATATTTTTGGTTGTATGAGTTGTGCCAAACAATGATTTTGGGATCCATGGAGGATGAAAGATTTTTCAGTGCTTTATCTTTTATTAAATCAAAACTGAGAAATAGGTTGGATAAAAATCTCAAAAGTTGCATAAGGTGTTATGTTTCTCGCTACTCTTTGGAAACCTTTCCTTTTGACAGAGCTATTGCGCATTAGAATTCCCTTTCCAAAAGAAGAGGTGTAAATAATACTGCTACAAGTCCAAGTAATCTCAACGATGAGACTGGAAGTGGTGCATCTTCAAACTCTGACGGATGCAAATATTGAATACGAAGAAGCTATTGAAAATGGATTATTTCAGCTTTAAATAGGTATCACCTTGACATTACACTTTAATTGTTCTTATTTATTCAATTTCATATTAATAGATTCTAATTTAATTTTTTATATTTTTACATAAATACCATTGTAATTTTGCAGATGTAAATATTGACAGTGAGGAGGCTATTTTTGATCTGTAGTTATCATCAAGATGTTACAGGTATGTATATTTACATTTATTCAAATACTATCATTTATTAAAATCAGATTTATTTCATTGGTATTTTTAATTTTCAAACCACTTTGATGTTGTATTTTGCAAGGTCTTCAAAGCTCAGATCTAGATTCTGCATATTCTACCATGCTTAGTGTCTGGTACAGTTGTCGTCCACTCTGTAGTGCATTCTTGATATTTGTGTCACCTTTGATATGAACAGGTTTTGGTTTGCTTTTATTTGCTTAGGTTAGATCTGGATTCTACATTTTAATTTCTCTTCATTTCATTGATGTTTATGAAAAACGTGAGTTGACATCCATCCAAGGAAGCTCTCGCTTCTTGGGACTGAGATTATCAGGCAACTCACCCATTTTTATTCTAATCCTTATCCATTTTTCATGTTGAATTCTTGAGAATCAAAGGTCATCTAGCTTTCTCAAGAAGATAAGAGGTACCTTAAACCCTATCTTAGCGGTTAGCCATAGTTTTAAATGTGAAGAAGATTTTACCGTATTAAGATATTTGTGTCATACCACATTCTTTTTTTCTTTGAGCTTTATCATTTCAATTCAATATAAAGGTTTGAAAATAAATGTGTAGAAATGATATACATATTAAAGAGTTCGAAATTTAAAATAGAGAGAAGAAGATTTTACTGTATTAAGATGTATCTGTCACACCACAATGCACATTCTTAATTTTCTTAAAACAATTATCCATTATCATCATCTAGTCACATACAATTCATCATCATCCATATCTACTCTAATTTCATTATCCACATAACACCACATTCTAAATGAATAAATGGATGATCCATTGTAATGTCTATTCTAATGTCATCAAACATATTAGATGTCATCACCCACATGTAATGAAAAATGTAATCATGACCATCATTGCATGCAGAGATAATATTGCATAAAGTTTAAATCCATGAATCATGATTATCCATCAAACATACACACCATATACAATATAGAAATTCTATATAAAAATATAACAACATACAATTCATATAGTCACGTATAATTCATCATCATCCATATACAATATAGAAATTCTATATAAAAATAACAACATACAATTCATATAGTCATGTACAATTCATCATCATCCATATCTACTCTAATTTCATTATCCAGACATCCACACCTAATGTCCACATAGAACCACATTCTAAATGAATAAATTAATAATAACTATAACCACATCTACTCTAATTTCATTATCCATACATCCACATCTAATGATAAATGTAACTATCACCATCATTGCAAGCAGAGATAATATTACATAAAATTTAAATCCAAACTTCAAATTAAACAAATATTCAAGTATCAACTTTCATTCTTCTATATATAAAATATTTAAAGTTTCAATTTTGAGGTTCCCCAATCCTCAAGCCTCAATCATTAACATTTTCACTAGACCCTACTGTATTCCTTGCCTCAATTATCCCCAACTAATCAAATCGTCAGCAGTCATGTCTAGGTTCTTGATGATTGCTTCTTCTTCCTTTGTAGCATCTCCATGGGATGTCAAAGAAGGATCTATCTTCCTTTGCTTTAAATAAAATCTCAAGGTCGTAGCCATTCTCTTTAATTATCCACTTAAGTGTATTGTTTTGTTTGTTAACCAAAACAATATTTTCTTTCATCTTAATTATTATGGATAAATTGTTCTTTGTTGTTTCCAAGTGAACTTGGAAGACCTTGGCTTGACTCTTTAAATTTTCATATTTCAGCTGCAACAAAAAGAGTGAAGTCAATTAAACATATTAAAAAAAAAATTATTGAAATTAATAAAAAAATTTTTTTCAAATTGATTATACTTACGACAGCTCTATCTCATTCGGCATTTGCAATCATGACCATTTCCTTGTCCTTAGACCATTTATTGAAATAGGCCTAGGCCTCTGCACTGATATTCTCTAATTTGTTTAATACTTTATCTAAAATATTGTCGTTATAGGTGTTGTTATATGCGACAGTCCCACTTTTAGCTCTGATGAATAATGCATCCATCTTCACAGGTTGATTTTTGACTGTTGCAAATAAGCTCTCTCTTTTCCAATGGTTATCATAATGACTTACTATCTCAGATATTAATACTTTTTCCCTTCTCTCCCATTGAATGAGCTCACTGATTTGAGGCATGATAAATTCATTCATGTGGGATTGAAAATCATAGCCAATCAAGTTCTCCAAAGGAAATGTTGTCAAGTCATCACTATCTGTATCAGAAGAGGATGATTTTGAAGGAGAAGAATGACAACTTTCAGCTTGAGCAACGTCTGCTGCATATTTTTGCTTTTGGGAGCGCTGATCCTAATAAAAATAACAGAAATTAATATTAAAATTTAAATTTAAATGTTGAAAATTTAAATAAATTTAATAGTACATTGAGATGGAAATATACCTGCTGGCCCTAAATCATATCACGTGTGTTGAAAAAACCAGTTGGGTCACTACTATCAATGCCCAAATAATCTTCATCTAAATTTATTTGATTCAAAACTGATTACCTTGTTGCAGTGGGATAGCCAACGAGAGAGAGGTTCAGAATAATGAATGATGAGGGAATTTTTAGTGTCCCGCTAGGGGCGGAATCATAGGCATGTGTTTACCAATGGTCTTTTTCTGAACCTCTGGTCGACATTTTGAATTGTAATTGCATTTACAGGGTTGATTGAGTAGCTGGGGTTTGCAAATTTTGAGTAGAAGACAAAGGATTGCTATCAACTTTGAACAACAAGATGCCAAGAACAAAATCATTAGTAATTACTAAATAATATGTAAAAGTATTAAATAAATCACAAAATAAATGAAGTCATACCGGTTGAGCGGTATTTTGTTGTGGTATGAATTGATTGTGTAAACTGAGGGGCTTGTGATAGACTTTGAATTGTTTCAGTTGGAGCTAATGGTGGTAATTGTTGTTGAGATTCAACAATTACACGAGATTGTACCGAGTGGGTTGGTGATGCTTTCTTTGAAGCACGTGAGTAGTCCAAAGTCCCTGTAAGTGCAGGAAATACATGTCAATTCAATATGGTAAATCATTAAATGGTAAAATCAAAATGTAAACAACCCTACTTTCAATGTTAAGGGTATTACGTCTCTGTCGTTTCATCAATGCAAATACTTGGGGATCAGCTGATGAACAAACTTTGATTTCAGATTGTGATTCTCCTGAGGCCTCAACATGTTGTTGGCCTCTTCCTCTCGAAGCATTTTTTTCATGGAAGAGACTCCAGAAATATTTTCTGCATACAGAAAAGATTCAATCAAAATTACATTATATTAGTACACAAAGATTCGATCAGAATGAGAAAAACATAAAAAGACAAATTTTTACCTACTGCTCTTCAAGTGGAATTAAAAAATTTTTCATTGTCTCATTTGTGCAAGTTGGAGTTGGTTCATATTTTAAATTATAATAAGCCTCATAATAAAGAGCTAGGATATAGTTTGTTGAATGAATAACTAGTTTTTCTGAAATTGATGCATTGGTAATGTCAACCTTTATCTTGTTAGACATAAAAGTGCACCAGTCAAATTTTTGATTTCCGATTGTTGCAAGAATGTATGCAACAACCCAATTTGGAATGTCATTTTGTTGACCCTGCATAATAATTCTGGCTTGAAACAAAGAAATCAAGGTAGCAAGAAAGTGGTGTGCAACATCTTGTGTGTCCACTCCTCATCTGGATTTGCTGACATGAGCTGCAAAAGTCTTCAAATTAATATCAATTTGAATTAGTATAAAAAAACATTCAAACGAGAGCAAATTAAACTTACAATCAACATTGAAACCATAACTAGATTCCAGGAAAATCTTATCATTTTCAGTGAGTGTTGCCTTGGTTGTTACTATCAACACATTTTTAAAAGGGAGGCCTGTCAATCGATGGATATCAATAGGTTCGACACCGAAGGAGAATGTACGTTGATCTTCCAATGTAACAATAAAAGTATTATTTTCTGTATTGTAGGACGAAAGGAGGTAGTTAAGAATTTGATGGTCAACCTCAAACTGGGGCATGCTAACAAGCCCTTGGAATTTAGATGCAACTATTGAATCCTTGTATTCTACATTCATTTCCATGACTACATTTATGTGGGGGCACATAGCACTTCTATATTGAATCTTGGCCTTGGAGGCTCCGGGTGTTGGATCCTGAGGTTCATCTTGGGTAGAAGAAGCCATGACATCGACGTATGGTACCTGTAGCAAGAAGTGCTCAGAGAAGGAAAAAATCTTGTAGCTGGAAAATGAGAACGTGAAAATGAGGGGATGTGTTGGTATTTATAGGAAAATTAGGGTTTCTTGTTGTTTTCACATGATAACAAGGATTTATTATCACGTGATAACAAGGGTCTCATTGATGCTCATCAAGATATTTTTCCTTTCGCATTGACAAAAGATGTTTTTGTCGTGTGACAACAAGGTTTTTCTGTCACGCGACAATAAGGGCTCTATTGATGTACGTCCAAGATCTTTTTCTGTCGCGTGATAGCAAGATGTTATTGGCTCATGTCAATAGGACCTTGCTAACACCGTATAACAAATTTTTGCTATCGTGTGACAAAGAAGGTCTAGTTGACGTGTGTCAACAACACCTTGTTGTAGCGTGATAATAAGGCAATAATGACGGGCGCCGACAATGACACCTCATTGTCGCACGATAACAAAATGATGTTGATGCCCATCAACAAAAAATTTTAGTCACGCGCCAATGAGATGTTGTTGACACATGTCAGCACTTCCTTGCTGCCACATGATAGTAGAATGTTGTTGACACGCGTCAATAGGACTTTGTTGTCGTGCAACAACAAAATTTGTTGACGAGCATCAACCCATCGACAACAAGGTCTTATTAACACCCATCAACAAAATTTTGGTGTTGTGCAACAAAAAGGCCCTATTGATGGGCGTCACTCTCTTAAAAATGACAGGAAAATATTTAGTGTAGAAACCTACAAAAAATTATCTTTGTGGCGAATGCGGCCAAAGAAATATTCACCAGGGATTTTCACCTCCTTTTTCCAGAGGCTTCTTAAAGTGAACCCCGAATGTGTCCTAACAAGGTCCCAAATGGAGTAGAAAAGACACGTTTCTTAATATTGAGGGATATCCTTAATTGTTGACATCTCTCAAACATCAGCCTTAAATTGTCACAATGGTCTTTCACCAATCCATACACAGTCCAATCATCTAGGTAAACTTGGAGAAACTTATGGATGAAGTCCTAAAATTCTTATACCACGATGCACGAGAACATAGCAGGTGCATTCTTTAATCCAAAAGGCATAACCGTGTAGGAAAAACTTCCCCACTCAGTGGCAAAATTTTTCTTTCTCTGGTCTTCCTTTGCAATCCTGACTTGGTGATACCCTGAGAACCCATCCATGAAAGAGTAGACTTCGCACTTGGCTACTCCCTCCAAAATTTCTTTAGTAAAGGGGGTTGGAAAAGGATTGATGACACATACTGCATTCGATCCCTATAGTCAACATAGATTCTTATCCTTCCATCCTTCTTGATACTAATAACCATTAGGCTTATCCATTTTGATTCTTCCACTACCTCAATGATACCAGATGTTATCATCTTGTCTATTTCTTCCTTGACTGTATGTGCAAATTTGGATTCATCCAATAAGGCCTCTTTTGAATTGGGCACGCACCTTCCTTCAAATTGATCTTCATCTCTCCCAAGGAATGGTGAACACCTTTGAGTTCATGGTACCCGTGAGGAAAAAAATCTTGGAACTCGTGCAATAGATCAATGACCTTTGAAACTTATTTTTCCGACCAATAGTCTCTGATGATATCATCCTTAGGTTTTGTTTCAGTTCTAATGTTAATCGTATTTGTTTTCAAGGGCTCATGGTAGGTGTGTGCTCACTCATCAGTGTTGTCTATGACTTTGCGTGTACCTTCCGAATGGTTAACATCCAAAGTCTCCATCTCTTCTTCATCTATTACATAGACCATTTTTCCTTTTTATTTTTCCATGCACGCGCACTCAAGTTGTATTTCCTCTGATTCTTCTTCATTGAGGCACATCTCTACATAAGGCTCACCTAGTAACTCCAACAGCCTATCCTCTACCATATCATTATCTCCCATCATAAGGCACTATATCACTAACAATGCCTTATCTACTGATGGCTTGGTACTCCTATACTCGAAGGCTTGAATGAGATCAGCTACTAACTCCTGCCAATTACCTGTTTGACGACACATCTCCAAATGAATATACCATGCACGCACACAACCTTGTAAGGTGGAGTAGAATTTATGCACCCATAACGAAGGTGGTAACGCTTTTGCACTCTCCATCCAGACCTTCTCACACGCTTGTATATGAAATCATACGGTCTCTTTACCATGGAAGTCTTGTATGACTGTGGGCGTGTTGCTCTTGGAGAACCTTACAGAAAATGTGATCCTTACCTCATGCCACTCTAAGAGGTTCTCCGATGTGTAGCCCACCAAGACGCTGAAATTTTGAGTAGGTTATAAATGATAATTCCTCTTCTCTCGTCCTCATTCTTCCACTAAGTTTCCATTTCTTGAGAAATTTTTTGGGTATGCTCCCCAGCAGTAACCTGAAAATTTATTTCTTCCTAGGCATTTGACAGAGTGAACCTTTCTTACCCTTGTTACATATCCTCTTAATTGTCTCCTATCAACCGATAAGTCCCATGCACCCAATTGTTGCGTGCCACACTAGTAGTATCACTCAAGGATTGAGAATCTTCAAACCGGATAACTCCCTCCATGGGGGAATTATCTTAGGATCTCTGATGGAGCGCACATAGATTTTATCAACGACTTCATCTCTTAAGGGCTCACTATAGGGTGTTGAATTCCCATATTTCAAATGTATGATCACCCTTTCTTCCATCAGTAGTCTAGCTAGTTAGGATACTTGGCTCTCACCCGAGACCCGGGTTCAAGTCCCAACAATAGAACCAAGATGTAGGCATATTTTATACCCTTTATTAATTGCAGATTGGCATTGTTATTGTAACACCATGGACACCCAAGAAATGGTGGAAATTTATCTACCTCGGTGAGTGCCAAGACTTCAAAGTCTCTAGTGAACTTGTCCCCTTGAATGGTGATAACCGCATCCTTTAGGACTTCAATGGGCATTTCCTTAGTCTTTTTTTCCATATACAACACATTTGAAGATGGACAAAACATGGGCCTTCTCATTTTATGTCAGGAATCTAAGGTAAGAAGATTTACCTCTACTCTTGTGTCGATGATAATATTGCTCGAAGTCATCCATCAATAACCGCATTCAAAGTAATCTCCTTGTCATAGTTGAGGTGTGACAAGGAAGGTTTGCATGTAAAACCTACCTTTCATGCTCTAGTCCATCACGTGGTACCTTCTCCCTCATCCATTCTCCTAGCAAGGAATAATATTCTCTTTCCTTAACATCCTGACTTCCTTGACCTCATCCATGTCATCGTTTGGAGTCTCGGCATTCTTTTTTTTTGCTCCAACTACCTCGATTTATCCTTCGGACATTGGATATCCTCTTGTAAACTTTGAATCATGTCCATAGTCTCTTGATACACCTCTTTCGATGAGAAAGGTCCATATACTTTCCATGTATTACTTCCTCTCATGAATCTAGTGTCCTTTGTCTCAAGATCTCCCAGGTGCGCGTGGCCTCTTCTCACATCATTACCATTACATGTTCTATCCCCGAGTCACATGTCACTCTTGGCATCCACTGTGAATCGACCTTATTGATGCTCACCATCACAACGCCTTTGTATTTCGGTGTTCTTTGGCTCATATGCTCATAAAGTTTTGGACACTCTTTGTACTTGTGTTTATTTCCACACCATGAGCATTATAACAGATCAGGACACTCACATTTGTAATGCTCTGTAGATCCATAATTATAATAGGTTCCTCATGGGAACTCACTTCATCCTCTCGCCATCACTATGCGACCATGAAAACCTCTTCCACATGCTCCTCCATTTGTGCTCCCTTCATAACGATGGTCATCATCCTTTGAACTACTTGCAAGGCTAGTTTGGCACACACCCAGATTAATAGCATCATGGATCTGATCAATCAATCTACAATCCTTGGTATCATGGGTTGTAGAGGTACAAATCTTACAATAGCAAGAAACATTCTTATGAATTGTGTGTTGTAGTAGAGGGCACCTACTTACATCATGATCCCCATGGAAAATCTCACAATCTACCGACATAGTGCACACCGACTTCCAAGGAAACCACCCTTTGCATGCCCCTCCACTTCACATTTTGTACACCAAAGACCACCATGAACCTCATGTGTTGAGTTTGTAGATAGCTTCTCCAACTGCTTGGTCATTGCAATAATTTGAGCCTCTAGAAAAGAATACCACTCATATCAATGCTCCCAACAACCTTAGTGTGCAGGGCAGCTTCCAATGCCTCGCACGGGTCTGTGAAAGTCTTGTGCGATAGATCCCTTATAAATGGTGTTATCAATCCTCTGAAAACCATTGAGCATGTTGAGAAGGATGAATGTCATAGGATAGTTTTGACATGAGAGTTTTGAAACGCGTGTCATAATCCCACACACTCTCTATCATTCCCTTCTATATCTCCTTCAGAGTGTTGAAGCTCTTCTACTCAAACTCATGCATGTGGAATTCCACTCGGAAGGAATTCTTTAATGCGGTGTAGTCTACCACCGTCTAATGGGGTCATACTTCCTATACCAACTATGCACGCGTCCTTGCAATGTTGTTACAAAATAACTTGCCTTCCACTCCAGGGTATTGATCCCTTTCACACACCATAGTAGTTCACACTTGTGCACATGCTCTGCAACATCTTCAATACCCCTATAGTCTGGTAAGTGCAAAGACATCTCAAAAAACACTTGGGAGGTGGTTGGGGTCCTTTTCCTCCCGATCTAGAGCCTTGGTTTCCTCCGGTGTTTCCTCCTCCACCAGATCCACCATGTCCTATTCCTATTGTCCCACCAAACCCACCTCTTGCAGGGGGTAAAGGACTCAAGTGGTCACACCTAGTGTTCCCAGTGTCCCACTGAACTATGCACCAATGGTTTTTTATACTATCCCACTTCTAGTTTCATGCCCCGCGCCACTCCCGCACACAATATCCAATCCTCCTATACTTACACCTTCTCCAAAGATTCCTCCAAATATAGGAATCACTTGCACAACCATGGATGTTCCAAACAAGAAATTATATCTCCTAGGTGCATATCGGTTACTCCCATCGATACTAATTGGGTAAACAATACTTATCCCTTGATCTGGAAAACCAAGCATCAAGGGTTGGTCACTAGGTGGGTTCAGATGTGCACCGACGACTCTCCTTTCTCCATGTGAAGAACTCTCATCAAAGCGAAGGGGCTTATCTCCCACGTTTGCTAAGATGGGGTAGCATAGACTACTCATGCTCCACATCCTCTATGTATACCTCAACTCCTTCTCGCAACGTATACCTCCATAGATCCATCACACTTGTAACCTCTCATTATCTAGTAATCTCCCTTTCATGAGCTTCACTACACTTAAGGCATCTCTCCTCCCTTTCCTTTCCAACCACAATGTCTGTCATCTTCCTCCACCCTAGCTTCCTCTCCCAGCACTCAGAGAAACTTATCCAACCATGGGAAATGCCTCCAAACTCAAGGTAATGACCAAAATATTCATAGCCAAAGGAATAACACACAAAAATGATCCTCTGGGACCCCTAAAAACTCAAACTCGGTAACTTCTGAGAAAGAATACGTAGAAATGGTGTATTCAATGGTATAACTAGTTAGCACTCTCTTCCACCAGTGATCAACAACACGCGTCCAAGTTAGATTTGCATCCTACAGCCTGTGATAGTCATCTTGGGTCCATATGAGTGATCTATAGTACTATCTCAATCCGGATGCATATGCTGAAAGCCATTCATATAGTTCTATCGAGAAACAACGAAATAATTTCTCCTATAGTTCATGGTATAGGTTCTCCTCTACCCATCTACATGCATCGAACTCATGTCCAAAGTGTTGAATCTCTCCGAGAAAAATTGTCCTCTATGTACTTGAACCATATTTTAACACTTTCTAAGGTCAAACGCACTGTGTCGTCACACATTACAGGGGACAAAGATGCATGCCATTTCTCAAAACAACTTCGAAAATAGGTCCCGACAATAGAACCAAAATGTAGTCATATTTTATACCCTTAGACTAATAGTTTAATCCCATGTGCGCCGACCTATCACCCAAAGGGCGTTGGGTTCTCACCGAGGCATGTGCGGGTAACGAGTCTCTCCTTTATGCAAGTCTTATGAGAATGCATCATCTTATAACAGATATTCAAATGGAAATGAGAAGAAAATAACCATGCCACATTCTAAGATCCTAAAATGAGTTGTTATCTCATTGCATCCAAAAAGAGAATTAACAAGCAGCATATGGAAATGGTCTATACAAAAAGGAAATACATAAGCGATATACTCACTGGAACACGGAGATGATTTATAACAGAGCATTGTATTCATATTAACATATTCAATAACCACATTACAATCCCTTGAGGTCATGACAGACCCTTATATAACAATGCAGATTCAAGTCATGCATCAAAACTACATTATGCTCACCATATTACAAAAACAAAAAGAATGCAGACCCATCCCTCTAAATGTGCCATTACTTACAGAGCTCTCCTAATCCCTAACCCATAACATCCTCCATTCTGTTTCTGAAGGGATTCACCTCAATTTTCTCTCCTCACTACTCTCCACACACTATATTTATGTATCTATATATCCTTTTCTTCTATCAGTGCTTGTATTTATAACCTTAGCACCCACCACCATGCCTTTCAGAAGTTACAGATCGGTCGCCAAGTGTCAAGGTGGTCCTCCAAGGGAGCATGACTTCATAGATCTGAGCTCTCCACTCCTTGCAATGATGCCTTCGAACCTTCCACTGCATGCTTGGAATATTCCCTCTTTGATCCCGATCGTTAGGTTGGTACCTTATCCACAAGGGTCATGCTTTTTGTGTGTTGCCTAGGATACCGAATGTGGCTAAGTACAAAACCTATTTTGTCTTGTGCGTGCTCCATATGTTTTACAACCTATTGTTAGGACCCTTCCCTATGCACCTTTAACCCGTGAACACTTTTTCAACTAGGTCACGTGTGCCCACGCGCCTTCTTGTACTTGGTTGATATTTTGGGGCCCAACACACATAAAGCCTCCATGTGCACAATACAAAAAAACAACCTTATCTCTCCTTGCAAGTATGAAACAATATGACCATGATTTCCTTTTCACTCCCCATAGGTGAAACTCCTAATCACACTCCCATCAAATGCATGCCTCAAAACTCCCTTTTCCCTCCCCAATGGTCCCATAAGTCCATCTCCCACACCCAACTTAAGGAATACTACCCAACCACACAAAAACACAATCACAAAACTCATACAATATTTAACAAACACCATTTTCACATTTACAAACATAAATAAGAAAAAATACAATGATGGAGATCCTATCTCTCCATTAAGATTCCAAGAAAACTTCACTCTATAAGCCTTTGACACCTTCAAGCCAAACAAACTCCAAAAGCAACTCCAACAAGCTCCCAATTCCAAAAATGCAAAAGGAAGAAAAGTAACAAGTAACCCCAATTCCATCAAATTCCATCAATAAATAGAAATGGAATGTGAGGATGATGATGTGGCTCCATGTAGGATGTCACTTCATCCTTCCTCCATTCCCACACATATGTCAAAACACCATGCCCAAGACAATAAATGAACATGTAAGACTATGACAACCCAAAAGACACTCAAACTTGCACACCATGCCTTCTAAGGACACATTAATTGTGGTAAGTAGGAAAGTGTAATTATATTCACCCTTTTACAGTCCAAAAGGATAAATAAGTCAAAAATTAACTCTCCAAACCATAGGTAGGGTTGTTGGGTGAATTTAAGAGGCATGGGACAATCTTAGCTTGTCCCACAAGCCTCTAAAAAGCCTCCAAGTCAAAATCCGAATTTTGAAGTTGGGGAGGAGTACAAAACACACAAACCAACACAAATCCAACTTATAACTACAAGATTTCAAGGACTATCTACCCTCTTAATTATTTAATTGTCACATCTTTATTTTAGTAAATAAATTAAGTTAGATTAGCTAATTAAGACACAATTTTAATTGTTAATAAAGTGACAACAATTTCCAAAAATTAAATACATATAACACAAATAAAGCACACACTTAATTAAAATAAAGGGAAAACATTTCACCCCATGGCCACACATGTGAGGTCACCCCCCATGGGAAAACTCCTAACTAGGCATGCAAAAACCACAATATAACATTACATAAGTTGTCAAATTTTGGTCGTGTTGCACAAGACCCGACATCCTTCCGTGGTTGGTCCCCTATCCCCTTTCAATGTATGTGATAAAATATACCTACAACACAACATAATACCTCTCTGGCCTCACGGCCGCATCAACAACATCGAGAAAAATATACATATAAAAATCAATACTCATCATCTATCAACATATCGCTTAATCGATTCTAACATCCATGAGATTATAATTCTACTCAAAACATCTAGAGTATAATGTGTTAGTATAAAATCCAAATAATGCAAATCAACATATATTGAACTGTCTACCAATGTCATCTAGTGTAACATAATCAAAATGTGAATCACAACATAACAATAGTCTAAAATCTACATAGTCTATCATCTACTTAATCAATGTATCACAATCAAAATGTCTAAGTATCAGTCCAAAAGTAATATCGACATAATGTAAATAGTGTCAAAGAGGAGTGGGAACTACATCCCCTCCCCTTAGACTCAATTTCCTCCTGTAATTCTCTTAAATAGGTGATGAAAATGGACCCATAACAAGGTAGCATCCTCCCATGTGGTCAAGTCTCATCATACCTATCCCACTTTGGACTCGCACCCGATGTAGAGATACCACCAAAATTCCATCATGGTCACGATGGATATATTAATGAAAGTGGCTAATTTTTCTCGGTAAAGACCACCTATATAACCAAACAAGGTATCATGACCAAAAAGGTGGAAGCGGGGGCTGAATAAGGTAAAGCATCCTCCCATGTGGTCATGCTCATCATACCTATTCCATTTCCACTTCGTTATAGCATACGAGTAGAGAAGTTCGAGTTGGATGTTGATTCTCACCTTCACCCTCGACACTCTAAACAATGTGACACAAACCGAGCTATATCTCTTCGAAAACCTCTCCAGGTGTTAAAGTTCTCTCAAGGTGGCGTGCATCTTCTTCACCCCACCTGGTAGTAGCTGAATGAGGTGCACAATGAGCCTCTATAAAGATATCCTATCTCAAACCTCCATCCCTAGGTACATAGATCTAGCCTTTATGTTTGATAATTCCATCTGACTCTAAAGAAAAACCATCAAACTTCCCCTCAAGGGGTCTCGAGACTCTATCTTTGATCTAGCTACAAGGTAGAAGGCGTCATGTGGAAGTTATCGCAAAATCGTTCTTTGTACATTTGTACCCACCGAAGTAGCCATAACCAAATGTCTTCACCTACTCGTAGTGTTAGTAACCACATTCTCCTTCCCCTTCACATGCTCTATCTCCATTTTTACTCACAAAGCAACTCCATCCAACGCTGCTGACGAGTGTTGAGATTAGGCTGCATGAAGAGGTGACGAAGACTCAAATGATCAATCTGCGAATAAATCTCCCCCCAAAAGGAAATGTCTCCATCAAAAAAGTATGCACAAATAATGCAAGCTTAAGGTCATGAGTCGGATAATTGATCTCATAATCCTTGATTTTTGAGACTCAAAGGTAACCACACGGCCCTCCTGTATCAAAACACCACTTAATCCTACCAAAGAAGCATCTGTGCATATGAAGAACTCTCCTTGAGGATTTGGTACGCCATAATTGGTGTTGACATAAGGCATCCCTTTAATGTATTGAAGGCTTGCTCACATCCATCGAACTAAAAAAACTTCTTCCCTTTCTGCTGAAAGGAAGTGATGGGGTGTGCAATCTAAGAAAAGTCCTCCTAAACAAATCTCCTGTAGTAGTCTCATTAACCCCATGAAACTATGTACCTCAATCACATTGGTTGGCATGGGCCAATCAATAATAGCTCTAATCTTGGAAGGATCAACTATGATACCTTCCCTAGAAATGATGTGATCCAAGTACTTTGCACTCTAATCGAAAGAATGCACACTTCTTCAGGTTCTCGTAAAGTTGTTACTCATGAAGACATTGTAGAACTTGTTGAAGGTTCCCCTCACATGTACATGAGTAGATCAAAATTTCATCAAGAAACACGAGCATGAAGTGATCCAAAAACTTCCTAAACACTTCATTCATCAAACTCATGAATATTGAAGGGGAATTTGTCAGACCAAAAGCTACCACCATGAACTCATAGTGGCCATACCTCATGTAGAAAGTTACCCGTGGTTCTGTCTCCATGAATCCTCAAATGATGGTAGTTTGACTTAAGATCAATCTTAGAAAATACCATGGATCCCTTCATTTGATTAAATAAATCATTTATCCCCGAGAAGTGGGTAACGATTCCTTATCGTTACTTTGTTCGATTGCTTATAGTCCACACATAAATGTAGAGACCCATCCTTTTTCTTTACAAAGATCACTAGTGCACCCCAAGGAGATACACTAGGATGGATTAGAAATTTCTCAACAAGGCCCTCCAACTACAGCTTGAGCTCACATAGCTCAAGTGTGGTCATCCTATAACTCACGTTTGAGATAGGGTCCACTCACGAAACCAAATCAATATGAAAATTGATCTCACATGGGGGAGTTAGCCCTAGAAACTCACTAGGAAAGACATCGAAGAACTCTTGTAAAATGGGTTGGTCATCAAGTGACATTCCATGAGTCTCATCCTCTGATTGGTCACTAACAGTGATCGATAATAATTGAAAACCCCGTCATGTAAACTACTTAAGTTACATAGCATATATGGTGCAAATAGAGATGGGTCTCCGACTCAACAATCACTGACTCCACTCCCAAATTGTCTGCGCACAAGATATAGTCTTGTTGTGATAATCAACTCTAGCTATGTGTGCAAACAACCAATCCATGCCCAAGATAACTCCATAAGAACCCAAGGGAAGGATACGAAGATCTAAAGTCGCAGAAACGGTCCTAAGTCCATTATACACTCCTTAACTAAGGATTCTACCGAGAGCTTGGCTCCGAAGCCATCTCAACATCCCAACTAAGGCCCCGCCTAAATGCCACCACTGCATTGCTCTACTAAATATGGAGAAATGAAAGAATCGATGAGATTGAATCAAATAAGATAGGGGTAGAAATACGACCAATGCTACATGTGGTATCTATCATCGTGCCTTGGTGCTTTGTCGACGGTTCTTGACCACGGCAGATAGATCATGTGGCTCCTAGCCATGTCACCAATCAGTAGGATCGAAACCGGTGTCTTACCCCCGATTAGTAGGGTTCTAAGGAAATATCTCCAATGATGACTATGAACTCCACCCCTATAGCAAGTACTTGGTCCTCTCCACTACGCAGATACTCCTTTGGGTGGCCTCGGTATTCCATGTTATAGAACCTAATGATCCTGTTATAGATCTCTATGGCTATTGCGGTGGACGTATCCTACAAACCGATCGTGCTCGAGTTGGAGCTTATGTCCTATTGGGCCCCCTAGTTGAAGGTCCCATACTACGCCTCTCTCGAGCATCATGGTGTTGTGGAGGCTAAAAGGGTGGTTGAGTTTGTTGTTGCTACTAAGGAGGAGGCCTAAAGGGAGACTCATGGCTGAAGTGTGTCTACCACGAGGAGGAGTTGATCCTCTCGACCTACTATCCTATAAATATTGTAAGCATCTCCTCACTCTGTCATGAGCTTTTGAGTCTTTCCCCTAGTTTCCTCTGTAATATAGGCCTTCTCCATGGCCTCTGATAGTGTCTGTGGGCAATGAATGCACATTGCCACACCCAAGTCTAAGTTCAGGCCCCTAATGAACCTGTGAACTCTAATTTTCTTGTCCTGTATGTAATCCACATACTGAAGTAGATCCAAAAACCGACCCTCATACTCTACAACTGTCATGGAAGCCTGTCGTAGATCATGAAACTCATCGATCTTCTGCTAGATGAATCTCCTAGATATGTATCTACTCCTGAAGCGCTCCTCAAAGAGCTCCCAAGTGATTGTATTAGAATTTACATGGAAATTTTGTTCCTCATTCCTCCACCAAACTCCATCTCTGTCTCTCAGAAGGTGGATAACAACACGAGCTTTCATGTTACTAGTACAAGGGCATAGCTTGAAGCATCCACTTAAGCTAACCAACAATGCCTCAGCCTAAAATCCTCTCATGTCTCTAGCAAAATTTGGCGAGTGTAACTTCATTATCTCTCTGATGTGATATGTCATTGTTGACTATCGGCCCCTAGGTATCTCTGCAAGAACATCCCTCGGCCTAATACTCCTAGATCTGTCTCTGTGTCCCTAAGCTTTATCTATGTTATCTTTAGGTGGAGGCTCATGTCCAACTGACTCCACATGGTATTACTTTTCCTATCCTCGGTAATGTGACGTGACAGGGCACCACCTCTACTAATGGCTCTCTGTCATGTCTTCTAGTTCACCCTCCTAAATATCCTCTGCGTAAAATGACATTAACATCATGTAGTGTCTAAAGTATCTAAGGAAATATGGTTTCAATTGCTTGATATGGGGGTGGTAGATCTAGGCTCATGTGAAAGGACCCCTCATTTAGTCTCACATGTCTCCTACACAAACCAAGATGGGAGTTAATTTATCATCATCTAGGCTTTGTTTCATTTTTCTAAGTTTTCTACGTTTCAAAACATCATGCAATGTTGTGTGTTCTAGGTTTAGAGTTGTGCTAGGTTTTCTTGTTGTGTTTCATGTTTCTAAGTGTGTGGGGTCCAAGCGTTGAACCCACGGCTCTGATACCAAGTGTAACACCCACAATTTTCTACCCTCAAAACAAGAGAACTAAAAAATTAATAGTCAAGTTTATGGTGATAATTTTTTTGTTTAAAAGTGTTAGCAAGGTTAGACATTTTCACACTTAATAAATTTTTCAGTTATGGGTTTCTATACAAGCTTGAACAATAGAATTAAATATTATAATTTATTTTCTAAGTTACATTTACATTCTAAAACATCTACTAAGTCCCATTAGTTAAATTGATTATCAAGTACCAAGGTTATAATATTTTCTAACTCAAAAGATTAATTGTTTAGCTCACCACTAAGTGGCCCCATTCATCACATTACACATGTTCTTTCTTTTTAATTAAAATTTATATCCCCACAAAATACCTTCTCTCTTAAGTGGGGTAGGGTTTAATTTGGGCCATAGGATTGAATCTATCTTAGCCCTTAGATCAATGTTGCCCTAAATTTCCTTATGGTCTTATTTTTAATCCATCTTTTCCCCACACAACCTCATTTTCTCTTTTCTTATTTGCAAGTTTTGGAAGAGGAGGAGGAAGAGGAAGAGCCATGAGAGCAAGGAGGAGAAACCATGGCAAAATTTCTCTAGGTTTTAGTTGAAAGACTTTTCCATTGCAATGTTACCCATTTGTCAATGTAGAGATCCTATTTTGGATCTAGTTTGTTAATTTCATAAAATCATTTTCTTGTTTTTTCATTCATCGATAGGGGAAACCCCATTTAATTTAAATCCAAGAGTTTTCTCCATTTGAGTGTTATAAAAGATATTGGATGGCTTAAATGTTAAATTCAGTGGATTCCTAGTAGTTGGAAGGTACCTAGATGCATTTTAAGCTTAAATTTTACTTAACTTTAATTTTGGGTTGTTCTCGGATGGAAATTTATTTTTCCTTCAAATGTGATGAAACTATTTCCCTACATAGGCCGTGGTCTTGTGACCGCCGGCCTACCTGGGCGGTTCACCGACCGCCACTCTGAGCCGGGTGGTGGTTCGAAATCGTCACTGCACAGCATGAGCGCATTGTCATGTTCACTCGAAAACAAACCTTGAACACCCGAACATCAATTTCACAAATTTTCTTATTGAGTTAATTTTTAATGAATTATTAATTTTAAGTGAGGGTGTAATTTATTCATTTGATGGTAAAGTGATAGTATATCTAGTTTCTTAGTTTCAAATATAAAACAACAACTCAAGTTCTATTCTTCCATTTTTGCAATAAAAGTAAAAATTGAGTATGACATTACTACTATTCATTCTATTTCATATGTTCCATTTTGCCAACTAAAACAACAATAATTCAACACATTTCTTTTCAATACATCTTGGTTCTTTTTTCCAAATGTATGTATGTGTGTGTGTGTACATACATATACATATACATATACATATACATATACATATATACATACATATACATACATATACATATATACATATATATATATATATATATATATATATATATATATATATATATATATATATATATATATATATATATGTATGTATGTATGTATGTATGTATGTATGTATGTATATATATGTATATATTCAACTATGAATGCTTACAACTTTTAGGAGAGTTTCATTTTAAGACAAATAAACAACTTAAGTCTTCCTTTCATTATAACATTACAATGCAACTATAAGAACTAGCAATTTTCCAAATCATTCTTTTATAATGCAATACTTTAAATCCTTTTCTTTCACTAAGACTAATTCCTCCCAACAAGGTAAGTAACCAAGAGATCTTTCTACATTCACTAACTCATTTCAATCTTTGAATAAATGAAATATTACATCTTTCTTTCAAACATAAAATATTACAAACTTCCACTCAAAGTGGGAATGATAAAATGAATAATTTACAACATAGAGATTTCAACAAGGCCAACACAAGTCTTCTAGCATGTCTTCTCCCAACTTGAAACTTCAATCTTTCACAACAAGGATCACAATACAAAGGAAGGGGAATGGGCAAAACTCTCTGCCCAACCTTTAATCCATTAAGAGGAGAAGCCATCCCCTTAATGGCCCCCAAGCCCCAACCAAGGAACAATGAGGGATCTTGAGCAACATCTGACAAATTTTCAACAAACATGGCTTCCACAAAAACATACATTTTAAAATATTGAACACATTAAAATGAACACACTCAACAAATATTACAACTATTTTTTTTCAATACATAGGTTTAATATCAAACCAAATAGATCATGGAATATGGGAAACCACCTCCTTTTTCCTCCAAAGTGAATTAGGAGTTTCACCTAAAGCCTCCATGTGCACAATACAAAAACAATCTTATCTCTCCTTTGCAAGTATGCAACAATATGACCATGATTTCCTTTTCACTCCCCATAGGTGAAACTCCCAATCACACTCCCACCAAATGCATGCCTCACAAACTCCCTTTCCCTCCCCAATGGTCCCATAAGTCCATCTCCCACACCCAACTTAAGGCATACTACCCAACCACACAAAAACACATTCACAAAACTCATACAATATTTAACAAGCACCATTTTCACATTTACAAACATAAATAAGAAAAATACAAGGATGGAGATCCTACCTCTCCATCAATATTCCAATAAAAACTTCACTCCATAATTCTTTGACACCTCCAAGCCAAGCAAACTCCAAAAGCAACTCCAACAAGCTCCCAATTCCAAAAATGCAAAAGGAAGAAAATGAACAAGTAACCCCAATTCCATCAAATTCCATCAATAAATAGAAATGGAATGTGAGGATGATGAGGTGGCTCCATGTAGGATGCCACTTCATCATTCCTCCATTCCCATACATAAGTCAAAACACCATGCCCAAGACAATAAATGAACATGTAAGACTATGACAACCCAAAAGACACTAAAACTTGCACACCATGTCTTCTAAGGACACATTAATTGTGGTAAGTAAGAAAGTGAAATTATATTCACCCTTTTACACTCCAAAAAGGATAAATAAATCAAAAATAACTCCCCAACCCATAGGTAGGGTTGTTCGGTGAATTTAAGAGGCATGGGACAAGCTTAGCTTGTCCCACAAGCCTCTAAAAAGCCTCCCAAGTCAAAATCTGAATTTTGAGGTTGGGGAGAAGTAAAAAACACAAAAACCAACGCAAATCCAACCTAAAACTACAATATTTCAAGGACTATCTACCCTTTTAATTATTTAATTGTCACATCCATATTTTAGTTAATAAATTAAGTTGGATTAGCTAATTAAGACAAAATTATAATTGTTAATAAAGTGACAACAATTTCCCAAAAATTAAATAAATATAACACAAATAAAGCACACACTAAATTAAAAGAAAGGGAAAACATTTCACCCCATGGCAACACATGTGAGGTCACCCCCATGGGAAACCTCCTAACTAGGCATGCAAAAACACCACAATATAACATTACATAAGTTGTCAAATTTTGGTCGTGTTGCACAAGACCCGACATCCTTCGTGGTTGGTCCCTATCCCATTTCAATGTATGTGATAAGATATACCCGTAACACAATGCAGAATACCTCTCTCGGCCTCACGGTTGCATCAACAACATCGAGACAAATACGCATATAAAAATCAATGCCCATCATCTATCAACATATCAATTAATTTGATCCTAACATCCATGAGATTATACTTCTACTCAAAACATCTAGAGTATAACGTGTTAGTATAAAATCCAAATAATGCAAATCACATTTATCGAATCTGTCTACCAATGTCATCTAGTGTAACATAACCAAAATGTTAGTCCAAAATCTGCATAGTCTATCATCTCTTGAATCAATGTATCACAATCAAAATGTCTAAGTATCAGTCCAAAAGTACTATCGACATAATGTAAATAGTGTCGAATAGGAGTGGGCACTACGGTTAATGCATGATCCAAGGACATGTCACTAGAAAGTAGGAAAATGGATTATAATGTATTTGAACAAATCATAGCTTATAGACAAGAATACAAGAAGAATGGTCACTTTTTATTGACACGATATTTTGAATAAGATCATGTAGGTAATATTGATGATAGAAAAATCACTTTTGAATATTTATTCATTTTAGGTTCTAGACCAATATCATGGGAAAGCAAGATCAAAAAAAAAAATATTTTCCATCTTCCATGAAGCTATGTATCATGATGCAAGAGGACATATCTATGAAGCTATTTGGCTACGCCATATACTTGAATGACTCTAGGACTACTATAGAAGCAACCTACCATCTTGTATGCTAACAATGATGGTGGCTTAAAACATATTTGCAATTAATTGTTTCATGAGGGGATGAAGCACATTACGATATAAGTATCTTTCATATGTGAACATGTTAAACAACATAATATTCAACTTATTTTTTCATGACACAATAACAACAAGTAGATGTCTTCTAAAAATCACTAGCACGAGATAAATTTGAGTCAATAAGAGAATTTCTATAATTTTCTCTTAGTACCAAGCATTATTAAGGGGGAATTTTGGGTAAAGTACCTCAACATAATGTTCATTAACCATAGTAAATAGTAGTTACCTATTTTTTTATAGTAATTTTTAATTGGTAGATTATTTGTTAAACATTCATTTCATTATCTTCTTGTAATATTTTGTAACCATTTTTTGGGTTGTTGTAGTAGCTTAAACTACTAGATGAATACGAGTTGTGGATTGCCAATATACATTGGAACTAATTCATTCACCTTTTAAGTGTGAGTTTTTTCTGCAATATAATGATTTAGGTGTATTTCTCACATGAAGTGCTAGCCATTTTTTTAAAGATCTCAACCTCTCTTATTCAAGGTTAATACAAACATGCTTTATTTCTTGTTTTCATCTTATTTCATTTATTCTCTATCGTTTCCCTCATAGTATTTATAAACTAAAACTATTTATCCTATAAAAGTACACATATTGTTGATTATCTTGAACTTGTCTATGATGTTAAATATAACTTCCCATTTCTCATTAATTTTGTAAATAAAACAATTAATAATTTTGCAATTTATTTTGTATGGGAAATATTCTCTTAAATTCCCACCAATAGCCAAATTCTATATTTCATATACAAAAATTAACATAACTCAATATTATTTGAATGATTCATTTTTAAATTTGAAAAATCCTTCATATCTCAATATTATTGACATGATTCATTTTTAAATAAAATAAAGCCTATTCTCATGCTCTCGGGTGCCCCTATTTATACTCATAGTGATGCACGACATGTATAGATAGGGATGATTTGATGGGATGGACGCACTTCTATCTATTGAGTGGACCAAGATGAGTGATTCGGGACCCTCCCCTCCCCTCCCCTTCCCTATAAATAGATCAAGATCAAGATCGATTAGATCTGGAAGATCTAGTTGATCAGGGGCCCCTCTCTAGTTTGTTATCCTTTTTGTCTTGTCTTAAGTCCCGCATGGACGAACAATGGGACAATAAGAACAAAGTATCTTCCTTTTTGTATTGTCTATTATATGGAGGGTCTGGGAGGGCTATCTATATCTGGGGAGGCCCGGGGCCATAGGGATACCCCCCCAATAAATAGATGGCACCCCCAGGGGGTTTAGGCCTATATATCTTTGGGGAAGCTCAACTATATAACCGAGTATGGTTATTCCCCAACAATAGGAGTGGGGGTGGGGCTCTACATTTGGGTAGCCCCCCATTTTTTAGAGGCACCCTAACTCAAGTCATTTTGATAGATCACTTTGATAGAGAATAGGTCTCGACCACTAAAATATCTATATGATGACATTCCTCCCCGCCCATGTCTCTCTCTGTCTCTAGATGGAGAATGAAGGACGCCCGCCCGGGGTACTATATAGAAATTAGATCAATCACCCATCGACCGCTTTACTGTTTGCCAAGAATTTTCCGTTCATTCTACTAAGGAGTTCAATGTAAGGACGATATATCTCTATCTCGGGGATATATGGATAGAGAGATAGAATTCAAAATACATAGTATAGGTAGGGCTCGGAAGATATATCTATAGGGGTTGGTACATATTAGGTAGGATGATGGATGGATCCCCCACTTCCCATCATTTATATATACCTCTATTTGGGGATAGGTGGATAGAGAGAGTCTCAGTATAGAGAGATAACATTCAAAATCTATAGTATAGGTGGGATCGGGCGAGATATATCTATAGGGGTCAAGACGTATTAAGTAGGGTAGATCAAGTGCCACTATATCCCTATCCCTATCTATAGATCTATATAGAGGTTCCCAACCAATACCCATATATAGATAGGTGGCCTATATATCTATGGAAACCATTGAAAAAAGTGTCCTTGCTCGACCACCACTTATCCCATAGAGACCCGAGAATCCTATAGGGGTTGGATATAGATGGAGAATCGACCCCTCAATCTAGATCAATTCATTTCTTGGCCACTATTTAGAGGTCCTCTTTTCTTAGAGGGGGCACCACCATATATAGATAGCTCCTACCCGATTATAACGAAGGCGGGGAAAGAATGAATAGTTGCGCTGCCTCCCCTCCCGAGGGCCTCCCCTTCGAGATGCCTGTTTGCCAGATCAATGGCATATAGAATACAGATATCTGGTTTGGGGGCTTTATCTATATCTCTAAGAGCCCGGTATCGTATAGCCCAATGAAACTCTATCTCTATCTCAGAGATACATGGAGATGGATAGATAGAGATCTCTATGGTGCCCCCAAATAACTATATATTGGGGGATCTCCTCTCTAAATATTCAATCTCCCCTCCCCTCTACGTAGATTAGATTTGCTTCCCCTCCCTCTATTCTATATAGTTTAGTTGGCGCCATCACCATATAGAGAGCCCTTCTATAGTTCAACTCACTCGTGGAGTGGTCGAGCGAAGTGTAGTCCAAAGTCCCTTCGGTCCTTAGGACAATATAAAAAGGAATATCTTTTGTTATTTTTGTTGTTTTTCTTTCGTTCCTTCAAGATTTCTTGAGATGAGACAACAAACAATTATTTTTTTATTGTTTTTTCTTTCATCCCTTTGGGGATTAAGATGAGACAAGATTTGTTCTTTTGTTATGTTTTGTTTTCCTGTCTTTCGTCCCTTCGGGACTTCAGACGAGACATTCAATCGATTCGATGCATCCATCTAGGGACTTCCTGGGGCGAGAGTTAGGATTTTGATATACTCTATTGAGGGCCCCAACGGCCTCTTTGGAGATAGTTGGGGAATGAGCCCACTCCAACCCCCCGAACTTTGAACTCTCTATATGGTGCCTTTGATTCGAAACTAGCATGTCATCTATTGTATTGAAGTAATAATTTACAATCCAAGATCTCTTACTTTGGGGCCTTCATGAACAATCTCCCTCCCACCCTCATCTCGTATCATATCATATATATCTAGTTGGCCCTATTTATATAATATACCATTATAGAAAATGGGTTTAACATTATAGATTCTTGAAGACCTAGTAAATCCTCCCGATCTCTGGAAAGCTTGTCTAGGGGAGGGAGGGGCATCACTTGACAGATAAGATACGAACGCACTCACTCTCACTCACTCACTCACTCTATATGATCGATCGATCTGATCGACCGGGAATCAGTAGAGCGGTCATCGGTCATATCAGTCATCCGCACCTAGACTAGATCATTGAATTGGGAATTGAATTTGCTTGTTATTGCGGTGGGATAGGAATAGATTGATCCCTCTATTGAAGTTGGTTCAACACTATCTCGTTTCTCTATAGCTTTTTGGGGTCCCCTAGATTCTTAGGAATGACTTGAATGCGACTTTGTGGAGGGACAAACATTCATCCATCCATTCATTCATTCATTCATTTAGGGCAGCCTAAGGAAGGGGGAGGGGAGGGCCCCTATCTATATCTACTTTGGGAAAGGTGGAGGGGAATCCATTCTCTATATACGTGATACAAATGGATATAGAGAGATATATTCTACCTTGATTCGTCTAGTCGATCCATCGATCGGAGGGCCCCAAGAAGGGGTCATATATAGATTGGGTCATAGATATGGTGACAATGCCGAAATTCATACGAGACAACACCAACCACTCAAACTACCGAGCCTAGATATCTATCTATATGGGGCACTCAAACGAATGAATAATGACACTCTATACATCAGCTCTATACTGGTATTAGCCATTAGCTGGGAATCGAGATAGTCTTCATCTAACGGCAAGGAACTCTAGTTTATTGTCACTCACCGCCTATCCAATAGAAGGAAGGCTGCATCACCCATACATTATGTCGCAAGATTGGTTGGTCGCAGCTATGACCCCAGCTGATCTCAGCTGATCTCAGCCGATCTCAGCCGCTCCCCACTATCTCATCCCCACTACACTATCTCAGGGCAGCCCACTATCTCAGGACCCATATAGAGAAGATAGAATAGGGAGGGGGGCTCGGCCTCCCCGCCCCCTCTCTATAGAGAGATGGCTAGTCAACATTCCTTTCAAAAACAAATAATTGTTACCATAGATGGGTGTCTTAGCTTAGAAACAATTAATATTTATGTTTACAGTGTTTTTATTTTTGTGTGAACATATTGGAAGAGAGTAAATTTTAATATAACAAACAAAACAATATCCTCACAACAAGACTTGCTTGACTCGAGAATTGAAGAATGCAATTTAAAAAAATTAAGTAATATTGGTATAACAATTCAATAAATTGAGGTTTGAAGAGTGTACTTGATTGTATTAAACGAACACTATTTCTTTTTCCGGTATCATCACATAAGAATGCATTGAAACATATAAATTAAACACTAAGGAGAATGTTGACACAAGTTTATTACATGGTCTTTATGAAATATGACTACTTCGCTTTTCATTCAAAAATTTGATGTATTTGATTCTCTCTCATTTTAATGTATGGTTTTGTTATTTGAACACACACGTGGAGTGTGCGCGCTTTACACACACACGCAAACTCTACATTTAAAAAATAAGAATGTGGATTAAGTGTTTATCTTTGGTTGTGCAAAGATGAAATTTTGATTTTTTTGTACATTGTTATTAATATTATGAAGGTTTGGTTTTACATTTGTTGAAGGTTCCAAACGCACAATCCTAACATATCATTTAAGATCTATAAGTCATTGCACAAAACAATGATTGATTATTGGTGAACTCTTTATGAACTTAACAATTTCATTAATAAATCAAATGCAACTCAACATTACAAATTACTTATTTACCATAAGATTGTTCCATTAAATTTAATATTTCATTTATTTAATAATCAATTAACTTTTTAAATTCTTATAACAAAGACAAACGTATTTTTCCACAAAATATTGACAAAATCCATAGACGCAATGTATATACCAGATTGTAATTTGTGATAAATTCTATCTAAAGAAAGACAAACCTAAAATAAAAATATAAGAAAATAATCATGAAATAAAAACTTAATTTACATTGTATTTTAAAAGAGTAGAAACAAGCGATCCGCGTGGAATATCGAAATAATGTTAAATACTTTTTTGAAAAACCCCCTCTTACATAAATAACTTGCAGATCACACGAAAAAACTGCAATGTCTTATTATATCTACTCTAACAACTAATGAATAAAGAATCCCACACTTTCTACTAATGTCGGCGGATGGATCAAAGAGACGAGACTTTGCAAATCACTGGACAGTGTAGTCGATCATTGCCCTTAAATAAAGACCACCTGAAATTCCATTCACAGACAAGAACTCAGACAAGGACAATTGTTTATGCTCGAATCTTTTGAAACATTTGAATCTAAAACATGGGTGGCTTCAGGATTCTAAAATACCTTTAAGAATTTGCTGGGCATGTGAATCCAGGAGGAGGTTTCATGCTGCACTGAGCAAAAACATTGAGAGCCACCGGAAGAATAAGGTTGAGGTTGTGGACGCTAGCCCTTATTGTTGTACACAGACATGCTGCTGCCCCTAAATCTACAATATCTTTCAAGAGTGGGCAGCACTCCGTGTGGGGGTCTCCAAGGCTTATCTTTACCAACCCTCCAAGCAAATTAACACAGACTCCCAATTTCAGCGCATCTACAGGACATTTCTCACTCGTGGGACTTGCAGCGGGTGATTGGAGAGGGGGATTATAATGAACTTTTGGTGGAGGGGGCGTTGGAGTAGGTGTTGAAGGAGGAGGAGGAGGATTGTAATGTGTTTTTGGTGGAGGGGGACTGCGTAGAGGGGGACATGTAGGTGGTGAGGGAGGAGGAGGATTATCATGGTTACACTTGCAATTATGATATCATGGTGTTGGCGTAGTAGCCGGTTAACACGATGAGATCCCTCTCCACCACCAAGTTAACCGGATTGGAGAGGGATTTCATTGACCGGTGGTGGAGAGGGATCTCATCGTGTTAACTAGTTGCTACGCCAACACATGGGAGCAAAGTGATCTTTGGAGGGGAGAAGAAAATACAAGTAAAGCAGAAAAAAAAAATATATATATATATATATGCCAAATGGAGAGTATTCTATTTCCTAGATCCACAACAAGCAAGAACAACAACAAGAATTTGACAGTTAGAGCTGTTGTGCACTTGTTATCACGCCTTTTCGAAAAATAGAGCTGCTGTGTATATTCATGCCCTTTTTCATACAAAAACAGAGTAACATAAATTTTTTTACATATAATAGATGTCAGGAGAAGCCTCCAGATACACGCCAAAAATAGAAGTTTCTGGATGGAAAAAAAAGGAGAGTTAAATGTGGTGGTTGGAGTAGTTGGGGTGATGTGGCAGAGGAGATTAGTTGGAGATCCACGTCTGCCAACACTCCCCCTTAATCTTCACTGCCATATATGTCTGCTATTCCAATTCCTTCCCGGAGATGCTCAAAGACATGCTTTGCAAGTGGTTTTGTGAAGATGTCTGCTAGTTGCTCTTTGGACCTGCAAAACTCAAGATGAATGTCACCATTGTTCACCAATTCTCGAATAAAATGATATCTTGTGTCAATATGCTTGTTGCGTTTATGGAAGACATGATTTTTAGATAAAGCAATTGCAGAATTATTATCACAATAAATTTTTGTAGGTTCTTCTTGTGGATGCTTCAAATCTGAAAGTACTCTTCTCACCCATACTTTTTGGCAAGCTGCTGATGTTGGCTGCAACATATTCTACTTCAGCTGATGAGAGTGTCACAATTGGTTGTTTCTTTGATGCCCAAGAGATAGCACTTGATCCAAGATGGAAAATGTAACCGGAAGTACTCTTCCTATCATCCAAGCTACCTCCCCAATCACTATCCGTATATCCAATCAGCTTGTAGTCATCTGAAGATGTATACAAAATTCCAAAGTTCTTTGTTCCAGCTATATACCTTAAAATTCTTTTTCCAACCTTCCAATGTGATTCCTTAGGTTTGTCCATGAATCTAGAAATAAGACTAACCCCATGCATGATATCAAGTCTTGTGGCGGTTAGATAGATATATAAGGCTGCCAACTAATCTTTTAAATAAAGTTGCATCAACACTAGGACTTTTGTCGTCCTTACTAAGTTTTAAACCCAGTGCAATTGGTGTAGGGGCTGCATTGACATTTGTCATCTTGAATCTTTTCAACAAGTCACTAGCATATTTGCTTTGACATATAAAAATTCCTTGATCACTTTGACTTACCTCTATTCCAAGAAAGTATCTCATGATCCCCAAATCAGTCATATCAAATTCACTTTCCATGGCTGCCTTGAATGATTTAATTGACATGTTACCTGTGAATATCAAATCATCTACATACAAGCAAACTATCAAGATTTCTCCTTCATCATTCACTTTGACATATAAAGTTGGTTCATTGCCACTCTTGCTAAACCCATTGTTCACAAAGTAAGAGTCTATCTGCCATACCAAGCTCTAGGAGCTTGCTTCAAACCATATAGTGCCTTTTTCAGTTTGTATACCTTATGTTCTTCTCCCAAAACTTGATAAATAGGTGGTTGTTTTATATACACTTCTTCTAAAATGCCATTCAAGAATGCTGATTTGACGTCCATTTGGTAAACCTTCCAATTATTTTTAGTCATGCTATGGATAAAACCATTCTAATGGTATCCAATTGCCACCGGTGCAAATGTTTCATTGTAGTCTATGCCGTAGTTGTGTGAAGCCTTTAGCTACTACTCTTGCCTTTTGTTTCTCTACTTTTCCATCAGCATTATACTTTGTCTTGTAAACCCACTTAACTCCAATCACATCCTTGCCTTTAGGAAGCTCTACTAGATCCCAAGTTTGATTTTTTTCAATTGATTGAATTTCTTCATTCATGGCTGCAATCCAATTGTCATCTTTAATGGCATCCTCAAAATAAATTGGATCAACTTGTGTTAAGAATGCAAAATTAGAGCATAAATCATCATTTTCAGCCTCTTGTATTTCATCATAAATCTCTCTTAGACTACGTGACTTCTTTGAAGTGTTTATAGACCTTGATCTTAGTGATGCAAGTGTTGGATTAGAAGATTCGTTGCTGTTATTACTTGCTGGAGTAGTTGGATTTGGAGTGGTGGGTGCCTTAGAAGGCATTGAAGGAACATTTGCTTGAGTAGTAGGAATCACAACTTGAGTTTCATTCTCCTCATTCTCTTATGGAACACTAGCTGCAATTGTAGTTGTTTTGTCTATACTACCATCCCATGCTTCTTCTTCAACAAAATTAACATCACAGCTTATTATGACCTTCTTTGTGATATGATTATATAACTTATATGCCTTCGATTGTTCACTATATCCCACAAATATGCACTTCTCTCCTCTATCATCTAGTTTCTTTCTCAACTCTTGAGGTATCAAGGAGTATGCCACACATCCAAAGACTCTCAAATGTGCTATATTATGCTTCCTTTTGCTCCAAGCTTCTTCTGGTGTTTTATTTATCACTGCTTTTGTTGGACATCTATTTAATATGTATACCGAACATGCAACTGCTTCAGCCCAATACTCATTTGGTAGGTGTTTTTCTTTTATCATACTTCGTGCCATTTCCATAATTGTTCTATTTTTTCTCTCAGCTACTCCATTTTGTTGAGGAGTATATCTTGTTGTAAGTTGTTTCTTTATGCCATTTTCTTTACAAAAATTCTGAAAATCATTTGATATATATTCACCACCTCTATCGATTCTCAATACTTTGATATAATGTCCACTTTCCTTTTCAACTTTTGCCTTGAACTCTTTAAAAACAGAAAATGCATCTAATTTGTCTTTTAAGAAATAAACCCAAACTTTCCTACTGAAGTCATCAATAAATGTCAAGAAATAAAGACTTCCACTTATGGATGGTGTTTGCATCGCTCCACAAAGATCTGAATGCACTATCTCAAGTGGATGCTTTGCCCTATAAGATTCCCCAACTGGAAATTTATGTCTATGTTGCTTTGCCAATATGCAACTCTCACATGTTGTTTTAAGTGGTTCTATTGGTGGCAACCCATATACCATTCTTTTCTTATATAACAGTTGTAATCCTTTGAAATTTAAATGCCCAAATCTTAAATGCCATAGCCAAGATTCATTTTTGTAAGAAGCTTTGAAGGCTAATTCAGCAACCTTTTGCAATTTGTGTGGCTCTAGGAATAGTTCACTTTGGATTCTAAGTGGAAACATCCTATTTTTTGTCATTTCAACTTTTGCAATCAGCCTATTGCTTGGTTTCTTGTCTAGAATCACACATTCACCATTTTCAAAGTATATTCTATATCCTTTTTGCACTAGTTGCCCAATGCTTATGAGATTGTGTTGCAATCCAGGAACATAGTATACATCAGGGATATGCTTCTTCTCACCTTGCTTGGTTCTTATATTAATTGATCATTTTCCCATGACTGATACTTGGTGATCATTCCCCAATTTTACCTTTGATTTTACCGATTCATCAATTGTTGCAAACATCTCCTTACTCCCACTCATGTGATTGCTACATCCGCTATCTAGGAACCATACCTCTTTGGAACTCTCTTGTGCTACATTGCATGTTATAAACATGGTGTTTTGCTCACTAGTGTTGGGTTGGTCCTCATTTGTGAAATGTGCCTTTTGCTTATTCATGTCATATTGTCTTTTTCTACATTCAGATGCAAAATGCCCAAATCTATTACAATAATGACATTGAATGTTGGATTTATCATACCTTTCTCCTTGATAATGGCTATGAAAGTGGTTTCTGCCTCTTCCTCTTATTGGTGTAGAATGGGTATGTGGGCTTGATACTAGTCTTTTGCTTTCAAGTTGTGTATTTTCTCTTCCTCCTCTTGGTGTAAAACGTCCTCTGCCTCTGTTGTAATTTGATCTCCCTCTTGTTTTGCCAAATGGAAGTTGAGCTTTGAATGCATTCTCCAATGATGATGCCCCTGACCGATTTAATCTTTGCTCATGTGCTAAGAGTGATCCCATTAATTCATCTACTGATAGTTGTGTAAGATCCTTGGATTCCTCAATGGCTACTACAACTGAATCAAATTTTATAGGCAAGCTTCTAAGTATTTTCTCTACAATTTTTTGATCTTCAAGAGTTTCTCCATAAGATCTAATTTGATTAACTATTGTCATTGCATGAGTGAAGAATGAATCTATTGAATATGAATCCTTCATTTGCAGATTTTTGAAATCCCTTCTAAGCATTTGTAATTTCGTTGTTTTTACCTTGCTTGTGCCTTGGTATGTTGTTTGCGACTATCCCATGCTTGTTTTGATCTTGTGGGCAAAATTGCTACTCTTGGAAAGATTGATTCCTCCATTGCTTGTTGAATGAAGAATAATGCCTTTGCATCTTTCTTTTTGTTTTCCTTCAATAAGTCCTTCTCTGCTTGTGAAAGAGCTTGATATGCTTGTTGGTCAGCTGGTTCATTAAATCCATTCTCAACCAAGTCCCAAACATCCTGGGAACAAAACAGAGTTTTCATTTTTATGCTCCAAAAATCATAATTTTTGCCATTGAATGTTGGTATTTGAGGTTGTGCAATATTTCCACTTGTGCTTCCCATTCCTCCAAAGCTTTGTCTCTGCTAACTATTGTTCTAGTACTTCTTGCTCTGATACCAATTTGCTGGAGGGGGAGAAGAAAAATACAGTAAAACAGAAAAAGACTATTAAATCAGCCAAATGGAGAGTATTCTATTTCCTAGATCCACAGCAAGCAAGAACAACAAGAAGAATTTGACAGTTATAGCTGTTGTGCACTTGTTATCATGCCTTTTCGAAAAAACAGAGCTGCTGTGTATATTCATGCCCTTTTTCATACAAAAACATAGTAACATAAAAAAATTTACATACAATAGATGTCGGAGAAGCCACCGATACACGTCAAAAATAGAAGTTTCTGGATGGAAAAAGAAAAGAAGAAGGAGAGTTAAATGTGGTGGTTGGAGTAGTTGGGGTGATGTGGCAGAGAAGATTAGTTGGAGATCCACGTCCGCCAACAAGTGAGTTGCAATACTTGTAGCATAAGTATGACAAAGAATGCTTTCTTTGTTATCTTGATTTGGATTTAGACAATCACAATTAAATTCAGTAGGAACAAGAAAGAAGAAAACAGAGCTGAAATGAATTCATTGTAGATTGGAAAAGATGATTTAGGGTTTTATAGGCTCGGCGTTGCTAAATTTGAATGATTAAATATCCTTCTCTGGTTTCAGGTCAAGCTATGAACGTGAACGACTAGTTGGCCTGCATGATTCGTGGCACATGATGCACCCTTATGCCAGATTGGCTTCTTCTCTAAAATGTTTGAGCTTAAGTATGTCATTCTTACGTGTGTAAAAATTTATATTCATCTTGTTTTACACAATTTTTAGTCAAACAGGTAAGGGAAGATAAATTACAAGCATCCAAACTATAAAATGAGGGTTTATGATAATATTGATCGAATAAAAAATTATAATGATAGGCGCATCTCTTGGCTCTGAAATATTTTTATTTATTAGAGTAAAAGCAGAGCTGTCATATAACCTTTAATGAAATGGCAAGATGGATCGTGAGTAGAGATGGTCACCTGAATCAGATTTGCTATGATTTTATATCATTATATGCCTGAGCATTTCTTAATACTTCTGTGCACTATCATTATATTTATCTGATAATAATTTATCAGATGAATAATCTATTTTCAAACTATGGTGTGGACAGATTTCAAAAATTCGTACCATGTTTGTTCATTATGGTGGACAATTTAGACGCAGAGCATGTTGCAATTTATAATAAGGAAATTGGAATACTCTGCTAACAAAAATTGGCATTAACAGCTCGACTTGCTTACAAAAATTGTGGCAACTGTTGGACTGAAATTCAGACATGTATTTATATTATCAAATCTCCACATAATTTTAAGTCCATGATACGCTAAATCTTCTCATAGAGAACATTTTTAGACGAAGATAAAAAGGTGATTAATGATATTTTAATGTATACATTTGAATATGTAACATGCTTCATAAAGATGTCCATTAGTGCAACTAAGCGTTCATTCTAGAAATAAGTATCTTTTAACGGCGCAAAAATGAAATATATGAAATTAGTACTAAATTGCACATACACTTGCCCATGCACCTAGGAGAACTACATAAGGATGAGAGCATGTAGTGCAACAATTAGATTTTTTCAATAGGTGATCTTCACGAACAATAATAGTTCAAGATCATGAAATACATGATTTATTCTTATGGATTTTTAATGTGTTTTTAATGGTATATGTACGTTTTTAGGGTTTCTACTTTGTTGCAGTGATTATTGGTCATCTTAAGGTTGTGTGACTAAGAGACACATCCAATGATTGTAATTTTATAGGAAAGTGAATTTCACAAGATATTCTATAACTTGAATTCGAAAGGGTGTTGGACTTTATAAACCTAGGCCAAGAATGTACAAATCTCAATTGGGCCATATAGTAGTTGTATTATCCTTCCAAAACTCATTTTCTAAATCAAAACACATAACAAAGTGTATCTAGTCTCTAATCTAACTTTTCCACCTATCAACACATCTATCTTCTTGTTCTTGTCTATATAATTGAGCCTTCTTATCCACGTATGCATTTGAGCTATTGTTTATTGTTATATTAATAGTTGTAGGAATTAAAGTATTATTTGAGCTACGTATGGGTAGTTGTATATCAATTCGATGAAAGAATCCTTGTTACAAACCCTTATATCCTCTATTTTTTCTACTTAGTATATCTCATCTTGAATTAAGTTGTAACTATTTCCTAGAAAATCGGAGCCCCTGCTTTTTAGGGAGAAGATTTGTGCGGGTGGGAAAAAGGGGGGGCTGGAGTTTTCCTTCACCCACATAAATTTTATTTTTGGCAAATGGCAGTTTATAGCTATGAAAAAGCCTTTGGCGGGAATATTTTTGGAGGGAGATAATTATTTTGGAGGGAGAGACAACCTTTATGAAGAGCAGATCTGGGGAACTCCATGCATCTCTTCTGGAGAGGTTGCTGCAACAAAGATCAAGGTATGTAATTTATTTATTTTTCATTTTCCAGGTCTATTAAAATCAGAACAGTTTGAATATTTTGAAATATTGTTTGTTCTGTTTCTTCTACCCATTGCCTTCTTGACACCACCTGCTTCCAATGTTGCTGCTCCATAATCTGGCTCTCTGAGTATAAATCTGGAAGGACCTGCAGCCTTGCTAATGTATATCAGCCCTCATGGACAGTCAACCCAGTATATGAATCTTTTGTTTAAGGTGAAGATGATGTTATAGTATCAAGCATGTTATAGGTATACCAGGACACCCTTACAGAATCTACAGATTATTGTTAAATAGGAATTCAAAAATATTTACTATGCAGTGACTTAGATACTTGGAACTCTTTTAAAACGAAATTGTTGTCTAAAATTGATACCACAAAAGATTTAGGCATGTGTGCTGTAATTCACCGTATACTGTATTTGTAGTTGAAGAATAATTGCACTTTCATTTAGAAAATAGGATGATGGTCAAATCTCATGCAAATATGATTTTAAGAAAATTTAGCTTTTGCAGAGAAAGTCTCCAACTTCTGAATTTTAGCAGTCTTTGTTTTTCACTTAATAGCACAGGCTATCTTGTTACATTTGTTTGCTATGGTAGCTAACAACACTTCTCTTACAGCAACCTGAAGTTTATGCTTTATGGCTACGTTTATCATATTCATTCATGTCAAATCCAATTTTAGGAAATTTAATCTACCAAATAGATTTTGTTGTATGAATAGGTTCACTATCTTTGTACAAAGTTCCTTCGCTGTTTTATATTTTTTGTCGATTGCATTTTTGAGACATTGAATGTCTATCTGATGCATATTAAATTGCTACAAAAACTGCAGGGAAAACTACTTTATTCTATCTTCCCATGGATAAAAGCTTGCATCGCCCAACTCCTACGAAGGGTGGGTTTTTAGGTATTCAACATTACTTTCCCAAGATGAATTACCTGAAGAAGTGTACTCTTTAGATGATTACAACTTCTCAGAATTTGTTCAAAGTACCCAAGGGGACAATGAAGAGGTGGTCATAACTTCTAGAGAGAATTTTGTTCTCAAAGAATCCTACTTCTCACCAAAATCAACACCACGATATGAACCTGCCCCTATCAATCAAGAAGAAATTGGAGTGAAGCAACCTGATGTTATTGAAAATCAATTTTCTGACCGACGACAAAAGAGTAGAGTTCGTTGGAGCATTGCAGACACTTCTATTCTTATTGAAGCAAAGCGTATTGAAAGAGATACGCAAACCAATGGCAGTGCAATGAAAAAAGCCATTTCATCTACTGAAAAATGGAAAATAGTACAAAATTATTGCTCTAGTCATGGTGTTGATCGTACTGCAAACCAATGTCGAGATCGATGGGAGCATGTTTTGCCTGATTTTAAAAGAATCCGAGATTATGAATCACATATTCCATCGAGGCCATGATAGTTATTGGAATATGACAACCCGAGAGAGAATTGATAGAAAGCTTCCAACAAATTATGCAAAAGAAATTTTTGATGCAATGGAGGTAAATTTTGGTGTTGATCGAGCAATTAACCCTAGAAATATAACCATTGATTCTTCAGACAACAACTATGTATTTCGGGAGGATTCTCACTCACCAAATGAAGATGTCCAAGGGAAAGAATGTCCAAGCCAAATGAAGAGTCCCAATGAAGGGGACAACCAAACTACTGGCAAAAAATGGAAATCAACAAGCAAAACAAGTACTATAAAGGATACGTTTGCTGAAAATAATAAGCTGATAATTTCTACTTTGCAGATGGCTGAAGAGGGGCGTATGAAATGCCATGAAATGGATTGTGTTTTGATTGAAGAGCGTCACAAAAAAAGATTGTGTTTTGATTGAACAACGCATGCAAAAGGAAGAGTTAAATGAAGAGAGGCTGATCAAAATTGAAGAACAAAAGATCAATGTGCAGTTGAACTTAGTTTCAGCTTTAAATTCCATTGGACAAGCAATGATGAAGATTAGTGATTCATTTTGAAATGAGGCAACTCTTCAAGTTATCTTGAGAACATATACATGCAGCTCTGGTTGTTTTGTTTCCTTTATGTAATCCTTATGGCATTGATAATAAAACTTTTTGATCTTCAAAGTCCAATTTGTTCCAATGATTTTAAATCTCAAGTTCTTCTTTTATATGCATTACCTATATAAGGAGGTGTTGAAGATAATAGAACATTTGTGAAGTCTGATTTCATACAAGGAATAATGAGGCAAGTGTTTGTATTATTGTAGATTAATGAATGAATGTGGAGTTTCTACAAGGACTTAAGACTATAGGGAAGTGTGTTAGCACAAGGAAGAAAACCAAGTGCTTATTCTTATAGCTAATTGGAAAAAGGGACTAAAATATGAGAATATTGTTATACAGGACTATAGATTTAAACACTTAAGGCTTCCATGGTGGAAACTTGCAAGGAAACATTACCCCCTTCATAATGTTAGAATTTGGTAAAACTGTACTGAAGGATCTGGGAAAGCTTCTGAGTTGGAATCTTAAAGCTAAATCATAAAACATTGAAGTCGGGATCCCATGATAAACCATTTTTCCATGGTATGACTTCATGTGATGCTTGATCAAGAAATGAAAATATACCAATGTTGACTGTTTTTACTGCCAAATATGAAAACTAATTCAATTACAGTCTCACTATGAAAAAGTTTGTTGTAAATTTAATGTTGAGAACTTGAGACAGTAGATAAAGTGAGGTTAGTCTAGTTAGGTTCTCTTAATCCTCAACCCTAGCAACTCCTAATCTGAGCAAAGCCTATCATTAACTGTGCATCTTTCCTTTGCTGACTTCTCAGAACTTTGAAGAGTAGGATGGCTCAGGCACTCCTATAAATGCAACAATTTTAAAATTATATCTTTCCATATTAAATAATGATTCTTGTTCTGAAACAGTACATTCAAAATAAGATATCAATATTAAGATTCGGCAATTGTGATTACTTATCTGTGATAAACTTATAAATGCACTAGGCCCTCACTAACCTTTAATGCTAACTCGAGTCAGTGCTTGATAAAAATATTTAAGCCATAGGAAACCCAAATCACGATCTTTCTCATCTTCTTCAAATTTGCCTTCCTTTTAATCACAGGGCATGCATGTTCCATGCAAGTTCACTCTCTCCCCTTGCATGCTCTGGCTGTGAGGATTATCTCTCTTTATGTGTTAGGTTGAACTGTAGAAGTATTCTTAATATGTTTGCAATAGGAAATTGGCATGTGAATGCTTGAATCCATCCTCTCTCCTTGCCATCCTTTTTCTTTTAAAGAATAGTTCTCTTGTTTTTTCCTTAAAGAGAAGTCATGCCAATTTTTTCTCGCATTTTCAAAGATATTATTTTGTTGAACAAAATTGTGTTTGTAATTGAACACATAAGACAAATTCAATGTTTAAATGCTCCACTTAGGGCACACACCAGTATCTTATCAAGTTTTATATTGTGGATATGAGGAAAAGTCTTTGAATTTAATTGAATTCATGAGGAAGCCATTTCAAATGGCCATATACATGTAACATATTATTTATTATGTTTTATTAATTAATTAATAAAAAAATTTACTCTTCAGATCATATTATTATTATTGGTATCTTCCATGCTTATACTATTATTACCTCTTTAGATCATCGGGTAAGCTAGGATGGTTTAATCCTAATCAACTAGAGCCTAATGCTAAAATTGCCAACTATGGCACCCACTAAGCTTAATTTGAAAGTGCAATTTTTCTTCATATTTAAAGCACTGCTTTAGCATGAAAATTTGGGAAATAATGCAGCTTCTTCAAGATATTCTAAGTTGTATTTTAAACTCTTCAACATGTATCTTACTTTTCATGAACTTTATGTAAAGAAGTTTGACTTCCTTTTCTTGAAAATAGTGGCATACTGCATCATCAAATTGTTATGTGTTGTACTTTGTACTACATACTTGAAGTTAAATGAGCCCTTATAATGCAAATATGAATATTGCATCTTTGCTCTTTGCACATTTTGTTTAGTTGCAACTTTAAAAGTTGTAGACAGATCCTAGAAGATGAAACTTGTACACTTATGTTGAAAATATTGCCTTCTAATTCATTAATGAGCACTGAGATTTGCAATCTTTTCCTCCTAAAAGCAAGTTGATCTTGTTTTGCATTCTGCTTCTTTTTGTGTAAGCTATAGCTTTTTTGTATGTGCTTAGGAACTGTGATTACTTGGAGTTTTCTTGAATATTTGAAGCTAACTTTAAGATGCACTCCTCTCAGTTGTATGGCTGCAAATTGTACTACTTTCAGGAAACTTGTACTCTTGATTGCAAATCTTGATATTCCTTTCCTGCTTTAGGACATTACTTCAATTTATATGATGTCATGCAATCTCTTGAAGGCATAGAATCCAAGGAAGTAACAAGTAATTCCATTGTATATTGACTAAAGCTCTTTTTTGTAGGGAGGAGTACACATTTCAGGTTTTTTATATTCCTATTTGTAAGAGGCATTCTTCAATTGCACAATGGATCATCATGCAAGGCAAAAAATGAAATTCCTCCTAGCATGTGCAACAACAATTATTCAATTAGCATTGCAAATTTGGAATGATCTTCAAGACTCAACCAATATTCGACGCATATCAAAGAAGCGTAAGCTACATTCATTTATTCCATCACACTCCACCAATCCAGAGGATGAAAACATGGATATGGAGACTTTTTAATTACTAGTGGGCAAGAGAATTTGGTTCTTGAAACAGATTTTCAATTTCTCAATGGAGAGGTAGGATACAAGGAGAATGGTATGTAAAACCTCATTCCTTGCATTGGTGGAATCACTATATATTTGAAGTTAAATGTGATGATCAACGGTTTCACAACATATTTAGGTTGCCTTATGAACTATTTGAATCTCTTTGTGAATCCTTGCATGAAGACCTTAGTCAAGGTGACATACCTTTTTCATTCGTCACATCTATAAAGAGTAGAGTGTTTCCTGTTGAAAAACAAGTGGCCATTGCAGTGCTACGACTATCCTCTGGGATGACAATGATAAACATCAGTGAACTTTTTGGGTGTGGAAAGTCAACTATTGTAAGAACTGTGAATAAGTTTATTAATGCAATGCAACATCGATTTCATAGGAACATCCAATGGCCAAACAATCAATTGGATCTTGAAATTTTGAAGGAAGGATTTCACCAAAGACAAGGCTTTCCGAATTGTTGTGGGGTTATAGATGTAACTCACATTCAATTCCGACTTCCAACCAATGAGTGTTCAGCTGATTGGTATGATAGAGATCACAACTACAACATGTCCTTACAAGCCATTGTTGATAGCAATATGTGTTTTATAGATGTTTTTACAGGATGGCCTGGTTCTGTTAATGATGCTAGACTATTGCGAAATTCTTCTTTCTTCAAATTGTGTGAAGGTGGACAAAGGTTAAATGGTCATTCTGTTTCCATTGGTTCTTCCAACATGAGAGAGTACATTATAGGTGATGGCGGATATCCATTATTGCCATGGTTAATCACACCTTTCAGTGGATCTTTGACAGCTAGTCAAAGAGAATATAACTTTAAGTTGTCCTCGACACGTATTGTTGTTGAGTGTGCATTTGGGAGGTTAAAGAATACATGGCGAATCCTACAATCTAGAATTTGTCAGCCTAATTTACAAATGCTACCGAAAACTATTCTTGTGTGTTGCATATTGCATAATATGATGTTAGCTTTAGTGGAAGATGAATCCAATGGAATTGAAGTTGTTGACAATGCAAACTATGTGCATACCAATGAATTGGGAGCTGATCCAGTTGCAACATTATCTCGGGAAGCCTTAATGGATTTTGTTAATGGTGATGACAATCTTATATGTGTAAGGTATAAGTCTGAAAATTGCAGTTTTGTCTTCCTTTTACCAATTTTTTAAAAGATTGTTTTTAGTTTAATTACTGACAATGTGTTTATATTATTGCAGACATGAATAGATCAAAAAGTAGACATTAAGATTCCAGTTCTGGTTGGATTTTTAAAGCTTTCCAGTCCAAGATAAAATATAAGGATATGGTTAAAAGTTCTCAACAAGGGTTGCATGTTAATCCTGCAGCGTTGTCAAGATCTATGGCCTTTCAGGAAAACTGCTAGAGCTTCTTTGTCCCTTTTTCCCTTTATTGAAAAACACTCATTTTCTCTTTAAATAAAGTATAAAAAGCTTTAGAACAGCAATATTGGTCAGTGACTTTGTCATACGATGAAGAGGCTTGCACTGTAAAGTGGAATGGTGGAATTGAACCCTGAAAATAAAGTATAAGCTAGCCACTTTTTATTGGCATCTATAAATTGGGCACAAAACATGACATATGTATATATAGCGGAATGTGTGAACTACATTTAAATACATTGGCTCTCTTTCCAGAGTCGAGATAAATGAAGGTAGTAATGGCTGAATATGTAGGTTTTATATTTGCATCATCAATACAGTCATGCCATCTTTTGATCATAAGCTTGTGTGTTTGATTTCAAGGTATGACTAAGGAATACTTCTTAAAATATTGTCAATAAGTTGTGTGTTTTTTTTAATCAAGGTTTTAGATGATATTAGAATGATATTAGATTCCAGTTTATTTTTTTTATCAAGGTTTTAGAATGATATTAGTGATTTTGCACCTTTCTTATTTCAAATTGGTGTGTCTAGAATTATTGGTGGTGACAACCCAAGTTCGTTTGCAGCTTTGTAACAACATGCAGATTTATTCTTTTCCACACGGTTGCAGGTTGTGTAATCACCATTTTCTCATTCCACACCATTTTCTTTTGCCTTTGCTTTTTCAGCACAGGACAATCTTCTGAATTATATTCGGATATGAGGCTTTATGCTTGCTGCTAGATAGTTGCAGGAGTGCAAAGTTATGGGATTGGAACTCCAAGAGGACCTTGTTTGTGTTGCTTGTCATGCTAGTAGTGTTGTATGAATGTAAAGTTTGTTGTTGCAACTTGAAAGTGGACACTCTGACCGACTTGTTTGAAGAGTATAGATTGGGAAAAACAACAATATTTTTTTTACTAGTGATTTCACATAAGGTTACAATAAAATTCATCCAACAATCTTTATTTGAAGGCCCAAAGCCAGTATTTCAAAATTACTAATATGACACAAAAGAACACCATGTACTACATATTAGGTGTCCACAAAATAATCACCATTCTACAACATCTGTTCCAGGCCCCAACTCACAAAAAATGACTTGGAATGGACCAAATTTCATTTGTTGTGAACATGAATGCCGAACAGACCATTATGCCCCTAAAGAAAAAGGAAAGAACTTCCAACCATTATGAATGTCGAATAGACCATTATGCCCTCGTCATCCTCTTCATGTTGCATCTTGATATCTTGATACTGCTGGCACTCTAAAAGCAAATCATTCATATTACTCTCTGCCTCTGTGAACTCCATCTCATCCATGCCCTCCCCTGTGTACCAATGCAAGAAGGCCTTTCTCCTAAACATGGCAGTGAATTGTTCACTAACATGATGGAACATTTCTTGAATTGAAGTAGAGTCAGCTGCACACAACATGTAATTGCTCTGTAATCTCCATGTTTGTGCCTCGCAGATTTGTTGTGGACAGGGTCTGTGAAGGGGAGGTCATATAGTGATGCTTGCAGAGACAAGTCATGTAGAGTTCAAATCCATTTTGTGCTCTTCCTTACATCATGTCAAATCCAGCTGCACAAACAACATCAAAGCGGTGTCCATGGGACCATAAATCCAATCCCTAAATAATCTCTGCAGCAAAGGAGCAACAACATCAAAGTGTCTCTTCCCCCAAGGTTACGAATAAAACAATGTATGGACCTCCCTCAAAGTCTAGGAAGGGAAATGTGAGTTGTCAGATTTTTCTACCTCCATGGAAAAGACCATAAATGTGATAGCATAGGTTAAGAGGATTTTGCATTATGTAAAATGAGGGAGCCCCGCCAAGGCACTGAACGATTGACAAATGGCTTAGAGGAAAGGGGCCAAAGGCGTGTGTGTTCTTGGAAAGCAATAATTGTTGAATGCGCAGTGTAGGATTGGGGAAAAGCACCATGAAATATGCCAAAACAAAATTCGTGTAGATGGTCTTATATTTCATAGCACGTATCGAATTTTTCAACAGTGGGACGTGTTATTGAAATGTGGCTGTATGGAGATGGTTTCAGGTTATGCTGCGAAACTGAGTTTAGATTTGACAGCAAACACATTCTTAGAGGTTTGTTTATTTTAAAAACCCCGCTGGTTATGTGGATTTGTTTACATTTAGTGCAACATTTCCAATAATTTGTAAGGAATTGTACCAAATATTGTATGTGCAAGTGTGCTGGTAGAGACGTATGCAAAGTGGTAGCAAACACAAGACAACCAAACTGTTTTACAAAATGCCTCAAAGAAATACGGGTTCTGGAACCCCAGGTTCGCAGGATATACACAAAATGGGTTTTATATGTATAGCTTGGAGCTATACAAGTAAGAAAACAAAAACAAAAAATTAATAATAATAGAAGCAAGTGCAAAGGAACATGATCGGCTCTAAAAGGCATTAAAGAGATATGGTCTCTTGAAATGTATTGATGGTTGTTTATACAGAACCTGTATTCGTTAAAGAGGCCTTTAATTGAAATAAATGTGTGTGGAAGGCAACGTTGGAAGAGTATGCAAAAGTTTTATAACCCTTTAAACAAATGCAAATTTTGTGCTCAATTACTGCTCCCTGTCATAGTGAGCACCCTCATGATTTGTGCCAAAAGGAATAAGTCTTCTTAGTGTTTGTAATAAGGCATTATTGCCACTTACATTATATTTCCCTTTAATGCATTTTCCTTTGACGTGTTTCCTTTCATTGTTGTTAATTTTTTTTCAATTTATTTATGTATTTTGTTGTAATAAGTACACTTGCGAACCGGATGCGATTACGATCTTTTAAGTTCATGCACGAGAGGATCGGGCATACTTTTAGTGTGAGGTGGAGTGAAAGTACATGCAAAAGAGTAAATTTGTTAGTGTTAAGGGTTCACTAAGGACTAAAGGAGTGTAGTTGTGGATGATAGTGTGGGTTGCTTGAGAAAAAGGTGCTATGGATAAAGAGAAGGATGGTGATAATAGGTAATGAAGAAAATTGTTCTAATTGAAGACCACGCGTATGAGAAAATTTTGTGCGGTGTAACATGACGTAGGTAGTAGCATGGGAAACTACTTGGGATGAGGCATAGAGGTTGATGTACTTTGGTGCGTGAAGGCACACGTAATGAGGTCTGTGGCTAAGAAGTAGTAGGTGTGCTAGAAGGTTACGACTAGGGCACAGGAAAAAGTGCGTAAAAAATAATAAAGGTGTAATTAAAGCTGCATACGGTAGTAGGTGAAGAGAAATTAATGCGGAAAATTTCGACAAATCTATAAAAGGGGTCTTTGCAAGTTCATTTATACCTTACATACTTTGGGTTTTGAGTTGTGAAGTACATTTTAAAGAACGCGATTGGAGTGCAAAGTGCGAGAGTGGTCATACAAAAATTGTGAACCAATTGAGAAAGGGGACACGGCCATAACATAACTCCATTGAAAGGGTGTTTGAGCTAGTGGAAGGCATGCGGAAGGAAGGTTTGCGAAGCTAGGGTTTGAGAAAAAAATTACGGTTAGGGAATGCTTTAGGGCACATGGAATTAGGAGTTACGAGATCTCGATCAAGCACAAGGAAACATTACAAAAAGCAAAATGGCACCCAGCGAGCACTGGAGTAACTACTCGAGGCAAGAAGAAGAATGACGTAGAAGTGGAGGTTGAGGACGCACCAAAAATCGATTTTTGATATGTAATAGCCTAAAGGAGTTATAATGGGGCGTGATTTGGGAGCCTCATATCTCGAAAGAGTAAAGTGAGTGACTACGACCACTACACCAACACAAATCTAGATGAGATCAAGAAGGAGTTGACATAGAAAATGGATCGGCGTACGAAAGACAATAATCCGGTATACGATGATATTGGGAAGAAAATCTTGGAGAAAGTTGGGGTTTTGCACGTCCTATGAGCTCCCATACATGGAAAACCGAGAGAGGATTTATTAGTGGTTAATATCAAGGGTCCATGATGACTTCCTTTATTTTTCTGGAAGAAGGGTGTGGCTCATCATGCCTTTCATTAGAAGGCTTACTGGATTGAGGAGCTTGGGCACAGAGATTGCTAGTGATTTGTAGGAAAATGTGAATATAGAAGCCACTGCTAAGGAGTTGGGATACCATAAATAAGGGTGCATGATGCCCATAGCCAAGGTAACCAATCATGTCATTAAGATTGTATCTCGCTTATTGACAAAATTCAATGTCTAGGAAAGATGGGGCGTAGTGAACAAAAGATGACTGCATATTGCAAAGAATATGGTGCAAGGTACTTCGTATAACCTAGCATCATTTATAGATGAGGGTATTATTGAGGAAGCATGGAAAGGGGATAATATTATTTGGGGTGCTATCCTTATGTCAATTGTATTTGTTGAGATTGGGGTTCTAGATGGCCCAAAGGATAAAGCTTGGCAGTATCCAGAGGAGAAGAAATCACTTGCAGAAAGGTTTTCCAAATACACTTGTGATGGGTCCACTGGGGGCACATACAAAAATAGATTGGAGATGTGGTATAGAAGGTTGCGCGAGGATTTTGAATACGAGTGACACATTACCATAGATTTTCCATCCACCGTTGAGGGGGAAGTAGAATTTGCAGTGTTCCAACACTATTGTGCTAGCAAATTTAGAATGAAGACTAGATAATGGGGCCCATGGTGCAAACTTCCTTATGCATTCACCGCACGGTACTTTCAGGCTTATGTCAATAGGTTCTTAGATGCACACAAGTTTAGTTTTGATGAAAACAAATTTGACTACTAGTACCACACTCTTCGAAAGACTTATTTCTATCCAAGAAAGTCTGCATACACAGAGAAAATAATATTTGATGATATTATAATAAATTCTATAAGTTTGGTGATTGGGAAGGTGGTAGTAGCTAAGGTGTATATCAACCTTAAGCCAAAATTGGTAAACGGAAAATATATTAAAAATGAGTTCAAGCTTCTGAACCGCGAGAGGAAAATAGACATTTGGGACAAGGCGGAAGCACGTGCCTACTCTCGCATCGAAGAAGAAGAATTTTATAAGGAAATGGAGGATGTTGATGCACTGGAACATGGTGCATGAAGACATGCTAACCGTTGGAACTAAGAGGCGACACGAAAGCTCCTCTTATAGAGGAAGAAGAAGTGAGGGAAAAGATTGGTCTTGAGGAGAAGATAAAGGAGAAGGTGGCGCGAAGGGCCAAGTCTTCGAGGAGAGTCTTGAGGAGAACAAGGACAAAGGGAACTAGTGCGGGACCCTCTCACCACCAAGGATATTTCGAGGATGTCTCTAGTGGCCAGCCCATAGAAGCAGATAAAGAAAAGGTGCGGGTATGTGCCTAGGAAATAAGATCAAGAATAACTTTCTCGATGAGGATGCACGTATTGTACAAGACACACCTATTCTTGATGTAAATGGGGAAGAAGATCCTAGAGAGGAAGTTACTCAACATGATACTTTGGTGCATGTTGAGTGTGATGAAGAAAAAGGCCCCACATGTGAAGAAGAGGAGAAAGAAAATCGTATAGGTGAACCATCGGGTAAGCCTACTGGGTAACATGGGGGCGTGTTAGGTGAAGTCATAGTTTATGATATAGGGATACATATTCCTAAGGGAAGGTGGTCTAGTAGGCATATGGAAGAAGAGATGTATAAGACGCCTGAATTGGGGTATGTGAATGACCCTTCAAATATTATGTGCACTAGGTTTCAGAGCACACTTGAGCCTGAAAATTTGTATGGATGGGAGTTAATGGATCCCGAGGTGGAGAATATGCGCACGAGGAAACAACTATCTTGGAGTATACAGACCCATATGGATGAGTCATAGTTTTATGTGAAGGAGGAATCATGTGTCTAGATAAAAATGAAGAAGGGGACATAAGTCGCATGTATAAATGTGAAGCCAATAGAATTCCCGATAAGTAGAAAAGCAATGCCTTGACTAAGATGGCAGCAGAAGTGGCACGCATAAATCTAGACAAGGCGGTTGCACTCAAGTCACTACTTGAAGATAACAAGAATATGAAGGAACAAATTGAGTAGTTGGTAGGCGCACAAAAAGGATAAGAAGCGAAACATCAAATTCTAGATTTTGTAGCAGAGAACTTCGGGAGAAATATTAGAAGCACATCTAGAGTTTGATGAGCGAGCAGTAAAAATCGAGACATACCCTTCATCCTTGTATTTTCTACAAGAGTGTGTCCACCTCTTAATTAAGAAGAAGGCAATTCTTGCGGCTAAGAGAGACATAAGAAGATATTGAGGGTAAGAAATAAAAGGAAAAGCAAATATTGCACATTAGACAATATTTAGCCCACCTTATACTACTATTTAGAAGTTTCTCAAGTGTATAAAGTACTAACTAATCCCACCTTTTGGCCACCTTTTCTTAACTTTTTATTTCACCTTTTTTGTATTTCTCGATACCTATCAGCCCATTTCATGACCTTTCGACATTCTATCCTTAAATTAGGGTGCCCACCAGTACTACCCCGAGGTGCCCTGATCCCATTTCGGGCACCTCGGTCTATGCACAACCTCTTTCACTTCTTTTGGGTCACTTCTAGTTTTTGGTCATCCTTATCTTCTTCTCAGTTGGCCTTGTCGGGATTAATTATGAAATTAAGCTTGAGAGCCCTATAAATATAAAGTTATAAGACCATAATGAGGGTCCTAGGTCATTGCATCTTATCACTACTATCACTCCATCTAGGGTTGCATCCATTGCATCACTTACATCCACATAGTGCCATGCATTCAAGCTAGGAGATCTGCATCACACACACTTCATAGGGGAGGGATTACATTCTATTCCATGCACACATGCTACTTACATTTCTATAGCTATTATTATTTGTTACTTCACAAAAGTGTGATTGGCCCGAGAGTACCTAGGGCACAACACACACACACACACACACACACAAACTACATCACACACACAAAATATAGTCAATGCTCAAAGTGATAAGTCCACTAGTTTAAGTCCACTAGCTTGGCGGCTGAGGTTAGTCCAACCCATTCATATGCATCTTTCATTTTTCTAGGTTTGATACTTCTCCTTGCATTACATGTCATTCTCCGATTCATCTGACAAATCCAAGCTGAATGTAGATGGAAGTACTTAGAGACATTTAATGACCATACTAGATTCAATTCTGAGGATTTACAGGTGTTTCGAGCACCCAATTATAGACCACAGTGCCTTAGGGCACCCCAAAGACACTCCCAGGTGCATGTGTTATCTCAGACAATCCAAATCTACCCTTCGCAGGGTCCCTGAGGGTTCGTCTACACTTCCATATTTTATTTCTAGATCTATGACATTGTGCGACAGTCTTCTTATTATCACCGAGTCTTCTCCTTACTCTTCTCTTACACATTAGGGTTTTATTTCATCTAGAATAGTTTATTTACATTTATTTCATACTTCTTTAGTTCATTTACAACATTTTAGTCCTCCTAACTAGATTAACATTAATACCCTAGATATCCCTTAGGCCATCTAGGTAAATCCTTATTTTTGTTAATCATTTTGGTGAACCCGACGTTTCTTTATCGCACCTTCTGAGGTGTAGTTTCCCCTTTTCCCATGGCTCAAACTCATGAGGAATTTATGAAGCTCACCTTAAAGCCATCAATGATCACCTTGTTGAATGCCCACATGATTTAGATTTACTTCTACATGTGGCTCGTGAAGAGGCCACTAACTTGGAGCTCAACCCTTCTATAGATTTTCCCACCCAACCTCCCGCCTCTACGCTTCCACCCATTTCTATTGTTCTAGTTTCGGTTCCCACTCCAACTAATCACTTCACCCCTCCTTTGGTCTCACATCAACGACAAACATCCTCTGTCTGGCAATCAGGATTTAACCTCCTTATATCACGATCTCCAGGCTCAAATTCGTAAGCTGCAATAGGCCACCACATCTCCCTCTTTAGATTCTACCTTTTTGTTGCATACCCCATTTTCACCTCTTATTTCTACTTACCCTCTTCCTCCTAACTTTTTCACCCCTAAATTGCCCATTTTTAATGGACACGGTGACCCACAAGAGCATCTTCATGCATTTCATGTTGTTTGTCTCGATTTTTCTGACGATCAACTCCTTTTAGCCAAAAATTTTCCTCACAGTCTCCATGACTACACCATGCGTTGGTTCTATGATTTACCTATTCATTCCATCACCTCCTTTACCTATCTTGATGATTTTCTCACACAATTCTCCATCAACATCGGTTCTAAGATGACCTACGCCCAATTAGCGCAACTTAAACAAGGACCCAATGAGCACTTCGCTAATTATGTTTTGCGCTACAAAAATAATCTTTCCAAAATGACTAACATCCTTTCGATTCTGAGTTGCAAGATTTATTTATACAAAGCCTTTTACCACCTCTCTACGAAAGTGTTCTCTTTGAAACCTTTTCTTCTTTTGACCAATTTTTGTCATACTCTTAAGCTTCACAAATCTAAGCTTCTCTCTATTGAAAACTAAAGTATCGAAACAACCTTCATCCTCCTCTCGTTTTCCAAACAAGACACCATTTAAACCCTCTACATCTAAGCCTATCAATACTAAACTCACAATCAACATTATTACACCTTCTAAGGAGGCACCATCCCAACCACCTCGGCGTACATTTACTAACCTCCCTATGGCACCACACCTCATCTTGCAATAACTCCTCGATAACAACCTCATCACCCTCCCGCCACCACTCGAGTTAGACCCATCACGACCCAAAGGACACAATTACAATGAAAATTTCTGTTATGGTTACCATCATGTGTAGGCCACTCTACTAATCATTGTATGAAACTTTGGGAAATTATCCAAGATCTAATTGATAATGACCAACTCGAATTCCCGAACCTACTAGCCCTCCTCCCACTAAGGACAAGGGTAAAGTCAAAAAATTTTTACAAATAATCCAACCAACGCGACAAAAAAGGCTACATACTCTTCCACTAATCATGCATACCATGCCACACCACCTCCCGATGTAGGATCACTTGACTTCTTAGTTCAAATCACGATACAACCCCACATGTTATTTCTTTCTCTCACGTTGACTATCACGCTACATTTGCATCCGACCATTTATACATACGGGCCCTTATCACCTCAACCCTATCAACAACACTAAGGTTGATCCATCTTCTCCTATTAGTACATGTTCCTTGTCTCTTTTACGATCTATTGGCTACCCTCCATCACAAATTGACTTTCTATTCAAGAGGCCTTATGGTGTCATTAAGTTACCTATCACAATTGGTCCTCTCACTCTTCTCCTCCCTTGCTTCATTAATCAAGCATTCAACCACTGTGACCTACTTCTCAACTTAAATTGGATCCATAAATCCCAAGATATTGTCTCCATCAACCACTTACGCCTTAAGTTCATCTATGAAAACCAAGTTGTCTCCATTGATGGCATCCCTCATTCACCTCCAACATCCTTGCATTCTAGTTCCACTTCTCCTACACCTCCTCCTCTCCCTCACACATCTCTCTAACATCACCAACACTACATCCTCTTCCTACCCCACCATCTCAACCAGACCCTATGTACCCACTCCATTCTATTAGTCCTACACACCGCATAGACCCTATTCCTAGACTACTACTTGCCTCTACCAATGGTCACCACCTCGCTTCATTCCACATGACTCATTTACTATCACACGTATGATCCTACCTCGTTCTCCATCACCCACACACTTTACTACACCTCGATCTTGGTCTTACATACACCCATCACATGCTATAGACTTCATTCCCCACAAATGCTTATCTCATATACTACCATTATTAGAGCATCCTTCTATGTCATCCTCCTCATCATGTATACAAGTCGATGGACATCCTTCCCTCAACCTTATTGGGTGATTCCTCTTTCCTAACCAACAGGGGCATAGCCTTTAAACACTAAAATTCCCACTCCCACACTCTCGCATCGCTACCTCTCGCATCCATACATTTTTATTTCTTCACATATCGACATTTTCATCATATATTATCACACCCTTGCAGCCCATGATGCACCCTAGTGCTTTGGTTCACACTGGACTGTTGAGGATTACCATTACACTGAACCCCACACACTACACTACAGGACCTATACATTTACATTCTATCATCCTACATTATATCTTCATGGCATACACTACACTAGTCATCATTGTATATGAGCCTAGTTTTGCATTTCATCCTCTCATTCTACATCTATGCTAGGTCACGTTGTATATGAGTCTAGCTTTTACCATCACATATTCTACCTACACCTATCATTGTATCTCCCACACTACATATACATCCTAAACACCCACATTGCATTCATACACCTTACTTACCCTACACACTACACTAGATTACATTACACATGGGTCTAGTTCCACCTATCATCATTCCATCCACCATTTTCATTACTTATCATTGCATTCATACATATTACCTATTCTACATCCTACACTAGATTTCCTTATACTTGGGTCTAGTTTTACCTATCATCATTACACATTCTCCTTCTACCTATACATTTATTACATTACATTCCATACCCATTACACACTCTACATTACTATACCACACATTCACATACCTTAGTCATTTACACTCTGTTGTCTTCTATGCATTGCACTCACCACCCTATGACACACTTTAGTTCCTCGGTCCATACTCGATTGCCGAGGGTTTACCAATCAAATGGACCTTACCTACATGTGACATGTCATCATACCACATTCCTCAAACTAGTGACCAACGCTCTAGGCTATATCATCACCCACACTCATCATCACATCCCATAGTGGTATACACCTTAGGTTAAATCACCACTCTTTTCATCACTTCTACATCATCCTATTACGTTCTATCATCTTCTATTATATCATCCTATTACATTTTTTTTCTCAATTCCACACTATTCCATTACATTATCACACCTTTAATCATCACATAGTGGTATACACCCTAGGTTAAATCACCACTCCCTTCATCCATTCTACATTATCCTCTTACATCCTATCATCACACATTCTATTATCCTATTCTACATCATTCTATTACATCATCATTTATCCTACTCATCACTTAGTGGTATACGCTTTAGGCTAAATCACCACCTCACCCTTATGCATCACTTAGTGGTATACGCTTTAGGCTAAATCACCACCCTCACCTTATTCATCACATAGTTCTAAAATCACCACCTTTCATTATCACACACCTACTCATATATGCACTTCATATGCCCTCATCACCCATCTCATAGTGACATACGCTATAGGCTACATCGTCACCCTCTCTTCTTCCATCATATATTTTTAGGGCTAAATCATCACTCACCCATTCAATAAGTCGTGTATATAGCTTCGGCTATAGGGTCCATGCCTATCTTTCTATATATCTCATTCCCACACACTCATTCTATAGTGATATACGCTTAGGGATAAATCATCACTCCTCCATCAAAAAAGTCATGATATACACTTTGGTTATAGGGTTTACATGCATATTCTCCCCATGTTGCATTTCATCACCATCCCATACACATACTCATCACATGCGTTGATACACCAAAATGTTACTCGATCGTTTCCCGATGACGCACTCTCATTTACAGTTCATTTCTTAATCTTGAGGGGGAAAATAAACCTCACTTGCATACACATTCCATCCACTTGGGGCATTTGCTCCTATCATTCCATTTTGCATTCCATTCCATCCATCCATGACATATTGCATTGTCTTGGTAGCATTTACTCTTGCTTACTAGTGTTTTGCATGCTCATTCTACTACACATGTTAGATTGCTTTCTTATATGTCATTATCATACACACATGTGCATTCACGCCTTTGTCTAGTGTGATCATAGATACAGGAATCTACATGCGGCATGGATGCTCACCTTCTACCCTTCCTATACCGGTCACTGGGGGCATCCACATTCATCCTATCCAGGTGTTATTGTTTCATTTTGTACTTAACATCTTTTACTACTTGCTTCTACATGCTTTGACATATTGGTTATCACTCTAACATGCTAACAGGTGTTCCATGTACAACACTTTTTTGCAGGAATACATGTTTGTTTTTTTGTTTCTATTTTCCCTTTTTTGCTTGTGTGCACACTTGATTATTGTTTTCAGCCATGATGGCCTTGCATGTCTTGCGACATCGTGAGTGATGTCCCATGTTTAAAACCCGACTTTGTGTGGTCTTCTTGTTTTCTTGCATGTTTACACTACTTTGCTTGGTATTTTTACATTTTCTATGTATTTTACACTTATCTTATTTTACATGCATGTGTTTTCATACTAACACTTGTATTGGCTAGCCATCCCTTTTTGTGCCTTGGTATCTACCAAGTGTTTCCCTTTCCCCCTATAGGGTAGAGTTCTATAGGTCAGAGTGCGGTTGGTCCTCTTTTGGGGCCGCATTCTCCTTCCAGGGTCATCACATGCACCCCCAAAGGGGGGGCATCATTGAGGTTTTCTACTAACACAACATATCTACACCGGTTTACACACACAACAAGTGAGTTCAAGCCAATCTATGAACTCCATACACAATGGCCTCAACTAGAGACATGGTGTCCTTTGGAAATTCTATGGTATGATTATGGACTCATGGGTTACAGTGGGTGTGCCTCTCTACACTTCTCCATCCAATGGCATCGAATCACCCAAAAACCAAGACAATATAGAGATCTCTTCCAACATTTTAGTAGAAGTGGTTAAAGGTTGGAGGATATAACATGGTTCCTCCCTATACTTCTTCATCCAAGGTGGCATGAGATCACCCGAAAAACATGCGACATGCTACAGGATATCCTTCTACATCCTTTTTCTCGACATGGATAAGGTGCACATGTTCCATTTTTTTATTTACACTTTCTATTATAGCATATTTTACATTTGCAACATTTTTACATAATATTTTATTTACACTACTTGATCATTTTACTCCTTGATCATTTTTTCCTTTTGTCCTCATCGTATGAGAAATAAGTAGTCAAATTAGGGGCAACAACAATAATGCAACAAACAATGACAACAACAACACAACGCTACGGGGTATTTTCCTTACTAATCATGTAGGTACACTACACACAAAAGTTACACATGTGTTCCTCCTAGGTTCACTCTCATCACTTTTTATACACATTTTTCATCTTTAGAATCCACGCTCCACATTTTTCTTTTTGTCATTCCACGCTTGAGTTCTAGTCCATCGACACATATTCTTCTACACTCTACATGGTTATCAGGTACATATCTATCTACTTTATGTTACCGAAGCTTTCCTCTCACCAACATAAAGTGGGGGAAATGTAGACACAAATATTGCACATTAGACAATATTTAGCATGGCTTTATACTACTATTTAGAAATTTCACAAGTGTACAAAGTACTAATTAATCCCTTTTTCACCACCTTTTTCTTATCTTTTATTTCATCTTTCCTGTATTTCCCGATACCTATCATCCCATTTCATGAACCTTTCGGCATTCTAGCCTGAAATCAGGGTGCCCCAGCCTATATTGGGGCGCCCCGAGGCACCCTGGTCCCATTTTGGGTGCCTCCTGGTCTATGCACAACCTCTTCCACTTATTTTTGGGTCACTTCTAGTTGTTGGTCATCCTTATCTTCTTCTCAATCGGCCTTGTTAGGATTAATTACAAAATTAAGCTTGAGAGCCCTATAAATATAAAGTTATAAGACCATAATGAGGGTCCTAGGTCATTACATCTTATCACTACTATCACTCCATCTAGGGTTACATCCATTGCATCACTTGCATCCACATAGTTCCATGCATTCAAGCTAAGATATCTGCATCACACACACTTTATAGGGGAGGGATTCCATTCTATTCCATGTACACATGCTACTTACATTTCTATAGCTATTATTATTGCTTGCACTACTTCACAAAGTGTGACTGACACAAGAGAACCTAGGGCACAACATGCACACACACACACACCAGAACTACATCCGGTTTGAAATGTAGTGCAACACTCAATGATAAGTCCACTAGTTTGGTGGTTGAGGTCAGTTCCTGACCCATTCATATGCATCTTTCATTTTTCTAGGGTTTGATACTTCTCCTTGCATTACAGGTCATTCTCCAATTCATCCAACGAATCTAGCATGATAGACAGAAGAAAGTACTCAAGGACATTTAACAACCATACCATATTTAAATTCTAGGATTTGCAGTGTTCCGAGCACCCATATTATAGACGGGGTGCCCCAAGACACTCTCGGGTGCTGTGTCATCTCAGACAATCTAGATTTTCCCTTCGCAAGGGTCCTTGAGGGTTCATCTACACTTCTAGATTCTATTTCCATATCTCGTGACATTGTGCGATAGTCTCATGTTATCAACTGAGTCTTCTCCTTACTCTTCTCTTACACATTAGGGTTTTATTTCATCTAGAATAGTTTATTTACATTTATTTCATACTTCTTTAGTTCATTTACATCGTTTTATTCCTCCTAACTAGATTAACATTAATACCTTAGATATCCCCTTAGGCCATCTAGGTAAACTCTTATTTTTATTAATGATTTGGGGACGTTAGTCATTAGGAGAATGGATTACATGGATGGCATGATTTCATGGCTATCTCTGGAACGACAAGGGAATTGAAGCACAAGGGTAAGATATGACCACGGAGGAAATGGAAAAAGTAGTTGGTGATGTTCCCACGCAGTGAAGAAATGGCTAGGTGACCGAGGAATGAGTTGGAGGCTAACATTAAGAAGGATTACCCTGAACTCATTTTACCAGTAGAAGAGTAAGGCATGGTGATCATCCTTCAATTCTTGCATTAATCATTCTTTTATTCTTTCTTATCATTCTTTATTCTTCTAATTATTTGCGAGATAAGTTGAGAAACCCTATTGTCAAGGGCACAAATATCATTATTGTGGGGTATTGTTAGACTAAATAAATTGCTTGAGTATTAGAGGGCATAAAAAAGGGTGCGTAGGCACACACAAGTGTCGATAGAAGAAGGGTACGCCCAAAAAGACAAGTTCAGGACTTAGCCAATTTTGCATAGAGCGCAGAGATTAGAATAGGAAAAGCAGATGGAGTATAGGTCACGCAAAGATAAGAGGAAGAATAATTTGAGGCTAAGTAAAGTCTATTTTGGGAGCAAAGTCAAAGATCTAAGGTTGTGCATCGACCAAGATAATAATAGGATTGTATTAGAGTTTAATTATAGATTAATCTATTATTAGCCTTTTTGTAAAAGCATGCGGTTGTTAGCACATGGCTATTTTGAGCATGCAATCTATTTTGAGATGCATGGGTGGTGAAGGGAAATTCCCAACCCCTATAAGTATGTGACGTATTTCACTATTTTGGTATGCCATGTGATATTCTAAGTTGTATTGGAGTTATGTTGCATGTATGAACTTTCGTGCATGAATATATGAAAGTATTATGATGTATCCAGTTCATGTTTTGTGATGAATTAATACAATGGATCATTTTGGATGGATATTAGTTGTTGAGGTATATGATCATGGTGGTTGTATGGTTAATCTAATCTTAATTTTGGTTTGATTTATTATGCTCTATGTTGTGATTTGATTCATGTTATGATTTTCACCTAATTACTTGACTTGTTAATGGTTAATATGGTTATGCATGCTAAGATCTTGACAAGACAATACTAAAGAGGGACATGGTAGCTTTGCACGTTTCGGTGAGTGTTCAAATCTAATTGAATGAATTTCCAATGCACCTAGGCAATTGAGGGGAAAAATAGGACTACAATAAAGACAAGTGATTTTTAGTAGGTTTTTTACTTCCAAGGTTTTACCACTTATATATTGTATCACTATGTTCATTTACTTTCAGTTTTATATTATTTACATACTATAATCTATAATATAAACATCTTAATCTATGTTTTAATTGTTTGCGACTTCGTGAACTATAAAATTTGGCAATTTATGTTGTGGATCTATAATTTGTAACATTATTTATCCCTTAAATTTCCTAACATGGTATCAGAGCTTGTGTTTATGCATGTGCATGATAGATTTGGATGTTTTTGATTTGCAAGTGTGAAGAAACTTGAAGATTTTCAAATCTGTGAAACCCTAGCTTGCTTTGTGGCTTGCTTCAAGTTTATCAGGTTCAAAACTCTAATTCCCACCAAAATAATTTGAATTTGAATGATTTAAAGTGTTAAATTAGTTTAGGGAGATTAGAACTTGCTTTTGCATGTGTTTCTAGCCTCCACAACCATTTGTGTGTCAAGATCTATGTTTTTCTACATTTGTGGCCTTCCTCTATGTTTACCAAACCTTCACAACAATTTCTAAGTCCTTAGTGGCTTTTCCAGTCTTCCGTAGCTTATTTGAATGTTTCACACCTTGTATAGCCATTATGCAACTTATTTTAACATTTCATGAGTATTTTAGTGTTGCGTGACTTTTTAGACTTGATCGGGTATTTTTAGTGTTACATGACATTTTAAGGCTTACACGAGCATTTTATAGTGTTGCACAACTTTTTAGGCTTACGCGAGTTTTTAGTATTGTATGGCTTTTTTAGGCTTGTGTGGGTCTTTTAGTGTTGCGCAACTTTCTTAGGCCTACACTCATTTTCCAAGTCTTCCTAATGTTTTTTTGACTTATGTGACATTATTTCTTTGTTATGTTGATCTTCCAAGTCTTCCACAACCTTTTTTGAATTACGTAGCATTATTTCTTTATTCCACATCTCTTCCAATTCTTCCATGGCCTTTTTGACTTGTGCAAAATTATTTCTTTGTTCTATGGCTTTTTCAAGTCTTTCATGGACTTTTTGACTTGTGCAACATTATTTTTTTGTTATGTGGCCTTCACCGCTTGTTGTGCAGATTTTATTTGTTTCGTAGCTTTTCACCTTCTTGTTACATGGGTTAGTCATCTTGTGTCTTCATTTTATTTATTACGCGAGACCCATGTGTTTTGCGTCTTTTGTTGTCTTACTCAAAATTTTAGTATTATACGACTCTCTTTTTTGTTACATGGATTCTTTATTCCGTAGCCTCAAAACTTCTTTGTGCATTTTCTCCTTGGGTGTTGCATTGTAGACCTTCACAACATGATTTTCATGCTTCATGGATTCTTCTGAAGTTTTGACTCTGTGTTGAAACTTTCCTTTGTTCCAAATAAATTTAGCGTCCCATAAAATTTCCTTTGTTCCACGGTTTTTGTTTGTTTTTATCCATAGAACACTATTTCAAAGGTACCTCATCCCGTTAACTTTTTCAAAAGGTCGTATTTTTTCTTACTACCGTACGGAAAAGCAACAAAGCGGGCGCGTGAGAATCAACAAGTGACTCTTCCACGTACTCCAACCTCCCGAGGTCATGCCGAGACAGCCCGGTGGGGGTAGAAAACTAGTTGGGAGTCTAATGTCTTCGACACGCACTAATGGTATTTGCGAATCTAAGGCAAAGAAGGCCCTTCTAACTTGGATCGGTGTGATAGATCGATCGGTGAGGATGACTGCCGAAGGCTCCAATCAATATCGAGCTCTGGGCGTGATTCGATCTATGGGTTGTGGGATGCGTTGAAAATGACCCGGATGGTTTCGTGTATTTCTCCCGATAGGGTCATATGGTGAATATAGTCAACTCTATGGACGATTCTCTAGCCTAGTCCAAAATTCTCTAGCTTTGTTAGTTTTGTGTGTCTAGTAGGGACAATTGTTGAATGATGATAGGTGGAATCGGAGTAGATCAAACACTAATGTGCGTAGACCAAAGTGTTTATATCTAACCCACTTGTGGATTCGTTAGGTCATGGGATTTGTGGATCGCAACCGTAGACTCTTGGTTGTTGCGGTCCTGTTATGGTCATACGTGAGATCAAGTTCTAATCCCTAGTATCCAGTAGTCGTAAGCTTTTTCAGCCTCTACGTTTAGAATCAGTAATTGTGCGATTTTCTCAGAATACCTCACAGGTGTTCTAGCAACTTGAATTCTTAAGCTGGTATCTATATCTACGAGGGTGTCTCCAGCGTCTGGCTGTGGAACTAAAGGATCGCACCCGAATATTTGTTCTCTTTCAAATCCTTCTACAGTCATGCGGATGTTTTCTAGGATAACCTGTAGTTTGGTTGATTTGACCAAAATGTGTGTGCTTGGTCGTCTTCTACGTTTAACCCTCTCAACTGTGACCTGATCTGTTGGAAGTCTGTTGTTGTTTGGAAGACTTGTATCCTAAGGTTTTGGTCAATGTCAGTTACTGCCACTACGATATTGGGTCTGCACAATTGGCTCGAAAATGTATTCCCTGGGCTCCCTAGGTCCCGTAATTGTCATGCAAAAGCAGTAATGAAACAAACTATAATAAAGTAAAATCTAAGTACACTTCTAGCATATATAATTCCTTTTTTTGTATTTTCTGGCAATTTATAAGAAAGCAGCTATCTAAAAATATTTAGAATTGACAACTAAACTAATAACGTAAAACAAACAAAATAGCCGAGTGTAGCTATTTATCTGTGTAATTTTGTATATCTATTCTAAACAACGAAATAACTAATCTATTTGCAAGATTCTCGATCCTACCTTAGAAGTGAGGAATGAATCATAGTTTCTCAGAAACTATCAATCCCCACAACTTCCCTGGCAATATCGAGAATGGAAATAACTGAAATAAAGCGATTAACTACTTTATTTGATAAGTTCTAACTAAAACTTTGAAAGATGGAACCTGGATTTCGCAAAACAGTGGCGAATCCGACGGTGTGTGTGTTCTTGTCCCCTCAGTATGATCTCTTCGTTCTTTGTGCTCACGTGAATCCAGAAAAGCGTGTAATGCTTGCATCAACAGGAATAGATATTTGGATCAATGGACAGCCTTCAGAATGCAGACAGAATAGAATGCGGATAGGAGAGGGATAGCGCAAGAGTACAGAGCTTGGCCTATGCAATTCCTAGCGGGTCTCTGCGAATCATGCAACAAAAGCGTCCGAACTCGAAACTAGCTCTCGTATGAAGAACAAAACCCGCAACTTTAATGGCTGCCTAAACTATTCTACTCCGAAAACAATAATACTGTTTGCACAAGTTGGATCTGTGGCTTACCAACAAAGAATACAAAGCTAAAACAAACTGCCGCAACAAACTATGCTACCAATCCTAAGCAAACTAAAAATACCACAAAGATCAAAATAAGAAAGTTGGAGTGAAAATGGTGGCCATTTGCTTGCGCACAAGCCAAGCACTTATAGGAATTCCATCACCCAAAATCAAACCCAAACTGAACTCCTAAACAATAAACAAAGGAAAAACACTATTCCAGGGGACCAAAAACATTAATGCATGCTCAAGTCGGCAAGAAAAGCTGGTGAAGCGTTGAACTTTGCGTGCGTTCCGTCAAAAGAACGTTCTGGAAAACGCGTAAAGGACCGCCGCCCTGCTCAGGGCGGCGGTTACAGGACCGCCGCCCTGTTCAGGGCGGCGGTCACGAGACCGCCGCCCTTCAAGGCGGCGGTTTCGTCACTGAAGACCAAAAAGCCAAGAAAAGAGAAAAAAAGGGGAAAACAAAGCACGCGGGGGCTAAGCGGGGCATGTGGGATGTTAACGCATATCCGTAAAGCTTCTCTGGATCCCGAACACCTTGCGAAGAGACCTGTATCATCATTGGGGCATTTATTACACCGCTTCCGCAAAGATCAAGACCTTACAATTTTGGGTACGTATATACGCCCCCTCGAAGAAGCGTTTTAGCCATGAAGAGGCATAAACGGGGGGTCCGAGTATGGCCGTCCCGAAATGGGAAGTTAGAAGTTATACCTTATACGTCCATGTGTCGAAATGACGCCATCCGAAATTCCCGCTACTCGCAAAATGAAAGGAGAACTCAAGTGCAGATAGATACAATAACTTGGAAAATAAACGCTAAAATAATAGGGGAAGAGGATGTACCATTAGTGCGAGGATAGAAACTTACCTCCGTTGGCGCTCCGAACCTGTGAAAAGGGGATTTAAAACGAATTAGAGCGCTATATATATAAAAGTGGGCCCATTTTACTATTCATTTGCGTGAGTCGATTTGATAGATTTTGAGCTCTGGGGCCCACGGTAACGGTTTCTCACGCGAGTAGAGTCAAAACGTCCACAGCGAGATAGTGATCATGCCTCCACGTGCGGAACGCCACCCCGCGAGATCACAGGTTGGTTTTTCTTCAATTTTGTGCTTTTCCCTCTTCAATTTTGAAATGCTAAATTTGTTGTAATGGGGGGGTCATTTTTGAAAATGTTAGGTTTAAAAGGTCCGTCTAGGGGGCGCCTACTGGGTAGGCTTTGTTTTTAGCCAAAATGGTCGTTTTTTGCTAGTTTTTGGCTTTTTGGGGTTAAAACCCGCGGGTTTCGGACAGAACCGCCGCCCGGCTAGGGCGGCGTTACATGACCGCCGCCCGCCCGGGGCGGCGGTCACGAGACCGCCTCCTTCAAGGCGGCGGTTACAAAACCGCCCCCTGCCCAGGGCGGCGGTTTTGCACAGAATGCAAAAAGACCTCTTTTGAAAACTTACACTTGTATTTTTAGCATTTGTGTATGTTTTTATAACTCTCTTGATATCGTTTAGATACTAACTTACTCTGTTTTGTGTGTTTTTAGGTGTATGCAGGTGAAGGAGGAGTATATTAGATGGAACCGGGAGAGAGAGTGTGACTGGCTGCCCGTGTATTGGATGCCCTCTCAACAGATGAGGAGGACACATTACAGAGGGCCGGCATATTGCGGATATCGCGTGTGCCTCACGTTGCTCCGTCTAGTCACATACTCTGTGACTTATTCTCCTCATCGGGATGCGAGATCGGAACACTTTCCGATCGCTGGGGTCCGTGGTGAGTGGACCATTACATTAGAGGACGCCTACCGCATTCAGGGGTCCCGATCATCGGAGGCGACTCACATTAGAGACAAGCAGCTCACACAGCACGATTGCATGGGGCGACATATATGGGAGATGCAATATTTCACGGGGCCGAAGAAGGGAGTGAGAGTTAGATCCATTCCTTCTTTGCCCATCCCCGTATTTCCCGACAGGACATCATGGGGATCCTTGCCTCGAGACCGATCGGGGACAAGGGAGGGGATACTTTGTTATACTTGTGGGCCCCCATCATTGCACGATAGAGGGGCATGGCCGGATATACGCCCTGGGGTAGACATTTTGGGACCACCTATCACGACTTATATAGGGTGGTCCGTTTACAGGGACAATCATTGAGCCACCCAACTCTAGTCATGAGTTGGGTGTATGAGCGTTTTATTCCTTATGGCAGAGGCATGGAGGTGGCGGATCCTGGGGTTGTGAGGGCGGCGATTGTCGATATGTCGGTGCTTAGAGCACCTCACTGCAGCCAAGAGCCTCCCTCACTATAAAGCAGATACATGGAGGCCACACCGCACTCAGCCTTATGGCCGGCGATGGGGAGAGGAGGCCATGACATTGGTTTCCTGCTCCATTACAGGGCAGCTTATTGACCGTGTGGGACGGGTGGAGGTACATCCTTTCAGCAGGGTTCCTCAGCAGTTCGGCCTCCCATATGTGGGCATGCTTCCTCCAGTAGCACCAGTTTATAGATCAGTTCGGGAGGCTAGAGGGGGGCCTAGAGGCCGTGGTTGGACAGTGGTTACCCCTGGCATTCCTATTGCAGCCAGGGGGATAGTTCGGGCCAGAGGGAGAGCTGGTGCGCCTCGGGCACCTTTACTTCGGATTACCGCGGGTCCTGCTCATAGTAGCGATGACCCTATAGATATTGACTCCGATTCTGAGGAGTCCACAGAGGGAGGGTCGGAGGAGCAGATGGACGAGAGTGATCCTGAGTGGCATGATACTCAGGATATCATGCAGGCGGAGAGGGCGGAGCAGAGCGCAGAGAGAGAGACTCTGGTTTCCGAGGAGCCACTCTCCCGGGGCCATGGTGGAGATGATGAGTCCGTTGCGGGGCGTCATGTTGCCCCAACTACAGGAGCAGCTCCTCGCCTCGGTGGTGGCATCTGCGCAGCAGTGCCGGCCCTAGTGACCCATCTTGGAGGCCCGTGACCCGAGTAAGTTATCCTTTCTCCCTTTTAGCGTTAGTTTTTTTTTGACTTGTTTTAACTGCTATCCCTCCTTATATTTGTATCTTGTATATTTTAGCCTCTTGCCTAGTTTCTAATTCGTCTTTCTTCTTTGTTTTGCAGAGACCGTTGACGAGTGGCGGGATCTAATCCGTAGGGTATGTACTGATTCTCTGATGATCCCTATGGATAAGACCCGTGCGGAGCTATCCGTAGATGCCGGGGAGCCCTCAGCAGCCGGCAGGCATACCGACGTCTTTGCTCCCATTTGGCATGTGGCCAAGATGGTGTCTACTCTCCGTACAGAGTTGGCAGGCTATAGGACAGCCGAGCGCCTTATGAGGAGCCGTTCTCATGGCGAGACCACGACCGCCCCTCGAGACCCTGAGCCTTCCGTCCATTCAGAGCGCCAGCGTAGTCGTAGTCCTAGGCGAGGGCGCGCACCTTCAGCGGGATCGCGTAGGGGCCGAGAGGCCACTTGGCTCCTATGCACTTTTGTATTATGGATTCTTTTGTGTATTACGGGCTCTTTGAGCATTTTGACCATGCCTAGTGCATGATGGCATTGTATACAAATATTGACTATTTATATATATGCGCCGATTTTGGATCAAAACTTTGTCACTTGTGTCTTCCCTTTCTGTTCCAGCTTTTTCGTGTATACTACGATGTATGTTTTATATGCTTTCTAGAATGTATGCAATGGAAAACAGATGATGCAAATGTTTGCTTTCTTTTTGTATTTCATGATGCTGATACATGATATTGTAGATATATATTGTGATCTTGAATCTTAACTTTTGTTTAGCAATTTGGATACCTCATGATTTGTTTTGGCAAAGTGATGAGAACAACCAGTATGATGAACAGATTGACTTGCCCCACCCTTAACTCCACGCAACTAGTAAGATGCGAGAGCTCATCACCAAGAGCCAAGAAGGGCGCAAGTTATGAAATATGGTGAAGTGATAGTGATGAAAGACAGACGAAGCTTTGGTGGAACCAAATTGAAAACTACAAGCTTACTCTACCTGAATGACTTCATAGTTTTGGATGTAACTTACCTTGCGGTTTATCCAGACTTAGACCCGTAGATGGCCACATAGTAGACAAAATCTGGGTTTTTTTAGGATTTTTAACTCTTTTTGGAATTTTGAATATCTGATTCATTCGTTTTTGACTCAAAGTTTGAATTGTTTGTTTATGACCTTTTAACATTTACTTTGTCTAGAGGACCCCCTACACTTTGCCCCGTGCTACCTGTAAGAAGCATGGGTTTATCACCGTGGGCAAGGCATAGGCGAGTAAGGGCATTTCCATCCTTTCCCAACCCTACGTCACTAGTAAGAGACGCAAGCTCATCACCGAAGGTTGGTGGGGCAAGGAAATGTGTAAAATAAAATTTTCTGTTTAATCACTTCTTGACTTGTTTGTTTGAGTAAGATGTCGATATTCTTATTTCCAAAGAGATGTGTATATGGGATAGATGTGACACCATGAAGCTTCTGTAATGCACCATAGGCAAGACACCTATCCTAAGAAGAAACCAAAGCGAGAACAAACTTGCAGAGCTTGGTATGGTTACCGTTAGGACTTCGTCATGTCTGATTTTATTAGATAAAAGATTCTGAATTGATTGATGATATCGAAGATGGAGAGGTATGATTAAAGAACTTCATGCCAGAAACATCACGAGTTTGAAATAAATTGCTTTGAGAATAGATTCCTTGATCACAATTTGTGTAAGAACAAGTGGACAAAATGATCCTAATTTATATGAAAATGCGATGTAGATAGTTATATAGGCAGCGCTTGCTGCTTATGCGTAGAAACGTTTGAGGTGGAGGGAATTGACTGTTTCGCCAAACTCCTCACCTTCTAGCGTGCATAAGAGATAAGCACCATTCCCGTAGTCTTTCATGACTCGGTATGGGCCCAACCATTTGGGCCGGAATTTCCTTCCTTCGCCGGTCTTCTTGTCGATCCGGCTGTCTAACCTCAGAACTAGGTCACCTTCGTATATGTCACGTTCATAGACTTTCTTGTTATACTGCCGGCACATTCGGCCGGCATAGACTCTATTTCGTTGTTCGGCATCTAACCTAGTTTCATCCAGCTTTCTAATTGAGAAAGATGTGCTTCTTCAGAAGCGTCCTCATCCAGAATCCCTTGTAGTGAAATGCGGAGACTGGGGATTTCAACTTCGAGTGGGAGAACTGCTTCTGACCCAAATACCAGCGAGAAAGGAGTTGCTCCTGTCGGAGTTCTTATTGAGGTTTGATGGGCCCATAAGGCCAGATATAATTTCAAATGCCAATCCCGCTTGTTTTCTTTCACTGTTTTAAGGAGAATGGCTTTCAGGTGTTTTGTTGTCGCTCACCGCCATTGGCTTGGGGATAGTACAAGGAAGCCATATGATGGCTGATTTTAAATTTGTTGCATAGCTCATGAACTTCTTCATTCTTGAAAGAAGTTCCATTATCTGAGATAATAATTTGCGGGATACCATACCTGCAAATGATTTGGTTCAAAATGAACTTAGCGATTACAGAACCAGGTACAGTTGTAAGAGGCATGGCCTCTACCCATTTAGTGAAATATTCAGTGGCCGTGATTATAAAATTGTGGCCGTCTGTGGACGAGGGAGAGAACTTCCCTATCAAGTCCAGGCCCCATGTAGAAAAGGGCCACGGAGTAGCGATCGGTTGCAAAGCTTGTGCCGGCATGTGGATCTCATGAGAGAACTCCTGACATTTATGACACCTGCGTACAAACTCTATTGCGTCATGTTCTAGAGTGGGCCAGAAATAGCCCATTCGATGTATTTTTCGAGTGGTGGCGTGGCCGCCGAAGTGGCCTCCACATATACCGCTGTGAGATTCATGGAGAATCTTCTTGGACTCTTCTATGTCAACACACCTTAAGAGCATTCCATCGAATGCTTTCCGATAGAGCACTTGCTCTATAATGACGTATTTAGCTACGATAATGCGTAACCGCCTTCTTTGTTGAGGTGTAGCTCCTTCTGGGTACCTATGGTCCATGATATAACTAATGATATCAGCGTACCAAGGGCACTCAGATATAGCAGGTCGGGTTTCGACGTAGTACACGCATTCGTCTGGAAAGTCTAAGTCTACTAAGTCGCCTCCGTCTAGCGGGTTATCAGCTAACCAATCTGCGATGATTTGCCCTTTAACTGACTTTTGGTTTACAAAAGTTAATTCGAACTCTCCCATTAAGGTTATAAAGCGTCCCGCCTTTTTAGACAGGGACCCTTGTGTGAGGAAGGTTCGTAAGTGGTCAGTTTTTACCATGACCCTTGTCTCTTGATTTAGCATGTAGTGTCTTAGGCGTTTGGTTGCGAAAACTATGGCAAGGCATTCTCGTTCTGCTTGTGTATAGCGTGTTTCGTAGTCGAGCAATGTTCGGCTAATGAAATAAATTGCACGCTCTCTCTTGTCATCGTCTTCTTGGGCTAGCATGCAAGCTAACGAAACATCGGTAGCCCGTGAGTATAGAATTAACGGGCGATCTAGCTTAGGTGGCATTAGCGTAGGTGGTGACAGTAAGAAGCGTTTAACTGCGTTGAAAGCTTGCACTCTTCAGTCCAATCAATGCTATAGTCTTTCTTGAGTAAATTATTGATTGGATGAATAGCGAAGCTTAAGTCCGGGATGAATCTCCGGATTGCACCCAGCTTCCCGAGAAATGATCTGATTCCAGATTCACTCGAAGGTGGGACCATTTCGAGGACAGCCTGAATTTTGGTTGGATCAACGTCGATCCTCGTGATGATATGATGTAACCTAGGAGCTTTCCTCCTGTTACACCAAAGATGCATTTTTCCGGATTTAGCGTAACTCCGTATTCTATTAAACGTGAAAGAATGACACGGAGTACTTCGGGATGGTCACAACGCTTCTTGGCTTTAGCCAACAAGTCATCTACGTAGGATTCCACGATTTTATGAATTAAATCGTGAAATATATAAGTCATAGCCCGCTGGTACGTGGCACCGGCGTTCTTGAGACCGAATGGCATAACAGCGTAGCAATAGGTTCCCCAAGGAGTTATAAAGGTGGTTTTAGCTTGATCTTGCTCGGATATTCTGATTTGATTGTATCCCGAGAATCCATCCATGAGAGACAAGAGCTCAAACCCAGCTGTTGCATCAACAATGACATCGATAGATGGCAATGGGAAGTCATCCTTAGGACATGCTTTGTTAATGTCCCGGAAATCTATGCAGATGCGTATCTTTCCATTCTTCTTGAGAACGGGAACGATGTTTGATACCCATTGGGAGTAGTCAACTGGCTTGATGAATCCTACCTGAAGGAGTTTTATTACCTCCTCTTTTACCATAAGGGCTACCTTGGGCTTCATAGGTCTTGATTTTTGCTTAATTGGCTTCGCATCTGATCTAGTGACGAGGTTGTGCACCGCAATGTGGGGTGCGACTCCTGTCATCTCTTTGTAATTAAATGCAAATGCCTTCTGATGTTCTTTGAGAACCTGAGTATGTATTTCTACTTCTTCTGGGGTTAATGAAGAACCTAGTTTCAATATCCTTGGTTCATTTTCTGTCCCAATGTTGACATCGATTGTTTCTTCGATTAAAGAGGCGTTACCCTCTTCGAACTCAGGTGGTGCTGGAGGTAGATCTATATCATCCCCATTTTCTATTGCGTATATGCTAGGTTCCCTTTGCGAGGAAAGATCCGTTACGGGATTTCCGAAGTAGGAAGATGAATGCGGGATCAGAGATAAATCTAGTGTGTGACAGGAGCGATGTAATGCTGCATAGGCATTTAAGTAATCCAAAGTAGCCGCATCATTTCCAACATGGTCTAGGACGGTAGATTCATTTCCGCTTGAAAGAGGATTTGTCATTGTTTTTATCAATGGTTCGTTACGAATGGATACTGTGAAGTGAGTATCTTCTAGCTCATTGCTTGGAGTGAAGCGTGATGCCGAAGTTGCTATTGAATCGGCGAGAAGATTTTTCTCTCGTGGGATTGCTTCAATGGATATGAAATTAAACGCTTTGCTTAAATCTAACACAGCGTCTTTGTAGAGTTGTAAATGTTTGGCTTTAGTTTCATATATTTCAGAAACTTGGTTTGTTACTAATTGCGAGTCTCCTAAGACTTTGATGTTATCAATACCAATTCTTTTGGCTAAGGTAAGGCCAAGGAGGAGAGCTTCGTACTCAGCACCGTTGTTTGTGCATTCAAAGTTCAACTTGAAAGAGAATGGGAGGACCTTTTCCTCGGGCGAGGTAAGAATTATACCTGCCCCCGCTCCATAGCGGCATTTAGCTCCATCGAAATGGAGAGTCCAATATTTAGCCGGGAGCATAGATGTAGGTGTATCTACTGTATTTGCACATTCTACTTCGACCATGCAAAGATCTTCTGCTGGAAGAGAGCCAACCCCTAAGGAATATCCTATACCTACCGAATCAAATGGTAAGAACATTGGTAAATCTTGTTCTATTAATTCAACGATTTTTGCAGTAGTCCCTAATGATACAGTTTCTTTAGCTTTACCGCCAGGAATTGGGGTTGTTTTACTACTGATGGTTTCCAGATCCGTCGTAGGTACCAACTTTTCTTTTGACTTTGAGTCAGTGGGTTTATTTAGTTGGTTTGTTGGAAGTTCGAATTCTGAGTGTACACCTGGTCTCTTCTTTAAATCAGCTAGGTGTACGTCAAACGGCTTTGGATCACCTTTGGCTACAAATACCTTTCCCAGATGCAAGAATCTTACTTCTTGAAATAGCGTGGAAGGGATTGCCTTCATTCGATGTATCCATGGCCGGCCGAGGATCATATTATAGTTGGTTTCCCGATCTATAATATAAAACTCAGTCAGGATTGTTTTAGGTCCCAAAGTGACCGGTAGTATTATAGTTCCTATCGATGTGGCTTTAAGGCTATCGTAGCCTCTCAAGGTATTTCGAGTAGTGGAACAGTTTGTTTCACCATATCCCAATTTTTGGAGAAAAGAGAAAGGGACTATGTTAACCATAGCTCCATCGTCAACCATTTCTCGTTTTACATAATTATTATAAACCTGTACTTACAAGTGTAGGGCCGGATTGCCTTGGCGTGTGATCTCGGATCGTAGGCATTTTACTTATTTTGAATATGAATTCGACATCCCTATCCGCCTGTCCCGGAGGATAAACATCAAAGTCTATATGATTTACTTGTGCTTCTGGTGGTGGAGTGATACTAATTAAATGACCCAAACCTAACGCCTCTAAAAGAGCAGCCCTGTGAGCAGGGGAATTCTTTAGTAAATCAAGGAATGAAATATGCGAGAAGGTTTTTGTTAGATCATTAATTAGATCGTAAGCACCCATAGGTTTTGCTATGGTTTGTTGGATGTTATCTGCTTCCGGCGGATGGCTTGGACTTGGTTGAGAGAAATACTCTCGTGTCCTCATAATTGCTTCAACAGGTAATTCGGAGTCTAACTCCACTAATCCAACTACCTTAGGTCGCGGCTGACTTCCTAGTTGTGGCGCGACTAACGGATTTAGCGAAGTTGAGGCCTCGTGATCGTTGTTTCCTGTTATTGCGCCTTTGTTTGTTCCAGTTGGTTTCAACCCATCGTTATCATGATTTGGGAGTGGATCATTAAAGATCTTGAGAGGGGCATTCTGAGGGGAAACTGCCCCTGCGAAGGTACTTGCCGTTGGTGACGTAGGATCTGCTAAGAACATATCCATAAAAAATTGTTTTTGTTCATTTGGCAAGCGTTGCATGAATTTGTTGTAGTCACGACACGTTCTAGTGTCATGACCCCGAATTTTATGGAAACCACAATAAGAATTGGGATTATAATTCCTGTTTTGTTGGTTTGGTGTGTATTGTGGCCTAAAATTCTGATCAAACTGTTGCCTATTAGGACCAAAGTTTTGGAATTGTTGTTTTTGGTTTTGACTTTGGTTTTGGTAACCAAATGAGTTTTGGCTTGGCCCTTGCATGGGATTTCGCCGTTGTTGTTGTGGATTATTAAAATCCACCGTATTGACCGTCGGGGTAAAATTGTTGTTTCTTTGGTTGTTTGTTTGTGACGGAGTATTAACGACATTTACCCTCTTGGGCTGGTCAGTTACCCCATCTGTTGTTACCCCACGATTTTTGTTAAGGATTTTGGGTCCTTGATTGACATTTGTGGTAGTTGTAGTATTTTGAGTGGAGGTGATTAACCTCCCATTTGCTCCATACGTCTTACGGCCACTATCTATTGCTGCCTGGTCTATTCGTAGAGCGCTCTCAAGTACTTCATCATAAGTCCTTAGTGGGAACTTCTGGACTTCTTCCTTCACTTCTTTGCTAAGAGAATGAAGGAATAAATTGCATAGCTCCATCTGATCCATGTTTGGAGCGCTTGCCGAGGAATAAAGGACTGTGCGCCACCTTTGGATGAAATGGGCGACAGACTCGTATGTTCTTGCTTGATGTGCAAGAACTCCCCGATTCCTCGCCCCACAACAGCTTTGTTCATGTCGAAGGCTTTGATGAACTCGCATACGAGTTGTTTGAATGAATGTATGGAAGCCTCGGGTGTATTCTCAATACCAATCGAGGGCAATGCCTTCCAGCGCTTTGGGAATATTTTAGAACGACCCCATCCCATGGGAGTAATTCTCGAATGGTCGTAGCGTAAGCTTTGATATGCGCATTCGGATCTCCTTCTCCTTTGTATTTGGGCAAATCGTGAAGAGGCCTTGGAAGCATAACGCTTCTTATGGTGAAATCTAAGGGCTCCTTTAAATATTCTGAATAAGTCCCTATCGCATACGTCTCAACCATTGATGGTGCCTGTTGAGGAGGTGGTGGCGGAACGGGTTGTTGATATGGCGTAACGTGACGCTGCTGGCAGGGCATAAGGCAATCCTCAGCTTGAGTAAACATGGCGGGGATGAGTACATATCCCCTTGTGGCGATTTGGAGTACATGTTTAAGTACGAAGGGGTACTATCCAGGAATGGATTGCTCTGTACTGGACCAAGAGGAACAGTGCTAGCGATAGTGGGTCTAGTTGGCACTTGTTGTGAATACTGAGGAGTCATGCCTAACGTGCCTACTCCTGTGAGGAGATCTACTTGGCTAGGATGGTGCGGAGGATTGGAACTCCCTGTTTGTATGAATTTCGAATTTTGACTTGCTTGGGCAAGTTCTAATCCTCTAACCTTTTCTATTAGAGTTGAAATGACTTCGTTTGGCGAAGTCACGATATCGTGCCTCGTGGCGTTTGTTGTATATCCCGGTTTTGTATAGGCATGTGATAGCCCTCTGTCATGAACTGATTGCTATCTTGCCAAGTTTCTCTGAGAGTATTTTCTATACGTGATGGCATAGAGGTATTTTCTTGAGGAGAGAACTCAGGCTGTATTTGCAAAATTCCTACAGGTGGATACATGCCTTGAGAGCGTTGTTCATTCCTAGGATAACGTATTGAGTACTCGTCATCTAGAACTGAGTATGGATCTGATTGTCTGCTAATATGTGGTCTAAGTAGCACCTGAGGAGATGAAGCAGATTCTCCAGTCAATGTCATATTGTTTGAGCCTGAAGGCTCTGTTTGTGTTTGAGCGAGTTGTTGCTCCAACCCCTCTGCTTGGAAGGACGAACTATATCTAATCCTTGGCGTTTGCGTTGACAACTGATTAGTTGAATAGTTGTCGCCCCACATTGAGAGTGAGGGTGATGATTCCCTATTCTGTTGGGCATAGTATGCCTCAAGACCCAGGAGGGGTCTGCCATATGCATCGAATCCCGACATATTCGGGGGGTATATGAATACCCGCAGAATAATGGGAAGGAGCGAAGGTGATTTGTGAAGGGAAACGTGATATTTATGACTCCGAACGAGAAGGTAGGAAGTTTTACGTCAGCTTCACTAATTTCGTTTGTTTCACGTTGGGTTCACCAATTTTGTACGTCGAAAAGCAACAGGCGAGCGTGAGAATCAAAAAGTGACTCTTCCACGTACCCGACCTCCCGAGGTCGTGCCGAGACAGCCGGTGGGGGTAGAAAACTAGTTGGGGAGTCTAATGTCTTCGACACGCACTAATGGTATTTGCAAATCTAAGGCAAAGAAGGCCCTTCTAACTTGGATCAGGTGTGATAGATCGATCACGAGGATGACCGCTCAAGGCTCCAATCAATATCGAGCTCGCATGATTCGATCTATGGGTTGTGGGATGCGTGGAAAATGACCCGGGATGGTTTCGTGTATTTCTCCTGATAGGGTCATATGGTGAATATAGTCAACTCTATGGACGATTCTCTGCCTAGTCCAAAATTCTCTAGCTTTGTTAGTCATTGTGGTCTAGTAGGGACAATCAATTGAATGATGATAGGTGGAATCGGAGTAGATCAAACACTAATGTGCGTAGACTTCAGTTGTCTATATCTAACTGGACTTGTGGATTCGTTAGGCTGTGGGATTTGTGGATCGCAACCGTAGACTCTTGTTTGTTGCGGTCCTGTTATGGTCATACGTGAGATCAAGTTCTAATCCCTAGTATCCAGTAGTCGTAAGTTTTTCAAATTTCTACGCTTAGAATCGCAATTGTGTGATTTTCTCATAATACCTCACAGGTGTTCTAGCAACTTGAATTCTTAAGCTGGTATCTATATCTACGAGGGTGTCTCCAGCGTCTGGCTGTGGAACTAAAGGATCGCACCCGAATATTTGTTCTCTTTCAAATCCTTCTACAAATGCATGCGATGTTTTCTAGATAACTCCGTAGTTTGGTTGATTTGACCAAAATGTGTGTGCTTGGTCGTTTCTACGTTTAACCCTCTCAACCGTGACTGATCCGTTGGAAGTCTGTTGTTTGGAAGACTTGTATCCTAATGTTTTGGTCAATGTCAATTATCGCCACTACAATATTGGGTCAGGGTACAATTGCTCGAAAATGTATTCCCTGGCTCCTTAGGTCCCGTAATTGTCATGCAAAAGCAAAGAATGAAACAAACTATAATAAAGTAAAATCTAAGTACACTTCTAGCATATATAATTCCTTTTTTTGTATTTTCCGCAATTTATAAGAAAGCAAATTATCTAAAAATATTTAGAATTGACAACTAAACTAATAACGTAAAACAAACAAAATAGCCGAGTGTAGCTATTTGTCTGTGCAATTTTGTATATCTATTCTAAACAATGAAATAACTAATCTATTTGCAAGATTCTCGATCCTACCTTAGAAGTGGGGAATGAATCATAGTTTCTCATAAAACTATCAATCCCCACAACTTCCCCGGCAATATCGAGAATGGAAATAACTGAAATAAAGTGATTAACTACTTTATTTGATAAGTTCTAACTAAAACTTTGAAAGATGGAACCTGGATTTCGCAGAATAGTGGCGAATCCGATGGTGTGTGTGTTCTTGTCCCCTCATGATCTCTTCGCTTTTTGTGCTCACGTGAATCCGTAAAAGCGTGTAATGCTTGCATCAACAGAATAGATTATTTGGATCAATGGACAACCTTCTAATGCATGCACAGAATAGAATGCGGATAGAGAGGGATAGCGCAAGAGTACGAGCTTGGCCTATGCAATTCTAGCGGGGTCTACTGCGAATCATGCAACAAAAGCATCCGTAACTCAAACTAGCCTCGTATGAAGAACAAAACCTGCAACTTTAATGGCTGCCTAAACTACTCTACTCCAGAAACAATAATACTGTTTGCACAAGTTGGATCTGTGGCTTACCAACAGCAACACAAAGCTAAAACAAACCTGCAACAAACTATGCTACCAATCCTAAGCAAACTAAAAAGACCACAGCACTGAAAAATAAGAAGGTTGGAGTGAAAATGGTGGCCATTTGCTTGAGCACAAGCCAAGCACTTATAGGAATTCCATCACCCAAAAATCAAACCCAAACTGAACTCCTAAACAATAAACAAAGGAAAAACACTATTCCAGGGGACCAAAAACATTAATGCATGCTCAAGTCGGCAAGAAAAGCTGGTGAAGCGTTGAACTTTGCGTATGCGTCACAAAAGAACGTCGGAAAACACGTAAGGACCGCCGCCCTGCTCAGGGCGGCGGTTTCACCATCAAGACCAAAAAGCCAAGAAAAGAGGGAAAAAAGGGGAAAACAAAGCACGCGGGGCTAAGCGGGGCATGTGGGATGTTAACGCATACTCCGTAAAATTCTCTCTGATCCCGAACACCTTGCGAAGAGACTCGTATCATCATTGGGGCATTTATTACACCGCTCCGCAGACAAGCACTTTACAATTTTGGGTACGCATAACTACCTCATGGCCTCTTATGGCTAGTTATTTGTGTTCTATATTCCTCCATATTTGTATTAGAACCTTGTTTGGGTGTTTTCATCAAGTTACAAGTTATTTTATTTGAGTTTAATCCATTGTAGAATGTTCCTTTATACCATGGATCTTTGTAACTTCGGAAAATTTCCTAAAACTTTGTTTTTAAATTTTGCTAAGTTTTCCTTAAAATGGCTAGTTCTTTTTTTCCATGGATAAATATCATCTTTTAAATGGAACTAATTACATTATTTGAGAATTAGGATTAAGGTTATCCTTATGGCTAGAAAGCTATGGGATTTAGTTAGTGGTGTTGAGAAGAAACCCACTAGGAGACAAGCTACTCCTGAGAACTTAAGTGTTTTCTCTCAAAAATCCCAAGAGTTTATGTTCATCTTATTGCAAAATATCAAATATGAGTTCTTGTTACATATTGGACATATGGAATCTCTAGCTGATGCATGGGATCAATTGCAAACTATGCATGAGGGTAGCTACCTCTCTAGGATAATTAAGTTAATCATGGAATTGTATACAACCCATATAAAAGTTGATGAAAAGGTTATTAATTATCTACATAAATTTAAGGATATTATATCTCAATTAGATTGATGTAATTGTGATTTTTTTCATGATAAGTTTTTAACTTCATCTCTATTCTAAATTATAAATATCAAAATGAAGATGATTTACCTAATTTAGACACATTTTCTTCTCTCCTTATATAAGAAGATAGTGTCATAAAGAACTTTGAATCAAAAGAGAATGGCTCTTAGGAATTGTTCTCTCAAATTCAAAAGTCTTCTAAAAATAAGAATAACATTAATATAAATGAATAATCACATTTTAGATCCACATTTAAACTTAAGCACAATTCGAACAATCAGAAGTTTAAAGTCAATTTTGATGGCACTTGTAATAATTGTGGTAAATTTGGTCATAAAGTAGTTGATTGTCATGCTAACAACTCTTGTAGCAACCCTAGGAATAAGAACAATAATAAAAGAAGAACAATAAAAATTAGATCCATACTAACAACCAAGCTAATAATGTTGAGCAAATTATTGCCCTTTATATTGTCTTTTCGTGCTCCAATGATAGTGAATGGATCTTAGATAATGGTGCATCTAGAAACATGACATATATATATGATATTATTCATGATGTAGTTGAATGTCATGAAAATATTTATCTAGGAGATAACTCTATCATCAAGTCTAAATGTTGTGGAAATGTTAAGTTAGCAAATGGAATCATTAGAAATGTGTTATTTGTTCCTAACTTAAAGAAGAACCTTTTATCTTGTTCACAATTAACTAAAGATGACTGTAAATTTGTGTTATTACAAGATAAATGGTATGTTAAAAATGAGCTTGGTAAAGTAATTGTTGCTGGTTTATAAAAGAATGGATTATATTTTTTGATGGATTTATTGCTAAATCTTATCTTTCCACTTCTTCTTGTAATGTTGTTCAATTTTGGCATGAAAGGCTTGGGCATGTAAAATTTAAGAGTTTGTATGATATGTCTCACCTTAACCTTGTTATAGGTCTTCCTAAGATAAAATCAGATCATGAATCTTGTGAAATTTTCTTGCATGGTAAGCAACATGTACAACCATTTCACAAACACCATGAGTCTAATTCCTCTTGCTTGCTTGAGTTAATTCATAGTGATGTCATAGGTCCTTTGGAAGTAAATTCTCTCGATTTTTTCTTTTATGTTATTAGTTTTATTGATGATTTATCAATAATGACTTGGTCTTATTACATTAGGAAAAATTATGATGTCTTATCTAAGTTTCAAGAGTTTAAAGCCCTTGTTGAAAACATGGCTAATCTAAAAATTAAAAGAATCAAAACTGATAATGGAGGTGAGTATGTTAATAATAATTTTGATGATTTTTGTGTATCTAATGGAATTCAAAGGAGATAACAACTCCCTATTCTCCTTGGGAAAATGGAATAGATGAAAGAATGAATAAATCAGTCATAAAATGGCTAGGACTGTGTTTCATGTTTCTAACATGCCTAAGTTTCTATGGGCTGAAGAAATGAACATTTTTGTTCATATCATTAATATAATTCCCAAAAATATTTACATCAAACCACACCTCATGAATTATGGACTAAGAAAAAACCTAATATCTCTTATTTTAAGATATTTGGTAGTCTTGCGTCCCTTCTCATTCCTAGAGTTAAAGATAAAAACTTGATCCTACTTCCTACCCTTGCATTTTTGTTGGGTATGACGATAAAACAAAAGGATTAAGATTCTATGATCCAGTTAAGCATGTGATTGTAGAAAATAGGAATGTGCATGTTCTTGAGAAACATTTTTGTAAATCTACCTCTCTTCCCTCTTCTAAGTTTCCTAAGTATGAAACTGATTTTCTAGATGATAATCCTTGCTTAAACAATATGGAAACTGATTTTCAAGACACTAATCATCCTTCTACTGATATGATGGATGTAGAAATTGAGGGGGAGTCTTCTCAATCCTTGTCTCAATCTAGGATTCCTAAATGGGCCAAAAATATGGTTTCAAACTCTCAACCTTATGATTTGAGAAAGATGGCCCACAATAAGAATTTTTATCACGATTTGTCAACTCTGTTTATGAGGTTGAACCTCAATATTTTGAAGAAGCCAACCTAGATGAAAGATGCATTACAGCTATGGAAGTTGAATACAATGTTCTAATCAAGAATCAAACTTGGTAATTAGTCCCTCTTCCTCTTAAAAGAAGCATTGTAGGCTATAGGTGGTTGTATAAAATCAAATATAACTCTTTTGGTAAGATTGATAAATTCAAGGCTAGATTAGTTGCTAGAGGGTTTACTCAAAAACTTGGTTTGGATTATGTTGACACCTTTTCTCTTGTTGCCAAAATGAGAACTATTATAATTATTCTAACTTTAACTACTCGACAAGGTTGGGAGATTCACCAAATAGATGTTAAAAAAAATCAAATGGTAACTTAAGAGAAGATATTTATATGTGTCAATCTAAAGGTTTTCAAGAACCCGACAAAGAATTATATGTGTAAAATTAAAAAAAAATTGTATGGTCTTGTTGTCACTTGGATCATGCACCCATTAGATCATTAAGTTGATCCAGTGTAACATGGGAACATCCCCAAGGTTTGGGACCTTGGCTCCTTGGGATGAACCTCCTGGAGTAGGCCGACTTCCTCCTAACTACATGCATCTCGATTAAAGATCAAGCTACGAAACATATGACTATTGGAAATAATTTTAAGTATAGTTGTTCAAGACTTCTCTGAGAAAAAGGAAGGAAAGATAATTGAAAGTAAAAGTGTGGTGATGTATCAATAGTAAGGGGAAAAAATGACTAGCTTGTATAAGCACAAAATATTCGACATAAAGAACAATAATATGCACAACTCTCTATCTTAGTCTCTTTACATAAGTATTTTTATGAAGGTGAGGAACTTAAATAATAATAAAAGGGATTCACATGCGATTCCACAACTATCACAAATAATATTATTTTAACACACCCCGCAAAGAGAAGGACTAACTCCATTTAAAGGTAAAATGGATCATATAAGCATAAGGAAAGAAAGATTCATAAGTACGATAATCAACCATTGACATACACAACACATGTAAGTGGAAAGAAGGCAAAATATTAGTTATGTATTTAATATTAAGGCTTGATCCTATGTATAACTACTCAAAAAGGGGCAAAGCCTCCTTATACAATAGATCAAAAATCCCTTAATACATTGCACATCTTTGTATATATAGCCAAAGAGGTTGACCAACATCAGTTGATCCTCTTACCTAATTACATTCTAAAAATAGGATGCATTTATATCTAAGACAAAGTCCTCGTCAAAAATAGATAAAGAGTTGTGTGGCTTTGACCACCAAACTAGTAACTTAAAACGGTTAGACTATGAGCTAGAGGAATGTTAAAAATGACATCAACTCAAAGGAAAATTAATCTTGCGGTGGTGCTACTCTTTTTTTTGGTTGAGTTATGTCTGCTTGCGGGGAAATTCCACTTAATTCTTTGTAGGTGTAGATATACTCTAAACCATGAGCACTTGGCTACATACTCCATTGGGGCACATATGTTGATTGTGTGGTTACGAGAAAGGGTAGCACCATTTATGATCTTGTATAATATTATTCTATACCGAATAATATATGTATAAGAGATAGTAACGAGGAGATTTTTGGTATTCAAAGTTTTTACATTAGTAATTTGGCCTTAAGGTTTGAATCTCAAGTTACTACCTTGGAAATGTTGTTGGTTGAGATGATAGAGATGATTTTGGAGTTGTAAGGATGATTATATTGTGTTTGCTTCCTCTTAAGGGAAACCAAGTCATTGCCAAAACTTTAAAATAAGGATTTCACCTCATTAAAATCATTTGAAGGAGGGGATGGTTAATTTGATTCAATGGAAATTGATTAACTTAAATTGGTCTAATACTATGGAAGTATAACAACTAGTTAATCTAAAATAGGAGGACTAAAACACTATAAAATATGTTAAGACAATATGGATATGATTTAATATAACTATACTAAATGAAATCAAACCCTAATGTGCAAAGATGTAAAAGGAAAGGACTTAACTAATTGTTGGTGACTATCGCAGTTTGGTTATAGATTCTAGAAGTGGAGACAATTACTCAAAATTCCTGAAAAGACCAAATCTAGAGGATCTGAGAAGACTGAGGTGCCTAGGAAGGTATTCGGGTGCCCCGAGGTTCCCTGGTTTCTATAAATGCTTAAAATCTAATTTTCATAGAGTTGCTAGCTGATCTAGAATACTACCTATCTCACACACTAAATTCATCGAGTTACACAGAGTGTGTGAAATAATGTCAGATGATGGAATGACCTACAAAAGACAAGGAAGTATCAAAACCCTAAAAATAAAGATACAAAATGAATGGGTTAGATTGACCTCAGCTGCCACAACAATGGGCTTACTAAACTAAGTGTTGTACTACATTTCAAACCCGGATGTAGTTCTTGTGTGTGTGTGCATGTTATGCCCTAGGTGCTCTTGTGTTAGTCACACTTTGTGAAGTAGCGAGTAATAATAACTATAGTAATAGCATGTGTGCATGAAATAGAATAGATCCTCCCCTTAAGTTGTGTGTGTTGATGTAGATCTCCTAGCCTTGAAACATGGTACTATGTAGATGCAAGTGATGTAATGGATGCAACTCTAGATAAAGTGATAGTAGTATGTGACGTTAGGGCCCTCATTATGATCTCATAACTTTATATTTATAGGGCTCTCTTTCTATAATTTCGTAACTAACCATGACATGGCCGACTAGGAAAAAGATAAGGATGAAAAATGGCTAGAAGAGGCCCAAAAAGAGGAGGGAAAGAAGGACATGGATCGGGTGCCCCGAGGCTCCCAAGACACCTAAGCACCCCAATTTAGGCTAAAATGACAGGATAGTTGTGAAATAGGTGGATATGAATAGGAAAATATGTGGGAATGAAGAAATAAATATAAAAAAAAGATGGCCATAAGGTGGGATTAATTAGTACTTGCTTCACTTAAGAACCCTCTAAATAGTATTACAAGACTGGGCTAAATAATGCATAGAGTGCATGATTTTGTTTCTAAATTTTTCCCCCACTTTATGTTGGTGAGCAGAATGCTTGGTAACATAAAGTAGATAGATATATATACCTTATATACATGTAGAGTGTAGAAGAAGACGTGTCAATGGACTACACTCAAGCATGGAATGAAAAAATAAAAAGTGGAGGAGTGTGGATTCTAAAGATGAAAAATGCACATAAAAAGTGATGAGAGTGAACCTAGGGTAGAATGCATGTGTAGTTGCAGTATGTAGTGTACGTGCATGGTTAGTAAAGGAAAGTGTCATCACAAAGGTGTGTCATTGTCTTTTGTTGTTATTGGTGTTACCCCCAATTTGACTTCTTGTTTCTCATACGATCGGACCTGTAAGGAGAAAACGATCAAGTATTCAAATATGTATGTATGTAAAAAAATGATGTGTAAAATATGCATGTGTATAGAAATGTGTAAAGTACACAAATGTAAAATACGTGAAAAGAAAAGTGTAAATGGAACATGTGTACCTATCCATGTTGAGAGAAAGGGTGTAGAAGGATATCATGTACTATCATGAGTTTTTTGGGAGATCTCACGCCACCCTGGCTGAAGAAGTATAGGGAGGAAATGCTCTGTGTCCTCCAACCTTTAACCACTTCTACTAAAATGTGTAAGGAGATTTATGTATTGTCTTGGTTTTTGGGTGATCTGACGCCACTAGATGAAATAGTGTAGAGAGGAACACCCACTATAACCTCAATCCAATAACTGATCCACAAAATTCTAAAGGACACCATGTCCTATAGAGGTTGTTGTGTATGGAGTTTGTAGACTAGTCTAAACTCACTCGTTGTATGTAAAACCACAATGCCAAGGGTGGAAAGTAAATTATACTGAACCAATGTAAATATGTTGTGTTAGTATGTAAAAACCCTCAATGATGGCCCCCTCTTTGGGGGTGCATGTGACATCGCTGAAAGGAGAATGAGGCCCCAAAAGAAAACCTACGGCACTTTGACCTATAGAACTCTTCCTGCGCAGGTGGAAAGGAAAGTGCTTGGTAGATACTAAAGTGCGCATAAAAGGGGATGGCTTGCTAAAATAAATGTTAGTCCGAAAACACATGCATGCAATAAGACAAGGGTAAGATATGCAAACAATGTAGTAACTACCAAACAAATTAGTGTAAACATGCAAAAAAACAAGTAGACCGCATAAAGTGGGTAGCAAACATGGGACATCACTCATGATTTCACATGACATGCAAGGCCGTCATGGCCACAAATAGCAAACAAGTGTGCACACAAGCAAAGGGAAAATCCTGCACATACAATGGAAAACAATGGAAGATAAGTAGAAACAAACAAACAAGTAGTCATGGAAACATGTAATCCTGTAAAACAAGTGTTGCACATAGAACACCCATTAGCATGTTAGAGAGATAACCAATATGTCAAAGCATGTATGAGAAAGTAGTATAAGATTCTAAGTACAAAACGAAATAATAACACCTAGATAAGATGAAAGTGGATGCCCCTAGCGACCAGTATAGGAAGGGTAGAAAGCCAGCATCCATTCCGCATGTAGAGTCATGTAGATGCGGTCACACTAAACAAAGGTGTGAACGTGCATGTGTGTATGATAACGACATATAAGAAAGCATTCTAATGTGTGTAGTAAAGTGATCATGCAAAACACTAGCAAGAAAGACTAAATGTCAAAAAGATAATGTAGTATGTTGTGGATGGATGGAATGGAATGATAAGAGAAATGTGTCCCTCGAGTGGATAGAAGCCATGAGGTTAATTTTGTTTTCCTCTCAACAGCTTAATAATGAACCGTAAATGAGAGTTTGTCGTTGGGAAATGGTCGAGTAGTGTTGGTTGTTTCTAGCGTGCTATGATGATTGTGTAATGGTGATGAAATGTGACATGTGGAGTGTGTTGTGTGAACCCTATAGCCAAAGTGTATATCACGACTTTGTCAAATAGATGAATGATGATTTAGCCCTAAGCATATATCACCATATGATGAAAGGATGGAGATGGGTGACGATTTATCCTAAAGCTTATGTCACTACAAGATGAAAGGAGGGAGTGGTGATGTAACCTAAGGTGTATACCACTACAAGATGATAGGATGGATGACAATTTAACTTAAGGTGTATGTCACTAACACTGGAAATGTCGCATGAGGAAAATGTCGTATGGTGAATGTAAGGTATATTTGATTGGTAAACCCTCGGAAATCAAGTATAGACCGAGGATCTAAAGTTTTTCATAGGGTGGTGAATATAACACATTTAAAACAACGTAGTATAAATGGCCAAGTGAATAATATAGTAGGTGAATAAATGGTGTGGGCACTATAATATAGGATGTGTAGTGTGTATGAAATGTGTGATGTGTGAAATGCAATAATAAGTGCATATAGAAATAGAATGTATAATGATAAAATGTAAATTTATACCCATATGAAATGTGATCTAGCGTAGTATGTAGAATATAGATGATGGATAAATGCATTGTGTGAATCATGCAATGCAGGAAATGTAGGTGTGTAGACTACATAAGATGCGGTGATAGGTTTATATAGAAAACATGTAAAGCTAGACCCATGTGTAATGTAACCTAGCATAAATATATAATATAGGGATGGAATGTAAAACTAGACTCATTGGAAATCATGGCTAGTGTAGTCTATGGAACATGTATGATATGAAAAATGTTTATTGTATAATGTGATGAAGTTTATAGATATTCTAATGAATGTAATGCATAGATGAGGATTAGTATGATGTAGAAATAAGTGTGTAATGAACTGTGTATGACATGAAATGTAGGATGAAATGTAATATGTAGTTCCTATGATGTGGTGTGTGGGGTTCAGTGTAATGGTAATCCCTCAACAGTCAAGTGTGAACCAAAGCACAATAGTGCCTCATCAAGTAATGATAGTGCTATGATGCATGATATGATATGCTAATAGGATAGTGAAGAAGAAGTATGAGAGATGAGACTAGGTAGCTAGGCGGGGGGAGGGGTGAGTGTGCAACGTGATATGTCTCCCGGTGATAGTGTGATAAAAGTAGTTAGGATATGCCATCAAGTAGATCATCATTTTCATGATCAAAACCAGTTAGAGCTACATCAGAAACTTCATAAGCTATAGAATGGGGAGGATCGTATAATGACCCATTACAACAGAGTGTATAGGAATTCATCATGTATTCTTCATCCATAAAAGTGATTGGTGGACAACCATGAGCATGTCAACACAAAATGTTAGGAACATAGGTAGGGGAAGAATCATTAGCAATGGAGACAGTGCCAAAGGGCATGGGGAACAAGAGTGAAGAATGAAGAGGGTCGATTGTACCACCGATATAATCGATCCAAGACTATCCTAGTGTAAGTGGAGAATCACAATGGGTACATGCAACAAATACTATCAGATGAAAAACTCGTAAGCCATAATTTTTGTGATGTGGAATTAGTCATGATAAAGATGAGGTGAATGAAGGGGCGGTAGGATTTCATTGAGTGTCATACCAAACCTAGGAAAGCAATCACGTGTACATATAGTATCTGAACTAGTGAGATTGATAGGAATGTGTTCTCAGAATTACCTATTCATATATAATGTGCATGTAAAGGGGGTCACTAAGAAACCTCCAATGAAAGAAGAAGATGAAATTGTGTCAACATTGTTAACAGATCCCTTATATAATACCATATCATTAGTGGATGGAGGGATTTTGAACCGGTATTCACCTAGGCTGTCAGCTACAAAGTTTTCTTCAAAATAAGAATTGTCTACAATGAGAGGAGTATAATCAAGTTATCGTAATGACTCAACTGTGAGTTCTATGGCATCAACGTCATCATCAAACTTAGAAGAAGTATCGGGTTTTACATTATCATTTTTCGTAGCATTATCTAGGACATTAGTAGGTGATGCAGAAGTGGGAGGGGTAGCATAAGTAGAGGACGACGGAGGTGGGGTACTAGCAGTGACAAATATTGTGGGTGAAATGATATCTGAAGTTTGAGTATATATAGTATGAGAAGTAATAGCAGGAATAGTTGAGGAGGATACACTATATTGACCAACATCGTATTTATCAAGACTAGCATACAGAATAAGTTGTGGAGATGGAACGAGCATAGGTGTGACGGGATAAATGCGACAATATTTGAATGGTTTTGGATCAATGGTGATAGTGTGTTCATAGCCATGTCATGGAGGAATTTTACACATTGATATTTAGTGGATGGAACGGCTTGCATGGTGTGAATCCAAAACATACGTAATAGGATATTGAATTGAAAAGAAGCATCGAGAATGTAGAATTCAGTAAGAATAGTTTTAGGTCCAACCTGAATATGTAGGGAAATAGTTCCTAAGCATGTGCAAGTGGAAGAGTCATAACAACGAATGAGTTTGGAGTTCTGAGAGATTAGTTTTCATTTATACCTAATTTTCGTAAGAGAGTTTGGACACAAAGGTTATCTGTAGACCCATTATTAATGAGAACACGCTTGATACAAGTAGTAATAACAACAAAAGTAATGAGAAACTGGGAACAGGGGTTATTTTTTGCAAAGGGGGATATATCCTCATCCGTAAAAGAGATAGAATGAGGAAAACTACAAAGAGACTAAATGAGATGTGTGAAAGCCTCATCGGAGTGATAACGTTCAATGTGAATAGCGTGGATGGCATCCTCGAATGTGGTTCAACAATCTAGCACTTTTCGCAATAATTCATAGAGTGAGATCTTAGCCGGGGTATTTTTGAGTTGTTCAATAATGTCATAGCCTTTGGAAGTGACTAATGGAGTGATGGGTGTGACGGGTGATAAAGAGAAATGGGTGGAGTGGTTGGTGGATTAAGGCAAGTGTGACGAGTAGTAACTACATTGATAGATAGATCATACGAAGGCATAACAAATTGAGGATGGTGTTGAGTATGTACATGCATAAAATTGGTGGCGATAATAACTATATTGGTGACCTTGGTAGGTGTATAGGTAGGATAAGAAGATTGGGCCATGATGCAGCCTAGAATTCACTAGTAAATTCAAGGTGCACTAGCACATCACTCAGTCTAGACCGAGTGCTCACCCTAAGCGCGAAAGGTACCGGCACCTCTTTAGGGTTGTTGTTGCAGGATGTTAGCAAGATGAAGGCTTAAATCATCTAGATCCATAATTAATCTAACATTTTACAGAACATTTCCTAGATCTAGATCTTAAAGTATCATGAATCAAACAATAATCATAACGAAACCCTTTATGCAGTAATAAACTATAACCATGATTAACACCTTGATTCAACCAATAACCCCCATTATATTAAATACAATAATACACAGAAGCTTCCTTACAATAACATTAATATATGCTTCGTGTGTATTAGATTTGGTAGCATGACCTCAAAATAACTCAATTCTCACTCTTTCTTATGCTACACATTCACTACATATTTATAAGGGTGGGTTCTTTCCCTTCACCGCTTATCTAATCCCAAAATAGGTTGCATGCTATTATTATCCACGTACCATTACAAAAATAGCCACACATGCAAGTGCGCTAACAATAGACTGCTTTTAACTACTTCACCGGTAGTAGATCCATTCTTAGTTTGTATCCATGCAAAGTACTTTGTAGCCGATCCTCCAAAAATAGCCAATGCGTGTCGCGCAAGTATTTGACTAGTTGTGTGCTCCACATGCTATCTCCAAAAATATATCCTCATCGTGAAAATGGCTAAGTCCCGAATTGGTCTTTCTTCTTCACGCGTGATCCTTTCTGAGCCTCCCATGCTAATGTCATACTTTAACCGATTGACATTACCCCACACTATTTGCATTGCTGCCTTGGAAATGGTTGTCTCAAAAATGAATCAAAGAATATGAATAGAATAATAGAAAGAAATTTTATGAATAAAAGAATGTCTTTACCCTAAAGCATCCTCTGCTTCAACTTGAAGAATCAATTCTGGATATTCTTCTTTTATTTCCACCTCTAGATTCTTCCAATCATTGAGTGTGGCCTCTACCTTCTCTGGAATATCCAATGCAATTGACTCTAACTCATCTTTTGCAATCTCTCCTTTCTCATTCTGCAAGACCAACACAATATTGGACATGGGAGTCATTCTCCCTTCTAACAATTCCATATTTTGTGTGATGATTTTTCCAAGCTCATCCAACCTTTCCTTGTGTGGTTCTTGATCTGTTGTAAGGGTCTCACACTTTTGGTTGACAAGCTCTAATCATTCTATATGGCCCAATGTTTCATCTTTCATGGCCTTCAGGACTTCATTGTCTTCTAAAATGGTCCTAGTTCTTATAACGGCTTCTAGCGCTGTACAAATATTCAATGCTTGATCTTCCTTCTTTAGTTCCTCTTGTAAGCTCTGAAGAAACCCCTCATATGATGTAATCTTCTACATCATTGAATCCTTTTCCCACTCTACTTCCTACACTGGATCCTTTGGCGTTGGCATGCACAGAGGTTCATCTTCAAGCACTAAGTCCACCAAGGTACTTACATAATGCATTGTTGAAGGAAATTTTTTTGGTACCTTTGGCTCTAAATGTGGCTTTTCTTTCATGATATTGTCCCCAACTTCCTCTACCATGCTTGATGAAAACAATGTTCTTCTTTTGTGCCAAGTCTTTCTCTTGCTTTAGGTGTGCTATTTCTGCATCCTTAGTCTTGATCTCCTCTCGTAGTGCCCTAATTGTTACATCCTTATCCATATTTCACCTTGCCACCTCTGTCGAGACTTTCACCAAAGCATTTCTCACTTGTTCATCTGACATAACAATAGGCTTTATTGTTATGTGTTTGGCCTAAGGTGTCTTCTTCAACCTCCTTGATACGCATGACTCCTCACACACATCAAATTTTGGTTCATCCATGTGTGTGTGCATCGACCATGACAGATTACTTCCTTGTGCACATGGTTGTCATCTCTTCATCCATCAGCTCCTAGCCATATAACTCCTTTTGTGTCATTGTTCTCTAAAAACAGCGTGGACAATTTTACCTATGTCCTCGGTGTAGCCCATGACTAGAGGAGCATATTCCCCACTTGTTCTCTTTGTTCTCGGCCCCTTAGGAACTTGGGCTTTAAGATTCAGAGCTTGTTATGTTGTGTCCAGAGCAGGCTCTCGGTTGTTGTCTCATCTGCTTCCTTTTCTCCCTCCTTCATTTCTTCATCCTTTTGTTCTTCCACATTCTCTGGAGGTGTAGGGGAATTGGGCATGCTTTCCTCATACTCTTCCACCTCCTCATTCAGCTTCAACTTCCTTATTCTCTTCTCATTTGTCTCCTTTTGTGGAGAGATTTGAGGTGATTTGCATACTGATTTTGGAGTAGCACCTTGGGTCCTTGTTCTCCTGAATACTCTTTTAAAATGGCACTCTCCTTGGATTGCATCCAAGTCCTCATCTCCCTCTTGTGGTTGGGGGAGTAG